>CAWUFW010014764.1:0-397659 GCA_963921515.1 Calotriton arnoldi
GTGCGATGTGTGTACATTGCTTGTAGTTGTTGACATGTACTGTGTGATGGGTGTGTGACACACTCATTGAATGTGCTCCTGTTCTGTCTCCCACCCCTAGGTCCCTACAGGCTCCTCCGGATTCAAATGCCATGCCACGCATCAGGTGCCTTTCCGCCCAAGGTGGCCGTTGTATTCCGTACAAATAAGACACAGGGCACAAACAGCAGTTAGTGAAAAAGGTGCATTTATTACAAACTGTGACATGTGATTGTGTGTAAGGTGATGACAAAAGTGGTGCGTGCAGTGACAATGAGCTGTCGGTCATGGCTGCGTGATGATCAGGGTGTACCCACTGGTTCTATGTCCATAGTCCAACACACACATGCCATCCAGATGGCTGTGTGGAGTGGGATCGTAGTCCAAGTCAATGCAGTGGCTGGTCAAGGAAGGCTGGCGGAAGGCTGGCTGGCTGCCTCACTTGCGTCTGGAGCGTGCGAAGTCCTCCCGGGAGATCTGTTTCCTCTTCGGACGGCCCCTTCCACGTTTGCGAGGGGGTGCCTGCTTGCGACATGCTGGTGGTTGAGGTGTGATCACTGGCTGTGGACGCAGGGGAACTGGACACTGCTGCTCCACCCTGAGCCCCGGCAGGTGGTGGCAGAGGGGGAGCTGCTGTCCCTGGCTGTGACCTCACAGCCACCACCAGCTGTCCCATGAGGTCCACGATTTGGCCCATACGGGCGTCCATGGAACTCAGCACCCCCAGCACCTCACGCGTGTCTGAAGCAGACCGGACCCATTGTCCTTGGGCCTCTTCATAGGCCCCAAGGACTCTGGCCATGTGAGGCAGGGCATGGCTCCCAGGAAGGCTGGCGTTTCCCTGACCCTGCTCCTCCTACCAGTCCTGCTGCCACCGGCCCTGCCCACTAGCCACATTGCTCACCACGGTCCTCGCTGTGGCTCCCAGGGTGGATCCAGTCGTCCGGGCCACCACCTGCGCTGGGGCTGGTGCCAGCGAAGACGTGGCGGTGGTGGCGGCGGTGGTGGTCGGTGCGGCGATGGTGGCGGTTGCGGCAGTGGTAGTGGCCACAATGACCGTGGGTGTGGCCGCAACGACAGTGGCAGCAGGGGGCTGTGAATGTTCAGCAGCCCTGGATGATGGGTTGGTGGGTAGGAGGGGTCCTGGGGAGCGGCTGGGCCCTGCCACACCAGATGGGCCTGCTTGGTTGTCCGTGTCCGAAGAGGAGGACAGATCCTCCAGATCCGTGTGTCCTCGTTGGGGGCTTGTAGGCTGGCTGTGCTGGCTGCTGGCTCCATCCCCAGCATCCAGCAGTTCGTCACCTGTGGAGAGAATGAGATTTGTTATTGTGTTGCACCTGGCGAAGTATGTATTTGTCATCTGACATTGACAGTTCGTGCAATCTCGTACATGGGTTTCCCGGAGGCGTGTGTGTGGCTGTAGCATCTGTAGTTGTGTGTGCTTGGCAATGGGACTGTGTGCTGTGCACATGTGGCATGGGACGGATTGGCCATGCCGATGGGTGTGTTGCTGTGCCCCTACTTATTGTGACTCTGGTGTATGCGGGATCCTGGCCCATCCTGGGTCTGGTTTGTACTTTGCTTTTGGGGTTCAAATGGAACGCTTAGGAACGCATATGGCAACATGGGGGCCATGCCCCAGATTCGCATTTGGGAGGGGATATGCTTTTGGGGTTCAAATGGAATGCTTAGGAACGCATATGGCAACATGGGGGCCATGCCCCAGATTCGCATTTGGGATGGAATATGCTTTTGGGGTTCAAATGGAACGCTTAGGAACGCATATGGCAACATGGGGGCCATGCCCCAGATTCGCATTTGGGATGGAATATGCTTTTGGGGTTCAAATGGAACGCTTAGGAACGCATATGGCAACATGGGGGCCATGCCCCAGATTCGCATTTGGGAGGGGATATGCTATTGGGGTTCAAATGGAACGCTTAGGAACGCATATGGCAACATGGGGCCATGCCCCAGATTCACATTTGGGAGGGGATATGCTTTTGGGGTACATGCTGTGAGCCATGGGTGCCGAACGTGACATGTGTTGTGGCAGCATGACAGTGCATGGTTTGAGGTGTGTGCATGCTTGACATGGCCTGCATATTTGCTGTCTGTTGTGATTACTGGACATGGCATTGGACGCATCGTTATGAGTGAGTGATAGTTGTGTGCCAGCCAACGTATTGCAGTTGTCCCATCTCCTTGGTGTGCATGCTGCCCTGTGCCATGTGCATCACTGCAGTGCTCGGGGGTGTGGCCCATGTTGTGTGTTGTTGCTCACAGTGTGGCATGCGCTTCATTGACTTCTGGCACATGGTTGGTCATGGGCATGTGTCTTAGCGTGACTGCTGTATGTGTGGCAGCTGTGCGGATGACATGCCTTTCATGAGACTGGGGCTGACGGATGGGATGGATGGTATGTTGTATGTGCATGGTGTGTCTGTGAGTTTGATGGGTTCAGTGGTGTTCGTGTGCATTTATGTTGTTCCGCTCTGTTGCGTCTAGTGTTGTTTGTCTTACATAGGCATAGTTGTGGGGTGTGTGGTTGACAGGCAGTAGGGGCTACATGGACAGGACTTCAATGGTGTTTCGGTTGTGTGTGATGAGTTGCACAGTGGCTGCCGTGTGGGACTATATTCAGTGTGGCTTGTGCATGCAGACGTGGCTCCTTGGGTGTTGCTATGTCTGTGATGGGTCATGTGGGGTGTGAGTCTGTTGTTCATGTCCGTGTGCACATTGTTCACTTGTTCGTGACGGTGGGCGGTGCTGCGTGTTCGTCTGCTACGTGACATGTCCCATGTGTTGGTCGTGTTATGGTCCTCATGCCTCCAGTAATCCAGCCCTGTCCAGTTTCCCACCTGCAAGTTGTTCGTGTGTGCACTGTACTGGATGCCACATGGCTCTAAGCGGGGGGTGCTCCATGTTGCAGGTCTGTGGGGGTGGGGGGTGTTGTGGGTCGTGGGGTGGCTGGACACCCACTGACACCGATTGCTGTGGACCGTGATGTCTGCCTTTCGGCTGTCGTTGTGCACTGCGGTGGCTGACACGTGGCTGTGGGGTGTGGGGGATGCTCCTCCTTGCTGTGCTGTGGGACTGGGGCCTGGTGTGTGTTGTACTTGGGCTGTCCACCGTCCCACCCACTGCACTTTGTGTTCCTGCCACTTACCTGTTACTTGTCGGTTAGTGCAGCTGTGGCGGACACATGGGTGTGGTGGGTGCTCGTTGTGGCGCTTCTGGCATATTTGGGGACCTGTTGGTGGTTACGTGGCTGGCTTAGTGTACACATGTCCCCACGCATCTTACAGTTGTTCGGTTTGGGCTGTGTGTGGTAGTGTCTGTTGCATGTGTGTGTGATGTGTTGTGTATTGTGTGCTGGACATGGGGGTGTTTGTCCCTGGGAGCTGTGGCATGGTGGTAGTGCATGTGAGTACATAGCGGTGTGCTGGTATACATTAGTTTGTACTTACCAGCCTACACTCCCCCTGTTAATCCGGCGAGGATCTCCAGATGGATTACGACTCGCACCTTCTCCTCCCACGCTTTGAAGGTCTTAAAGAGCGCGGGATTCCCTCCGCCAGTGACGGCAGCCAGCTCTCTGTTTTTGCCCTCCTTCTTCTTGACCAGGCTCTTTACGTCATTCCAACGTTTGTTAATCTCGACTCTGTTCCTGGGCTGGGTCCCGACTGCATTGACCTGGTCTACGATCCGGTTCCACATTCTGTTTCTGGTGGCTAGTGGTGTGTGCTGGACCATGTTCCCATAGATTTGTGGGTACACCTTGATGATCTCGCCGACCATGACCGTCAGCTCCATGGGCGTGAACTTGGGCATTCTTTGTGGTGCCATGATGTTTGTGGTGCTGGTGCGGTGTGTGTTGTGTAATGTGCAGGGGGTTTGTGGTGCCGGTGTTTGGTGGTGGTGGTGGTGGTGGTGGTGGTGTTTGGTGGTGGTGGTGGTGGTGGTGGTGGTAGTGATGTGTGCGTTTCTGTGGTGTGCTGCTGTCCTTGCTGTGTCACTGTGTCCTCTCCTCTCCTCTCTGGTTTGCAATGTAGCAAGGGGTTGTGGTCTGTGGGAGTGCTGCTTTTGTACTCACCTATGTGGGTGTGTCCTCATGGTCTGTTGTTTTCAGGTGTGTTGTGTCTGGGGTTCTGGCCTTTGTATTTTTTGTTTGTCCGGGGGTGTTTTCGGGATGTGTACTGTGCTTGTGTATTTGTGCGTGCCTTGCTGTGTGGACTTGTTGGCCATGTTGTGTGCTATTGGTTTTGTGTGCGGATGGTTTCTGTGCAGGTACGTTGGCGCCATGGCTTCTGCCGTGTCGATTCTCATCGGCGTTGTTTGCGCTGGCGGGCGGTATATTTGTTGTTTTTCCGCGCTCATGTCGGTGCGATCGTAATTTCACGTGCGGTGTGTCGGCCGTGAGGGCGGGCGGTTTTGTGTTGTCGTGCGTGTTTCCGTCCGTGGCGCGCGGTTTGACTCCGACTCGGACGTTGGCGGGCGGTATTTTGTGTGCTTTTTCCGCCGATGGCGGTTTTCGGTTTGTGTAATCGTAATGGCGTGGTCGGTGTTCAGGCGGTGTGTGCGGGCGGATTTTTGCCGCTTCCATGCCTGGCGGATTTATTTACGCCGGGTATCGTAATGGGCCCCTAAATGTCCTTCAAGCTTGAATAACCAACAGACAATAAATAGTATTCTCGTACTACTCTGCTGCAGTGGATTTTGTGCCCACCCACTCCAGACATCTCTGGGGTTTTGTGAGTAGATTCTCTGAGAATAGCATGACTGAACTACTCAGATTCTTCTGTTAAATTAGTACCCAACCAACGTTGGCGGTGCCATGTTGTGTAGTTCCTATAGTACCTCTGCAAGACCTGCGCGTTTGGATAACATATACTGTGGGCTTGGTGGTAGACTGACTCTGAGCACCCCCACCGTATATGTTAGCCTGGTTTGCATTAGCTAGCTCACAGTGCCACTAGAATCTCCTCCTCTCGGGGAGAGATTAGTTTCTGGTAACCTTAGATCATGACAACCCAAATTCCTCAGAATCGTGGAAACAATGTACTACCTTTTGCTCAGTCACTCGTGCCTACTTTTTCCGTTTGTCTCAGAGAGTTACACAGAATAAACAGTTGGGCGTTTCAATAAGTATTTATTGAACAGTTGTTATGCTAGTGTAAAATATATGTGCTGCGGCAACCAGCAGATAATAGCAGAGATATATTATCAGCAGTACGATAAAAGCAAAGGGATAGAACAGTTCTACCATATTGCGATAATCATGAATACATACATGAATATAAAAGCGGTATGCAAGTGTGCATACTCCTACGGTGCCTAACTAGATGTACCTGAGTGTACCTAGCATATGTGTAGGTCTAAAACCTAAGAGCCAAGAATCCTTCTAGGATTTAGTCGAACCCCCGTACCTGAATAGAGAGAGTGTGGGACCCCGTCCTGGTCTCGAGTTGGACACCCCGCAAGGGCTGTGTCAGACCGCTGTCAGCTGGAGTGACTGCATGCAGGAGGCACAGCATCTCTGGTCAGTGTGTCAGCATGGAAGTCTCGGTTCCCTCTGTCTTACTGGGGCAAGATGTGGTGTACCCTAAAGAGTCTTGGTCCTCAGTACGGTTTGTATTGGTCTGTCGTTAGACATGAGGAAGACGTCATGGGTGAACTTTGTACATACATATTATGCAGGTAGTGTATTCCTAGAAAGCCATGCATAATTGATGAGTACAGTGTGGGCCTGTGTTTGGGAAAAACCCTGCTGTATTCAAAACCACAGGATAGATAACGTTCAGCCCTCAGAGCACGTTGCGTACTAGCAAGGACCAATGTAGGTGAAAGATCATGCCTATATAAGGAATCATGACTATAATAGGACATGTACAGTTATGACCATAATTGGGCATATCCGGCTATGACCATAATAGGGCTAGTACGAATATGACCATATATGGGCAAATATGAATACGTCCATTTTAGGGCAGGTATGAACGAGTCTACATTAGGGCCTCTATACGGGACATAACAATACGAGCCTATCTCTCTGTGAGGAAGCATTTTCAAACTAAAACTGTATATTTTCTTCGTAAGGCTCTTTTCTGCTGAAATCTCCTCCCACGTCTCTTTCATCTCAGTTTTCTCTGACTTAGTTATATAAGATGTAATGTACCGAGCAACAGCAATTGAGTTGTCTTCAACAAACTGCACATCCATGTTTGCATTCCACATCTTGAGAATTACAGGGTTGTAGTAATTAATGTACTTGGAGGCCTCTGTTCTCCTTAGATTGTATGTATTTTTGGGTGATTTCCTTGTAAGTGAATGACTGACTGCAGAAAAAAAGCTGTTGACTCTTCCTTGTGAGATGACAGGTCGTGGGAATCCGAAATGACATCTTGTATAAAATTTCCCTTTTGCTCTGTATTTTTGCTGACAATATATTCCCATCTATGATTATGGAATCGTAGAACTTGTTCTCTTAATATGTTGTCACTACTCTCCTTTGGGATGGAGCAAGTTATATACTGCTCAATAAAAGACAACACAAACTCATCACTGTCTGTTCCAAACTTTGGGGCATCTTTTACCCACAACAGCATGTAAATTACGGGAGCACCTCTGGCTTGGTACTCCCTATGCCAAAAGAAATCAATTAATTCACCAAGAGGAGGTTTTGTTTTGTTCAAGATGAAAGCCATCATTGCTTGAAATCTGTGATTAAAATGGTACGCAGACATAATATCGAGTTGTAAATATCGATATGCTATAATATCGATGTTTAAATTTCGATATGACAGAATATCGACTACAAGAATATCGACATGGAGGTAAGAAATATCGTTTTACTTAATATCGAAGTTAGTAATATCGGTTGTCAAAATATTGTTGTTAATAATATCAATTTTTTTGTGTGTTTTTTATGTTAGTATATGTGTTAAAAGTATAGGTTATTTTTTTAATGTATGTTTGAATTTTTATAAGTAATTAATTTTATGTGAATTTTTTTTTGCGTATTTTAGTTCCGTAGCGGGTTGTGGGTTTATAGGGAATGGGGTGGGAAGTAATTTAATTATAATATATTAATTAATAATGTTTTTAAAGTTATTAATTTTTAAAAATAAATTAATATTGCGTTTTAGTTCTGTAGTGGGTTGTGGGTTTATAGGGGAATAGGGTGGGAAGTAATTTAATTGAAATTAATTAATTAATTAATTTAATAATTAATATTAATGTATTTAATAATGTAGAATGTTAATTGTGTTAATTAATTGGTTATTAATACAATTTTAATTGATTATTAATTAATAAAAATTAATTGGTAAATATGGTAAATGTGTAATTTTTTTAGGTGTGGGTTGTGGTTTTATAGGGGAGTAGGGTGGGAAGTAATTTAATTATAATCAATTAATTAAGAATTTCATTAATTAAAATTTATGTAATTAATATTTTATATTGTTAATTGTGTTACTTGTTTTATTAATTAGTTATTAATTAGATATTAATTATTAATTATTAATTGGTAAATATGTTAATTGTATACATTTTTTTAGGGGTGGGTTGTGGGTTGATAGGGGAGTAGGGTGGGAAGTAATTTAATTGTAATACATTTTTTAATATTTTTATATATAATATTTATTTAAAGTTATAATAAAGTGTTAATTGTGTGATCTAATTTATTTTTGATGGTTTTTAATTTGCTTATTAATTGTTATTAATTATTAATCAATTGATATTTAATTATGTTAATTGTGTAATATCTTATCATGTTGGTGTTGTTGTTTATCGGGGAATATGGTGGGAGGTTCATTATTTTTGAGAAATTAATTAATGTTAATTATTTTGCAGGAGTGGGAATACTAAATTATTCCCCTCCGCTATCCAACACTTTCCCTACTGTTGCACTCGCTGGAGTGGGAATAGTAATTTTTACCCCCCCGCTATCCAACATTTTCCCTACTGTTGCACTAACTGGAGTGGGAATAGTAATGTTTACACACATGCTATCCAACACTTTCCCTACTGTTGCACTCACTGGATTGGTAATAGTAATTTTTACCAATCGGCTATCCAACACTTTCCCTACTGTTGCATTTGCTGGAGTGGGAATAGTAAATTATTCCCCTACGCTATCCAACATTTTCCCTACTGTTACACTTGGTGGAGTGGGAATAGAACATTATTCCCACCCGCTATCCAACACTTTCCCTACTGTTGCACTCACTGGAGTGGGAATAGTAATTTTTACCCCCCCCCCGCTATCCAAGACTTTCCCTACTGTTGCACTCGCTGGAATGGGAATAGTAATTTTTACATACCTGTTATCCAACACTTTCCCTAGTGTTGCACTCATTGGAGTGGGTATAGTAATTTTTACCCACCCGCTATCCAACACTTTCCCTACTGTTGCACTCACTGGACTAGGAATAGTAATTTTTAGTACTCCGGTATTCAACACTTTCTCTACTGTTACACTTGTTGGAGTGGGAATAGTAATTTTTATCCACCCGCTATCCAACACTTTCCCTACTGTTACACTCGTTGGAGTGGGAATAGTAATTTTTACCTTCCCGCTATCCAACACTTTCCCTACTGTTGCACTAAGTGGAGTGGGAATAGTAATTTTTATCCACCCGCTATCCAACACTTTCCCTACTGTTGCACTCGCTGGAGTGGGAATAGTAATTTTTACCTCTCCGCTATCCAACACTTTCCCTACTGTTGCATTTGCTGGAGTGGGAATAGTAATTTTTACCCCCCCCGCTATCCAACACTTTCCCTACTGTTGCACTCGCTGGAATGGGAATAGTAATTTTTACATACCTGTTATCCAACACTTTCCCTAGTGTTGCACTCATTGGAGTGGGTATAGTAATTTTTACCCACCCGCTATCCAACACTTTCCCTACTGTTGCACTCACTGGACTAGGAATAGTAATTTTTAGTACTCCGGTATTCAACACTTTCTCTACTGTTACACTTGTTGGAGTGGGAATAGTAATTTTTATCCACCCGCTATCCAACACTTTCCCTACTGTTACACTCGTTGGAGTGGGAATAGTAATTTTTACCTTCCCGCTATCCAACACTTTCCCTACTGTTGCACTAAGTGGAGTGGGAATAGTAATTTTTATCCACCTGCTATCCAACACTTTCCCTACTGTTGCACTCGCTGGAGTGGGAATAGTAATTTTTACCTCTCCGCTATCCAACACTTTCCCTACTGTTGCACTCAGTGGAGTGGGAATAGTAATTTGTACCCACCAGCTATCCAACACTTACCCTACTGTTGCATTTGCTGGAGTGGGAATAGTAATTTTAACCCCTCCGCTATCCAACACTTTCCCTACTGTTACACTTTGTGGAGTCGGAATAGTAAATTATTCCCTTCCGCTATCCAACACTTTCCCTACTGTTGCACTTGCTGGAGTGGGAATAGTAAATTATTCCCCTCCGCTATCCAAAACTATCCCTACTGTTGCAGTTTTTGGAGTGGGAAAAGTGATTTTATTCCCTACGCTATCCAACATTTTCCTATTGTTATAGTTAATGTAGTGTAAAATATTTTTTAGAAATAAATATTAATTTTAATGTTTTAATTTATCATATAGATAATTTATTTTTATATTTATATTACAGCTTTATGAATATATATATATGTGTTTATACTTTTTTATGTTTCTAACATTGTATAATCAAATAAAATAATTATTTATTAATATTTTTAAGTTAATATATATATATATTTTTTAAATATGTATGTTTTATTTTTTTATATATTACATTTATTGTTTATCATTTTTACCTATTTTAAATAATTGTAACTGTGGGGTCCATTACGATGGCGGGCGCACCGTAACGGAATGCGGGACCGTCCGCCAGGGGTGCGGTGGTCCCGCACCTGCAATTAGGATGCCTCCGCCACAATGGCGGTGGCATCCCCCATTCTCAGCATTGTGGCGGGCGGGGCTCACAGCACCGCCCCCCACAATCCTGGACATGCATGTTGTGCATTTGCATGCACAAGGTGACAGGCACCCCGCGGTGCCTGCCACCTTGTGCATGCAAATGCAGGGGGGTACCATAGGTACCCCCCATGTGCACCCCCCACCCCCTCAACACCCTGGGGGCCCGCAACGGGCCCCCAATGGCAAATACCGCATTCCTTTCCATGGTGGCAACGCCGCCATGGAAAGGCTGTTCTCCGCATACATCCTAATTTGGATGGCGGTGTCTTGCAGACACCGCCACCAAATTAAAGGTGTTTTCCGCCCGGTCGACGAGTCGACCGGCGGAAATGCGGAGGACGGTCTTTCCGTCCGCCGCGGACCCCCCAGCCATCCTAATATGGCGGGGGTCTTTCTGGTGTGGATGGTGGGCGGTTCGCCCCCGCCGGGCCGGCGGTGGCTACCGCCAACCCGGTGGGGGCGAACCGCCCGCCATCCTAATGACCCCCTATGTTTTTATTAATTCTATTTATTTTTTAATTAATTTTACATTATTTTAAAAAAACGATATTTTATACAACGATATTTTAAACAACGATATTTTGGTTTCGATATTTTTTTACTTACCTTTGTAGAGATAGGATTTTGATATTCGGTCCGTCGATATTATGTCAGTGATCCGATTAAAATATCTGCAAATATTTACTGGGTCTAATGAGCACAGTTCTCATGCCGTCTTCAGATGAATGTCTTTTATATTTGAATTTGACTCCTGCAAAAATTCTAGCAGGTCATCCCATGCATATTCAGCACAAATCAGTGTGCGGAACCAAGTAGGTGCTCCAAAGTTCCTCAACATGCACTTGAGTTCACCATGAAACGGATACTAATATTCATTAGTTCCACACTGACATGCCATTAGGTTTATTAAATTGTATTCCAAGTGCTAATCTTTTTCTTGAACTTTTTCCAAAAGTTCTCTTGCTGATATATTATGCAAATTAACTCCTGTTTTTAGAATATGATTCCCGGCATATGAGAGGCCAGACAAGTCACTCTTAAAATAGGTGAAATATATATGGAATACACTGACGAACTCTAGGATCTTCTGAATAAATTCCACTACATCTCTTTTCAGCTGCAGGTATTTGCACAGGCCGCTCGTCATACCTGCCACCTACTCCAGTAGGAAAAAGATGTGGGAAACACCTAGCTTCCAAACTTTTTCCCACACACTTAATGGAGCTCATTTGGTTCCTTTATTTGAAACAGCTCAATGGCATCACCAATAACCTCTTTAGAATGCAAAGGGTAGATGCTATAATGTTCATACATTTCTTCTGTCCTGGACTGATCCACCTTCTCAATCTAACCTGTTGATGGAAATGTCTGATCCTCCATATGTGTGATATCTTGCAGGCTTTCCACATTTCTATAGTAAACATTGTTTTGTATTGGATATAAAGTTGCTTTTCTAACTTTGGTAACATCTCTTAACACCTGCCATATCTTCAGGTTCTTGGTAGGCACACTATTTACAAGAATTACTATTCCTTCCTCTAAATCTCTATCTACCCCTAACATTTCAATGTTTTTCTTGACATCTAATGCAAATACACTACTCTACCTTTTAGACCCTTTCGCAGCTCTGTTGGGGGTAACTTGCCTGTCTTTGGCTCCATACGTGCTATAGCCTGCAATGGATGTATAGTTTGAATAAGAATGAACTCATAAATAGTTAAACCTTGAAGAGCTTCTGGAATGGGAACCAGTTCTAACTTTTTATGCACAGCTCTAGCCGGCATTTTATTATCCTCTAATTTATTGTAGCAGTACTTACATACAACTTGTCATTTCAAAACAAAACATTTGAAGTCTTGAATTCACAACAAGAAAGTCATAACCAGGAGGTACAATGACAGCACTCTTTATTGACTGGATATATGAATCAACCGCTCATTACTACTACAACTACTCACATTTATGCATCAACTACTCACTGCTACTACAACTACTTACATGTATGCATGAAATACTGTTACTACAGCTACTCACATGTATGCATCAGCTATTCACTACTACTACAACTTCTCACGTTTATGCATCAACTACTCACTACTACTACAACTACTCACATTTACGATCAACTACTCAATACTACTACAACTACTCACATGTATGCATCAACTACTCACTACTACTGTAACATGCATCTACTCACATATATTTATCATCTACTCCTTACTACTATAACTACACACATTTATGCATGAACTACTCACTATTGCTACTCAACATTGTATGCTCAGCTTGATGGACCATTTTATTGCCAACTTTTGACTATAATTTTAAGAAAGGCACAAAAAACATCATGTAAAAACTGCAAAGGTAGGAATTTGATGCTCGTCCGATCTCTTTTTTCCACCATTTTGCCTCCTGGCAGTTTTCTCCTTTTCATTTGAAGACTACATTTCTCTTTCTTTACGTGCTTTTAAAACAACAACATATTTATGATCTAATATATCATACAAACATTCTACTGCACGACGATAAATGTAATCTTCCTGGATGACATAACCAGCACCCTTGAGAGCATCCTTCAGAAAACCCTCATCCAAGCAGAAAATAGGAAACTTGAAGTCGCCACACATGAAAAACGTTGCTTCGAGGCAGGCACTCATTATCAGATGTCCTCCGGTCTTTAACAGCGAGGAGACATTTTTCAGAGCTTCGCAGTAGGACTTCTTGTCTGTGACAAAGTGCTCCAAATAGTGTGCCAAAACCAGACAGTCAGCCTGGGGGTGGATGACGGGAGACAGAGGGTTACTGCTTGTGACATCATGTTTGAGAACTCTTTTGACTTTTCTTTGTAACATGTGTTCCTTCTCAGTCCATGTGTCACTGAAAACAAAGAGATACAACATGATGGCATGCTTTTATTTGTTGACTGACATATGTTTTGTAATGTGAAGATGATCATATTCAAGCCAGTTTTATAAAAACGTATAGATGTTTTCAAGATGGCTGCCCCCTCAGCCTATGCTCCTCACTTTGTATCACACACTTCTCTGCAGCAATCTCTGGTTTATGAACCATAAGGCAATACAGATGTCATTCAATTTCTACCGTCTGGCATCTGTTTTGCTTTCAGGAATTAGTTGTTTGCTAGACAAACAAGAACATTCTGTACATTTAGTGGAAGGGTTTCTCAGAGATTCCAAAACCTAGGCAATGTTAATGAAATGCATGTTTTGGGAAATGTGGTCATTGCCAGATACATTTACAATCACTGCTTCTTTCCTCCATATCACTTATATCTGAAGGCATTATGTGGGAGCACTTTTTCCCCTCACCATCAATCAACACTTCATGTAACTCCTACTCAACTGTGCTCCTCACTAACTCCCATAATAGCTTGGTCTGATATTCTCCAAGAAAGGCACTCTGAAAGCCGAGGCCCTGATCATAGTAGATGGGTCAGACCGCCATTTAATTCCTTTCTCCTTCCTCCTTTCTAAAATGGTGACAACCAAAACAAACATAATGATGGGTCAGAGCCATCCATATCCTTGCTTCTCCTGCCTCTTCCTAACACAGCATGACACCAGTGAACCTGAGATAAACATTCACATGGGCAATACAAGAAACAATGCCAGAGATCATAAAAGTATTGATACCCTCCAAACTAAAGAGGCAAAACAATCAAGAAATTCAACAAACGGTTCTCAAGCAATCTGAACAAAATAAACCAAATCCCTTTGTAGACTAAACTTTAAGCATTATACAGTAAGAGTGAACAATAACAAAAAACAAATATTTAAAAAGCAATTTTTTATTATGAGGGAAAATGAATGTGTAGAAAAATATCCTAAATAAATATATTTGCAAGTGTCAAGGAAAACATAGCTAAATCAGTGCCACCTCTGCCATAAAGAGCAATCAGCAGCCCTGAAAATGTCCTCAGATGCTTAACCAGTCATAATTTGGCACAATCAGGAGAGATCTGAAAATAAAAGAAATCCCCTGTTCTGAATTCATGCATACCGATATCAAGATGAAACCCTCTTCCCACTCCGAACCCTATAAAACGTATTAACATACCTCTCTATTTACTTCCTCTAGACCATCCTGATTAATAACTCCCGAGCCCTGGGGGATGCATAAGACTACCGAAAAATTGGTCAGATCTTACCTCTACAAAAAAATTCAGAAGCAGATCTCGAAGATGGGCATAATTTGATTTCTATCTCCAACTACCTATTTCTAGATGGTACATGGGCAAAATATTGAGTTTTAAATATCATGTTACAGAAAAATTTGAAACAAATTTCGTGCTACCAAAATTTTGTGTTGCAAAAATATCATTGTCAAGAATTAAATTTTGTTTAAGTAAATAATATTGTTATCAAGAATATCATGTTAAATAATTTTCAATAATATATTTGTAAAAAGTATTGTTTTTTAATTTTTTTATGTGTTTTAGTTCATGTATTAAATGTATATCATTATTATTTGTATAATTGTTAATAATATTTTTGAATATCATTTGTAGTTTTATGTGATTTGTAATCTTTATCTTAATTTCTAACAGTAATTTATAGTGTCATAGTAGGTTGCTCGGTCTGTAGAAGTATAGGGTGGAAATTATTTAGGTATAATTATTAAAAATTAATTATTGATTCAATGTCAATTATTTAATTGAGTGTTAATTAAGTAATTGTGCAATAATTATATTTTTTAAGTCATATATTTTGCTGGCTTCTGGTTTGTAAGAAAATAGGCTGGAAAGGTAATTAAGAAATAAGTCATTAAGAATTAACAATTTAATATATTACTCAATATTTAATTGATTATTAATTCTGTAAATTGTGTAATATGTATATGTTTTAATTAAATATTAGATGTGGGCTGTTGGTTTTGTTGGTATATAGGGTGAGCAGGTAATTAAGTAATGATTAATTAATAATTAATTGATTTATAATTATGTATGTATTATGTAATTTGTGTAAAAATTATATTTTTTATAGTTGTATATATATGGGTGAGGGCTGCTGGGTTTGTAGGGGTATAGGGTGGGCAGACTATTAAGTGATAATTAATTACCAATAAATTATTAATACATTGTGAATTATTTAATTGATTATTAATTATTTAATTGTGTAATAATTGTGTGCACTGTTTGGGTTTGTAGGGGTATAGGGTGGGGTGTTAATTGAGTAATACTTAGTTGACTATTTATTATTAATGTATTAATAATTATGTAATTTGCTATTAGTTATGTTAATTGTGTTATGTTTATTTTTTTAGTTATGTTTTGAGCGTGGGCTGCAAGGTTTTTGGGGGTATAGTTCTGAAAGTTAATAAATAATTAATAAATGAAATTTTTAATTGATGACTAATTATTAACTTGTCTAATAATCATGTACATTGTTTTTTTAATAAATATATGTTTTCATTTGGTAAATTAATAATGTTCATATGAAGAGTTTTATATTTGTTGCAAACTGATAGGGTTATTCAAATATGTTATTTGTTTGAAGTGAAATACTTTCCCTAATGTTGCACAGAATGGAGTATGAGTAGTAAATGTAACCCCACCGAAGTCCAACGCTTCCCCTACTGTTGCACAGATTAGAGTGGGAATAGCAAATGTAACCCCTCCAAAGTCCAACACTTTCCCAGCTGTTGCACAGACTGGAGTAGGAATAGTAAATCGTTCCTCTCCAAAGTACACTTTCCCCACAGTTGTAGAGACAGGAGTGAGAATAGTAAATGTAACCCCACCGAAGTCCAACGCTTCTCCTACTGTTGCACAGAATGGAGTATGAGTAGTAAATGTAACCCCTCCAAAGTCCAACACTTTCCCAGCTGTTGCACAGACTGGAGTAGGAATAGTAAATCGTACCTCTCCAAAGTACACTTTCCCCACAGTTGTAGAGACAGGAGTGAGAATAGTAAATGTAACCCCACCGAAGTCCAACGCTTCTCCTACTGTTGCACAGAATGGAGTATGAGTAGTAAATGTAACCCCTCCAAAGTCCAACACTTTCCCAGCTTTTGCACAGACTGGAGTAGGAATAGTAAATCGTACCTCTCCAAAGTACACTTTACCCACAGTTGTAGAGACAGGAGTGAGAATAGTAAATGTAACCCCACCGAAGTCCAACGCTTCTCCTACTGTTGCACAGAATGGAGTATGAGTAGTAAATGTAACCCCTCCAAAGTCCAACACTTTCCCAGCTGTTGCACAGACTGGAGTAGGAATAGTAAATCGTACCTCTCCAAAGTACACTTTCCCCACAGTTGTAGAGACAGGAGTGAGAATAGTAAATGTAACCACTCCGAAGTTCAATGCTTTCCATACTGTTGCACAAACAGGAGAGGGAATAAAAAAATGTAATCCCTCAGAAGCCCAGCGCTTTCCCTACTGTTGCACAGAATGGAGTGGAAATAGTAAATTTAACCCCTTCGAACTCCAATATTTTCCCTCCTGCTGGGAATAGTATATCTATTATTTGGCAGACTTCAATACTTTTCTTAATATTGTTTGAAAATATCTATTATTATTTGTTTAATGTTATACATAATAGAATCCTCCTCTGCGGCGTGCTCACCAACGGGAGCTAGCTATATGTATATATATATATTCACTGAAAAAAAACATATGTTTCAGGGATGTTAAAGTTAGTTGGACTTTTCACTCGTAAACACACACCACTGAAGGGAAAGCACTTGCTTGTTTAATGCTTTAATGCCTTGAAGTTCTTTGATAAATGGCAGGCGGGTTTGCATTAGACGTCTCTTCAGCATGACTGGGATATGTTCTTCGTTTGTTTGGGTGAACTTTTCGTACTCCCAATTTGCGAGTGCCCCCGGGACCTGGCCCACCCGGGGGCTTTCAAAAACGAAGCGCGGGAGCCCGCCGCTTCATTTTTTTAAATTTTCTTGGCAGGAATCGTGACCCCAATGCGAATTCTGCCATTTTATTTTTAAAAAAAATGCTTTTTTTGGCCCTGGGGGTCCTTGAGGGACCCCCTGAGCAGGCCTAGGGGTTCAGGGTGTTTCTACCCTGCCCCCTTTTCTTGTTTTTCACCATTTTTTTTACTCTTTTCTTGTGACTCGGTTACTGAGTCACAAGATGGCTGCCAACACATTCTGGATTAGAGTGCAGCCAATCAGAGTGAAGCTCGTGCCCGGGAGGGTTCACGAACCCTCCTCGGTGCTCAGATATCGATATTGTTTCTTTTTCTAATTTTTCAGGAACTACTGAACGGATTTACACTATTTAACAAAAAGGGCTCTTTCTGATCCAAGACCTGCATTTTTGCCAAATTTGGTGTAATTCCGTTCAGCAGTTTGGGCTGTAGCTTTGTCTAAAGTTTCCTATGGAAAATTACATGGGGAAAATGCGTTTTGGGACCCCCCTTTTTTCTCGGCCCCCGCTTATCAAATCACCCCAAAACTTTCGAGACAGGAGCTGAACGGAGCGCCCCACTAGTTTTGAATATTTCGCAAAGATTCGTCAAACGACGCCAAAGTTATTGGGAAAGCAAAAAACGCTTTTCCTATGGAAACTAGGTCCTAACTATACCTACTGGCAACCGCCAGTAAGTAATATACATATCTATATTCACTGAAAAAACCATAGGTTTCAGGGGCGTTATAGTTAGTTGGACATTTCACTCGTACAAAAGCATAGAAATTCCCCCGTTATAGTTAGTTCAGCTAACTATAACTCGTGCGCCCGCAATGCACTGCTGATGACGTCACATATTACATCACTCATGACATGGTCAGTGACATCACTGATGACATCTCAAATGACATCACTGATGACATCATCCTTGTGATAGAGTGGCAGACCTCCTCTCACCCTAATATAACCTTTGATACACACACTCAAAAATACAAACTAACATTTTCAAAACAATGGACATACCAATACCAGTTACAACACACCTATTCAGTAATTCCAAGATCTACACACACATCCACTCATTCACCAACAGTCCCTATACAGTCACTCATACATGTACTCACTCATCATATGTACTCATACACCTATACATCCTGTTACACACCGCCACTCATCCATAGAGTTACTCACACACATAGTCACACATGCAAACAAAGTATCAAACATCCATTTACTTGCATATACAGTTATACACACACTACCACACTTACTTCTACAGAAACTTACACATACTTACTCTCTTAAACAATCACTTATAGAAACACCTACTTATTTGTACAGGAACTCCTCCAATCTCTCACTCTCACATATACTCACTTATATACACCAATACTCACATATACTAGTTTAAAACATGTAGTTACTCATAAAGACACTATTGAGACAGTCATTCACCCACTAACACACCCATACACATACTCATCCACCTATATAGTCCTGCACACATGCTGTCTTCAACACATACAAACAGTGAGTCACTCATTCATGCATCTATGCACTAAGTAATACCCCCACCGAACCATACAGACACTCAGACACTCATACTGATACTCAAAAAAACAACTAAAAACCCATATAGACACTCATGTAGCTACTCACCAACCCATGCAGCCACTTATACACAAAGTGAGAGACTGATACAGATATTTTCATATTTAAACATTACTCACTAACCCATGTATTCACTAAGATACACTTAGTCAGTTATACAATCAATTTTACAAAACAAAATCATCCATTTAGACACTTATATACCCATTTATTCTTCCATCAACCTTGAGATATACATATATAAAACATATTTCATTTTCAGAAAAACACACATTCACTGGATGATGTCATCAGTGATGTCATCAGTGATGTCATTTGAGATGTCATGAGTGATGTCACTGACCATGTCATGAGTGATGTAATATGTGACGTCATCAGCAGTGCATTGCGGGCGCGCGAGTTATAGTTAGCTGAACTAACTATAATGGGGGAATTTCTATGGTTTTGTACGAGTGAAATGTCCAACTAACTATAACACCCCTGAAACCTATGGTTTTTTCAGTGAATTTCTAAGGTTTTTTTAAATGCTAATTTCTAACTATAACGTGCCTGAAACCTATGGTTTTTCAGTGAATTTCTAAGGTTTTTTAAATGCTAATTTCTAACTATAACGTGCCTGAAACCTATGGTTTTTTCAGTGAATATATATATATTTATTATACTATGTATACATGTGAAAATGGGTGGAACTGACGTCAGCACGCCGACTAGGTCCTCTTATGGCTCCGATGACGTCATACGGTGTCGCGAGCGGAGCCGTGCTTGTTGACGTGGGAGAGCTAGGAAAGAATTTCCGTGGAATGCTGGTGCAGGGGATATTCCCCTAAGTGTTCAGGCTAGTCCTTTGGGAGCAACTGTTTATGTTGCCACTCCAGAAACCGAAACCAGTGATCCGAGGGCAGAGGCCCTGCAGATGGCACACGAGGTGGGGTGCCCAGTCGTGTGCACCGGCGGGGCAGCGAAGTGACAAGCACCACAACCCACAAAAAGGTAACAAGGGCACTGAATAACACAGGATCTTCTCTTTGTATCTGGCAGGAACAACGAAGTTAAAATGCCCTAGTACCAAAATGTAGAATTAGTGCTACAATGGTCTTCAAGAGGACCTGCGATGCCGCTTCTGCCTCCCGTACCCTGGAGGCGGCACATGGGTCACGCGGTACGGTCATACTGCGGTGGGATGCACACTCGTTGACCTCTCATGGCACTGCTCCACACTTCAGGGAGGACGCTTTCCATTAGCTATGTTTTCTGATGACATGTCGCGCCGGCCCCGTCCAACAACAGAACTCCTTTAGATCCAAACAGACTCTTCTACTCTCTCACCGGAAGTGAAACCAGGCCACGCGGACACTTTCACAATACAACAGCCGGGAATGCACTTTTCGGTAAAAAAACACATTCCTTCCTCCTAATTAATCAAATAAACGTCTCACTGAAGAACAGGGGCCAGCTTCGATCGGTAAACAGCCGTTACAACGACTTTTTACTTTGCGATACCATTACAACGCATGCATTACCACGCATGCGTTGTACATCACAAAGTCATTACTACGCATTTTTAGAACGCATGGTCATTTACCACGCATGCCTTTACAACGAATTTTGTTGTAAAGGTATGTATGGTAAATGACCATGCGTTCTAAAACCATGTAGACGATCCATGTCGTTGTAAGGAAACAGAGGCTGTTCCGTTTCCTCACAACGACGTGCACCGCCCCTCAGAGATGACGTGAAGCAGGAACCACGAGGAGAGAGGAACCATGAGGAGTGAGAGGTAAGGGGATTGGGCATGGGGTGGGGTTTCTTTTCTAGGGTTTAGGGTAGTGCAGTGGTGTTTGGGTGGTGTAGGGGGTCGTGCTGGGGGTAGTGTTTTAGGGTTTAGGGTAGTGCAGTGATGTTTGGGTAGTGTAGGGGGTCGTGCTGGGGGTAGTGTTTTAGGGTTTAGGGTAGTGCAGTAGTGTAGGGGGTCGTGCTGGGGGAAGTGTTTTAGGGTTTAGGGTAGTGCAGTGGTGTATGGGTAGTGTAGGGGGTCGTGCTGGGGTAGTGTTTTAGGGTTTAGGGTAGTGCAGTGGTGTTTGAGTAGTGTAGGGGGTCATGCTGGTGGTAGTGTTTTAGGGTTTAGGGTAGTGCAGTGGTGTTTGTGTAGTGTAGGGGGTCATGCTGGGGGTAGTGTTTGATGGTTTAGGGTAGTGCAGTGGTGTTTGGGTAGTGTAGGGGGTTGTGCTGGGGGTAGATTTAGGGTAGTGCAGTGGTGTTTGGGTAGTGTAGGGAGTCGTGCTGGGGGTAGTGTTTTAGGGTCTAGGGTAGTGCAGTGGTGTTTGTGTAGTGTAGGGGGTTGTGCTGGGGGTAGTGTTTTATGGTTTATGTTAGTGCAGTGGTGTTTGGGTAGTGTAGGGGGTAGTGCTGGGGTAGTGTTTTAGGGTTTAGGGCAGTGCAGTGGTGTTTGTGTAGGGAAGGGGGTCATGCTGTGGGTAGTGTTTTAGGGTTTAGGGTAGTGCAGTCGTGTTTGTGTAGTGTAGGGGGTCATGTTTTAGGGTATAGGGTAGTGCAGTGGTGTTTGGGTAGTGTAGGGGGTCATGCTGGGGTTAGTGTTTTAGGGTTTAGGGTAGTGCAGTGGTGTTTGGGTAGTGTAGGGGGACAGTGCAGTGGTGTTTGTGTAGTGTGGGAGGTCATGCTGGGGGTATATTTAGGGTTTAGTGTAGTGCAGTGGTGTTTGGGTAGTGTAGGGGGTCGTGTTTCAGGGTTTAGGGCAGTGGTGTTCAGGCAGTGTAGGGGGTCTTGCTGGGGGTGATGTTTCAGGGTTTAGGGCAGAGCAGTGGTGTTCGGGCAGTGTAGGAGGTCTTGCTGGGGGTAGTGTTTCAGGGTTTAGGGCAGTGCAGTGGTGTTCGGGCAGTGTAGGGGTCATGCTGGGGGTGGTGTTTCAGGGTTTGAGGGCAGTTCAGTGGTGTTCGGGCAGTGTAGGGAGTCGTGAAGGGGGTGGTGTTTCAGGGTTTAGGGCAGTGCAGTGGTGTTCGGGCAGTGTAGGGGGTCGTGCTAGGGTATGTGTTTCAGGGTTTAGGGCAGTGCAGTGGTGTTCGGGCAGTGTAGGGGGTCATGCAGGGGCTGGTGTTTCAGGGTTTAGGGCAGTGCAGTGGTGTTCGGGCAGTGTAGGGGGTCGTGCTGGGGGTAGTGTTTTAGGGTTTAGGGTAGTGCAGTGGTGCTTGTGTAGTGTAGGGGGTCGTGCTGGGGGTAGTGTTTTAGGGTTTAGGGTAGTGCAGTGGTGTTTGTGTAGTGTAGGGGGTCATGTTTTAGGGTAGTGCAGTGGTGTTTGGGTAGTGTAGGGGGTCGTGCTGGGGGTAGTGTTTTAGGATTTAGGTTAGTGCAGTGGTGTTTGGGTAGTGTAGGGGGTCGTGCTGGGGTAGTGTTTTAGGGTTTAAGGTAGTGCAGTGGTGTTTGTGTAGTGTAGGGGGTCGTGCTGGGGGTAGTGTTTTAGGTTTTAGGGTAGTGCAGTGGTGCTTGTGTAGTGTAGGGGGTCGTGCTGGGGGTAGTGTTTTAGGGTTTAGGGTAGTGCAGTGGTGTTTGTGTAGTGTATGGGGTCATATTTTAGGGTAGTGTTTGGGGAGTGTAGGGGGTCGTGCTGGGGGTAGTGTTTTAGGATTTAGGTTAGTGCAGTGGTGTTGGGGTAGTGTTTTAGGGTTTAGGGTAGTGCAGTGGTGTTTGTGTAGTGTAGGGGGTCATGCTGGGGGTAGTGTTTTAGGGTTTAGTATAGTGCAGTGGTGCTTGTGTAGTGTAGGGGGTCGTGCTGGGGTAGTGTTTTAGGGTTTAGGGTAGTGCAGTGGTGTTTTTGTAGTGTAGGGGGTCATGTTTTAAGATGCAACGCTCCAATACCTGACCAGTCTGCACTACATAAAACTGCAAAAAAACTAAAAATAAAAAGTGTTTTGCACACTTTTGTCATTGGGCTTTATGTGGGCTACATCTGGGTAATATTTGTGCTACATTTGGGCTCTTTTTTCACTGGTGGCCATCTTGGAAGACTTCTTTGTTATGAAGTTTCCTAATTTCCTCATTTACTGCAGTCTCCTCAGTAGGAAATGCTTTCAGTTTTTTACTTTGATTCCAGTCTGTCTGTTGTTGTTTAAGCTGCTGCATGGGTTGGTCAGTAGCTACATGAGTGTCTATATGGGCTATTGATTGGTTGCCTGAGTATTTGTATGGGTGCCTGAGTGTGTGTGTGGTTGGGTGGGAGGTGTGTGCATAGATGTGTGAGTGGTTGATTCACTGGGTGTATGGGTTCAAGAGTGCATGTGCAAACAGCTGTATGGGTGGGTGAGTGTGTGTATGGGTGTGTTGGTGAGAGAATGGATATCTCAGTGGTACATGTCCAAGTAACTACATATGTAAAAGGAAGTGTATGTGAGAGTTGGAGTATATAAATGACTATACGTGAGAGTCAGTGATTGTGAGAGTGGCTGTATGGATGAGTGTGTACTTGTATCAGTGATTGTATAAGAGAGTAAGTATGCGTTTGTTTCTGTTTTAATAAGTGATGTGGTGTGTGTATAACTGTATAGGTCAGTAAATGGAAGTGTGATTGATTCTTTGCATGACTGACTAGCTGTGTGAGTAACTCCATGGATGAGTGGTGGTGTGTGAGTGCTTATGATAGTGTTGTATTGATGAGTGACTGCATGTATGAGTGACTTTATGGGTGAATGAGTGGATGTGTGTGTAGACCTAGGAATCAGCGAGTGCGTAAGTAGTAACTGGTATTGGTGTGTCGATGGTTTCGACAATGGTAGTCTGTATTTTACAGTGGGTGTATCAAAGGTTATATTAGAGTGTGAGGAGGTGCATCAGATATTTACGTGGATGATGTCATCAGTGATGTCATCAGTGATGTCATCAGTGATGTCACTGAGCATGTCATGAATGATGTAATATGTGACGTCATCAGAAGTGCATTGCGGGTGCGCGAGTTATAGTTAGCTGCACTAACTATAACGGGGCAATTTCTATGGTTTTGTACGAGAGAAATGTCCAACTAACTATAACGCCCCTGAAACCTATGGTTTTTCAGTGAATTGTGAAGGTTTTTTAAATGCTAATTTCTAGCTATAACGTGCTTGAAACCTATGGTTTTTTCAGTGAATTTCAATGGTTTTTTAAATGCTAATTTCTAACTATAACATCCCTGAAACTTATGGTTTTTTCAGTGAATTTCAAAGGTTTTTTAAATGCTAATTTCTAACTATAACATACCAGTCGTGTTTCCAGAGTGGTGGAGAAAGGTGAGCGTGGCCTCCGAAACACCTCTTAGCAATCCCACTGTGTGGTATTTACTGGAGGTAACAGGAGGAGCAGTTAGCCCCCAACATCAACCTTGGGGGCCAACTATCCCTTTTATTACCACCAGTAAGTCCCACACAGCAGGATTGCTAACTTCTTATATCAGGCCCCGCCCCGTCCCTACACCACTGTGCAAATGTGCTCCCTAGCACGTTGTAAGTTGGGGGATTAAGTCCCCTTGAATCCTGAGGGTCCCTGGGGGCCAACTAGCCCAGAAGGTACCTCCAGGAAGCGGCACAGAGCTGCATTGCAGAGAGGTGTTCCGAGGCCACACCCCTTTTTAAAACCTCTCTACAACGCAGCTCCTGGGCGCTTACTGGAGGTACCTGGTGGGCTAGTTGGACCCAAGGGACCCTCAGGATTTAAGGGGACTTAATCCCCCAACTTACAACGCGCCAGAGGGCCCGTTTGTACAGTGGTGCAGGGAGGGGGCGGGGCCTGATGTGACAAGTGTGCAAACGTGCCCTGTGGTGCATTTTAAGTTGGAGGATTAAGTCTCCTTGAATCCTGAGGGTCCCTGGGGGCCAACTAGCCCACCAGGAACCTCCAGTAAGCGCCACAGGGCTACGTTGCAGAGAGGTGGTCCGAGGCCACGCCCCTTTTACACCTCTCTGCAACGCAACTCTGTGGCGCTTACTGGAGGTACCTGGTGGGCTAGTTGGCCCCCAGGGACCCTCAGGATTCAAGGAGACTTAATCCCCAACTTAAAACACGCCACAGGACGTGTTTGCACATATGTCACATTAGGCCCCGCCCCCTCTCTTCACCACTGTGCAAACGTGCCCTGTGGCGCGTTTTAAGTTGGGTGATTAAGTCCCCTTGAATCCTGAGGGTCCCTGGGTCCAACTAGCCCACCAGGTACCTCCAGTAAGCGTCACACAGCAGCGTTGCAGAGAGGTGTAAAAAGGGGCGAGGCCTCTGAACACCACTCTGCAACGCATCTCTGTGGCGCATACTGGAGGTACCTGGTGGGCTAGTAGGCCCCCAGGGACCCTCAGTATTCAAGGGGAATTAATTCTCCAACTTAGAATGCGCCAGGGGGCGCATTTGCTGAGTGCTGCAGTGAGGGGGCGGGGCCTCCGCCGCGATGCCGGCTTTTTTATTTTTTATTTTATTTTACAAGGGGGGCTGTGTGGCCCCCCTTCTTTTACATTAATTGGGGCCCTGGGGACCCCATTCCCCAGGGCCTGCTCTTTTTTTTAAATTAAAAAAAAAAACGGGAAGGCCCCCCCTCCCGCGGCCAATTTCGGCCCTGGGGACCCTATCCCCCGGGGCATGGCCACATTTTTTTTTTTAAGGAGGGGGGCTCCTTAGGCCTTTAGTGGCCCCGGGGACCCCATCCCCCGGGGGTGTGGCTCTTTATTTATTTTTTTACAATATTGAAGGGGGGCTGCGTGGCCCCCCTCCTGGGCCACTTCTGGCCCCGGGGACCCCATCCCCCGGGATCAGCCCTCTCCATTGGGGACCATGGGGGGAGCCCCAATGCCCCCACAATCCCGCCAGCATTGCTTTTCCACACGGGGAGCTGCTGACATGCAGCTCCCTTTGTGGAAAAGCAATCTGCTTTGGATTTTTTAAGGCGAGAGCAGGAAACCTGCTCTCGCTTCCAAAATCCAAAGCAGTGTTTGCTATGGCAGGGCGGGAGCCGCACGGCTCCCGTCCCGCCATAGCAAACAGCAGTGTCCCGGGGGTGGGCACCCCGGGACACTGCAGGAGCTGCAGGAGGGGCTCGAGCCCCCCACACAGGTTTTATTTTTATTAAAATAGAGCCCCAGGGAGGTGGCGGTCCCCGGGGTGCGGGAGGCTGCGTGCCCCCGCGCTTGGTTGTTGAAGCCCCGGGGAGGTGACGGTCCCCGGGAAGCGTGGGGGGATTGGGACCCCCCAGCATTTTTTTAACAGGAGGTGGCAGTCCCAGGGGCTGCGGGGGCCCCCACGGGCTCCTGCTAATGAATTTACAGTGCCCCCGGGACCTGGCCCACCCGGGGGCTTTTTTTAAACGAAGCGCGGGAGCCCGAGCTTCATTTTTTTTAAATAATTTCGGCGGGATTCGCGACCCAATCGCGATTTCTGCCGAAATTATAAAAATAAAAATGCTTTTTTTGGCCCTGGGGGTCCTTGTGGGACCCCCTGAGCAGGCCTAGGAGGTCAGGGTGTTTCTACCCAGCCCCCTTTTCTTCTTTTTTAATGTTTTTTCTACTGTTTTCTTCAAGATGGCTGCCAACACTTCCTGGTTTGGAGTGTTGGCAGCCAATTAGAATGAAGCTTGTGGTCGGGAGGGTTCGCGAACCCACCGCTGCACCAGATATTGAAACTTTTTCTTTTTCTATTTTCTCAGGAACTGCTCAACGGATTTACACCATTTAACAAAAAGGACTCTTTCTGAACCAAGACCTACCTTTTTGCCAGATTTGGTGTAATTCCGTTCAGCAGTTCGGGCTGTAGCTTTGTCTAAAGTTTCCTGAGGAAAATAACATGGGGAAAACGCGTTTTGGGACCCCCATTGTTTTTCGGCCCCCGCTTGGCGAATCACCCCGAAACTTTCAAGACAGGAGCTGACCGGAGCTGATCACTAGTTTAGAAAATTTCGCAAAGATTCGTCAACCAGCGTCAAAGTTATTGGGATGACAAAAAACGCTTTTCCTATGGAAACTAGGTCCTAACTATAACTACCTACTGGCGACCGCCAGTAGGTAATAAATATATAGATATATATGTACATACATATATATTTATATATATGTGTATGTGTGTGTATACATGTATATACATTTATATATACATACATACATATATATTTATATATATGTGTATGTGTGTGTATATATGTATATTCACTGAAAAAACCATAGGTTTTAGGGACAGTTATAGTTAGTTGGACATTTCACTCGTACAAAACCATAGAAATTCCCCCGTTATAGTTAGTTCAGCTAACTATAACTCGCGCCCCCGCAATGCACTGCTGATGACGTCACATATTACATCACTCATGACATGGTCAGTGACATCACTGATGACATCACTGATGACATCTCAAATGACATCACTGATGACATCATCCAGTGACTGTGTGTTTCTGTAAAGTTTAAATATATAGGAAAAGACGTATTGAAGAATGAGTGGGTGTATAAGTGTATGTATAAGTGTGTTTATAAGTGGGTGTATAAGTGTCTATATGGATGATTTAGTACGTGCGTGACTGACTCTACAAGTGAGTGATTAAATGTATCTTACTGAATGCATGGGTTAGTGACTAAACTGTGTGAATGTCTGTATCCGTCTGTTTTTTGGTGTGTAAGTGGATGCATGGATTTGCGAATAGCTACATGAGTGTCTATATGGGTTATTGATTGGTTCTCTGAGTATCTGTATGGCTGCCTGAGTGTTTGTGTGGGTGGGGTGTGTGTGACTCTGTACATATATGTGTGAGTGGGTGATTCACTGGGTGCATGATTTCAAGAGTGCATCTGTGATGGACTGCTTGGGTGGGTGAGTGTGTGTATGGGTGTGTTAGTGAGTGAATGTATATCTCAGTGGTACATGTGCGAGTAACTACATATGTAAAAGGCAGTATATATGTGTGTTAGAGTATTTAAATGGCTATAAGTGAGAGTGTGTGATTGTGAGAGTGGCTGTATGGATGCGTGTGTGCTTGTATCAGTTATTGTATAAGACCGTAAGAATGTGCTAGTATTTGTATGAGTAAGTGAGCTGGTGTGTGTATAACTGTATAGGTGAGTAAATGGGTGTGTGATTAATGTTTTGCATGACTGACTAGGTGTGTGAGTACCTCTATGGATGAGTGGCAGTGTGTGAGTGTTTATATAGGTGTATGAGTGCATATGATAGTCCTGTACTGAGTGACTGTAAGTATGAGTGACTGTACGGGTGAGTGAGTAGATGTGTGTGTGTAGACCTAAGAATCAGTGAGTGGGTATGTAGTTATAGGTATTGGAGTGTGTATGGTTTTGAGAATGGCAGTCTGTAATTTAGAGTGGGTGTATCAAAAGTTATATTAGGGTGTGAGAAGATGCATGAAATTATCACATGGATGATGTCATCAGTGATGTCATCAGTGATGTCATTTGAGATGTCATCAGTGATGTCATCAGTGATGTCACTGATCATGTCATGAGTGATGTAATATGTGACGTCATCAGCAGTGCATTGCGGGGCGCGAGTTATAGTTAGCTGAACTAACTATAACGGGGAATTTCTATGGTTTTGTACGAGTGAAATGTCCAACTAACTATAACTGTCCCTAAAACCTATGGTTTTTTCAGTGAATTTCAAAGGTTTTTTAAATGCTAATTTCTAACTATAACGTGTTTGAAACCTATGGTTTTTTCAGTGAATTTCAAAGCTTTTTAAATGCTAACTTCTAACTATAACGTGCCTGAAACCTATGATTTTTTAAGTGAATTTCAAAGGTTTTTTAAATGCTAGTTTCTAACTATGCCTACAGAGGTAGGACATGTGAAGAAAGAAGAAAAAACGCACAGAAAGAAGCAAAAGAAATGCAGAAAGAAGCAACAGAATTCCACAAAGACGAAGAAAAGTGCAGGAAGAAGCAAAAGATGTGCAGAAAGAACCAACAGAGGAGCAGAAAGAGGCCTTGTTGCAAAATCATCCTGTGCCCACAACTTTTTCAGACAGGTACTGGTGGTAACTGACTCTGACTAACCAGAGCCAGTGCTATGCTAAAAGACACTTAGAATACAGTGAAAACACCTACATACACTAGGGAACACTATGCGTTGGGGTACCCCTGTGATTAGCATGACCTGCTCTGTAAGTCCCTAGAACATAATAGGGCAGGGGGATTAAAACTACCTCTTAAAACGCGCTACAGGGAGCGTTTGCACAGTGGTGAAGGGAGGGGGGCCTGAGGTGACATGTGTGCAAACGCGCCCCGTGGCGCATTTTAAGTTGCGGGATTAAGTCCCCTTGAATCCTGAGGGTCCCTGGGGCCCAACTAGCCCCCTAGGCACCTACAGTTAGGACCACAGAGCTGAGTTGCAGAGAGGCGTTCCGAGGCCACGCACCTTTTTCACCTCTCTGCAACGCAACTCTGTTGTGCTTACTGAAGGTACCTGGTGGGCTAGTTGGCCCCAGGGTCCCTCAGGATTCAAGGGAATTAATTCCCCAACTTAAAACGCACCACAGGGCGTGTTTGCGCACATGTCACCTGAGGCCCGCCCCCTCCCTTCAACACTGTGCAAACGCGCCCCGTGGCGCGTTTTAAGTTGGGGGATTAGGTCACCTTGAATCCTGAGGGTCCTTGGGGCCCAACTAGCCCACCAGGTACTTCCAGTAAGCACCACAGGCCTGCGTTGCAACGCCTGTAACAAATTGTGCAGTTGTGTTTAGGTAGTGAAGGGGGTCGTGCTGGGGGTAGAGGTTTTTTCGGGTTTAGGGTAGTGCAGTGGTGTTTGTGTAGTGTAGGAGGTCATGCTGGGGTAGATTTAGGGTTTAGGGTAGTGCAGTGGTGTTTGGGTAGTGTAGGGAGTCGTGCTGGGGGTAGTGTTTAGGGTTTAGGGTAGTGCAGTGGTGTTTGGGTAGTGTAGGGGGTCGTGCTGGGGGTAGTGTTTTAGGGTTTAGGGTAGTGCAGTGGTGTTTGGGTAGTGTAGGGGGTCGTGCTGGGGTAGTGGTTTAGGGTTTAGGGTAGTGAAGTGGTGTTTGAGTAGTGTAGGGGTACTGCTGGGGGTAGTGTTTTAGGGTTTAGGGTAGTGCAATGGTGTTTGGGTAGTGGTGGGGGTACTGCTGGGGTGTAGTGTTTTAGGGTTTAGGGTAGTGCAGTGGTGTTTGGGTAGTGTAGGGGGTACTGCTGGGGGCAGTGTTTTAGGGGTTAGGGTCGTGCAGTGGTGTTTGGGTAGTGTAGGGGTTCTTGCTGGGGGTAGTTTTTTAGGGTTTAGGGTAGTGCAGTGGTGTTTGTGTAGTGTAGGGGGTAGTGTTTTAGCATTTAGGGTAGTGCAGTGGTGTTTGTGTAGTGTAGGGGGTCGTGTTTTAGGGTTTAGGGTAGTGCAGTGGTCTTTGGGTGGTGTAGGGAGTCATGCAGGGGTAGTGTTTTAGGGTTTAGGGTAGTGCAGTGGTCTTTGGGTAGTGTAGGGGGTCGTGTGGGGGGTAGTGTTTTAGGGTTTAGGGTAGTGCATTGGTGTTTGGGTGGTGTAGGGGGTCGTGCTGGGGGGAGTGTTTTAGGGTTTAGGGCAGTGCAGTGGTGTTCAGGTAGTGTAGGGGTTCGTGCAGGGGGGAGTGTTTGAGGGTTTAGGGCAGTGCAGTGGTGTTCGGGTAGTGTAGGGGGTCGTGCTGGGGGGAGAATTTTAGGGTTTAGGGTAGTGCAGTGGTGTTTGGGTAGTGTAGGGGGTCGTGCTGGGGGTAGTGTTTTAGGGTTTAGGGCAGTACAGTGGTGTTCGGGCAGTGTAGGGGGTCGTGCTGGGGGTGGTGTTTTAGAGTTTAGGGCAGTGCAGTAGTGTTCGGGCAGTGTAGGGGGTCGTGCTGGGGGTGGTGTTTCAGGGTTTAGGGCAGTGAAGTGGTGTTTGGGCAGTGTAGGGGGTCGTGCAGGGGGTGGTGTTTCAGGGTTTAGGGCAGTGCAGTGGTGTTCGGGCAGTGTAGGGGGTCGTGCAGGGGGTGGTGTTTCAGGGTTTAGGGCAGTGGTGTTCGGGCAGTGTAGGGGGTCGTGCTGGGCGTGGTGTTTCAGGGTTTGGGGCAGTGCAGTGGTGTTCGGGCAGTAAAGGGGGTCATGCTGGGGGTGGTGTTTCAGGGTTTAGGGCAGTGCAGTGGTGTTCGGGCAGTGTAGGGGGTCGTGCTGGGGCTGGTGTTTCAGGGTTTAGGGCAGTGCAGTGGTGTTCGGGCAGTGTAGGGGGTCTTGCTGGGGCTGGTGTTTCAGAGTCTAGGGCAGTGCAGTGGTGTTCGGGCAGTGTAGGGGGTCTTGCTGGGGCTGGTGTTTCAGGGTTTAGGGCAGTGCAGTGGTGTTCGGGCAGTGTAGGGGGTTGTGCTTGGGGTGGTGTTTCAGGGTTTAGGGCAGTGCAGTGGTGTTCGGGCAATCTAGGGGGTCGTGCTGGGGCTAATGTTTCAGGGTTTAGGGCAGAGCAATGGTGTTCAGGCAGTGTAGGGGGTTGTGCTGGAGGTGGTATTTCAGGGTTTAGGGCAGTGCATTGGTTTTCGGGCAGTGTAGGGGGTCTTGCTGGGAGTGGTGTTTCAGGGTTTAGGGCAGTGGTAATCAGGCAGTGTAGGGGGTCTTGCTGGGGGTGATGTTTCAGGGTTTAGGGCAGTGCAGTGGTGTTCGGGCAGTGTAAGGGGTCTTGCTGGGGGTAGTGTTTCAGGGTTTAGGGCAGTGAAGTGGTGCTCGGGCAGTGTAGGGGGTCGTGCTGGGTGTGGTGTTTCAGGGTTTAGGGCAGTGCAGTGGTGTTCGCGCAGTGTAGGGGGTCGTGCTGGGGGTGGTGTTTCAGGGTTTAGGGCAGTGCAGTGGTGTTCGGGCAGTGTAGGGTGTCGTGCTGGGGGTGGTGTTTCAGGGTTTAGGGCAGTGTAGTGGTGTTCGGGCAGTGTAGGGGGTCGTGCAGGGGGTGGTGTTTCAGGGTTTAGGGCAGTGCAGTGGTGTTTGGGCAGTGTAGGGGGTCGTGCAGGGGGTGGTGTTTCAGGGTTAAGGGCAGTGCAGTGGTGTTTGGGCAGTGTAGGGGGTCGTGCAGGGGGTGGTGTTTCAGGGTTTAGGGCAGTGCAGTGGTGTTCGGGCAGTGTAGGTGGTCTTGCTGGGGGTGGTGTTTCAGGGTTTAGTGCAGTGGTGTTCGGGCAGTGTAGGGAGTCTTGCTGGGGCTGATGTTTGAGGGTTTAGGGCAGTGCAGTGGTTTTTGGGCAGTGTATGTGGTCGTGCTGGGGCTGGTGTTTCAGGGTTTAGGGCAGTGCAGTGGTGTTCGGGCAGTGTACGGGGTTGTGCTGGGGCTGGTGTTTCAGGGTTTAGGGCAGTGCAGTGGTGTTCGGGCAGTGTAGGGGGTCGTGCTGGGGGTGGTGTTTCAGGGTTTAGGGCAGTGCAGTGGTGTTCGGGCAGTGTATGGGGTCGTGCTGGGGCTGGTGTTTCAGGTTTTAGGGCAGTGCAGTGGTGTTCGGGCAGTGTAGGGGGTCGTGCTGGGGGTGGTGTTTCAGGGTTTAGGGCAGTGCAGTGGTGTTCGGACAGTGTAGGGGGTCTTGCTGGGGGTGTTGTTTCAGGGTTTAGGGCAGTGGTGTTCGGGCAGTGTAGGGGGTCTCGCTGGGGGGATGTTTCAGGGTTTAGGCCAGTGCAGTAGTGTTCGGGCAGTGTAGGGGTCTTGCTGGGGGTAGTGTTTCAGGGTTTAGGGCAGTGCAGTGGTGTTCGGGCAGTGTAGGGGGTCATGCTGGGGCTGGTGTTTCAGGGTTTAGGGCAGTGCAGTGGTGTCCGGGCAGTGTAGGGGGTCTTGCTGGGGGTGGTGTTTCAGGTTAGGGCAGTGGTGTTCGGGCAGTGTAGGGGGCCTTGCTGGGGGTGATGTTTCAGGGTTTAGGGCAGTGCAGTGGTGTTTGGGCAGTGTAGGGGGTCTTGCTGGGGATAGTGTTTCAGGGTTTAGGGCAGTGCAGTGGTGTTTGTGCAGTGTAGGGGGTCGTGCTGGGGATAGTGTTTCAGGTTTTAGGGCAGTGCAGTAGTGTTCGGGCAGTGTAGGGGTCATGCAGGGGCTGGTGTTTCAGGGTTTAGGGCAGTGCAGTGGTGTTCGGGCAGTGTAGGGGGTCGTGCTGGGGCTGGTGTTTCAGGGTTTAGGGCAGTGGTGTTCGGGCAGTGTAGGCGGTCGTGCTGGGGCTGCTGTGTCAGGGTTTAGGGCAGTGCAGTGGTGTTGAGGCAGTGTAGGGGGTCGTGCTGGGACTGGTGTTTCAGGGTTTAGGGCAGTGCAGTAGTGCTCGGGCAGTGTAAGGGGTCGTGCTGGGGCTGGTGTTTCAGGGTTTAGGGCAGTGCAGTGGTGTTCGGGCAGTGTAGGGGGTCGTGCTGGGGCTGGTGTTTCAGGGTTTTGGGCAGAGCAGTGGTGTTCGGGCAGTGCAGGGGGTCATGCTGGGGGTGTTGTTTCAGGGTTTAGGGCAGTGCAGTGGTGTTCGGGCAGTGTAGGGGGTTGTGCTGGGGGTGGTGTTTCAGGGTTTAGGGCAGTGGTGTTCGGGCAGTGTAGGGGGTCTTGCTAGGGTTGATGTTTCAGTGTTTAGGGCAGTGCAGTGGTGTTAGGGCAGTGTAGGGGGTCTTGCTGGGAGTAGTGTTTTAGGGTTTAGGGCAGTGCAGTGGTGTTCGGGCAGTGTAGGGGGTCGTGCTGGGGATGGTGTTTCAGGGTTTAGGGCAGTGCAGTGGTGTTTGGGCAGTTTAGGGGGTCATGAAGGGGGTGGTGTTTCGGAGTTTAGGGCAGTGCAGTGGTGTTTGGGCAGTGTAGGGGGTCGTGCTAGTGGGTGGTGTTTCAGGGTTTAGGGCAGTGCAGTGGTGTTCGGGCAGTGTAGGGGGTCGTGCAGGGGCTGGTGTTTCAGGGTTTAGGGCAGTGCAGTGGTTTTTGGGCAGTGTAGGTGGTCGTGCTGGGGCTGCGGCTGGTGTTTCAGGGTTTAGGGCAGTGCAGTGGTGTTCGGGCAGTGTACGGGGTTGTGCTGGGGCTGGTGTTTCAGGGTTTAGGGCAGTGCAGTGGTGTTCGGGCAGTGTAGGGGGTCGTGCTGGGGGTGGTGTTTCAGGATTTAGGGCAGTGCAGTGGTGTTCGGGCAGTGTATGGGGTCGTGCTGGGGCTGGTGTTTCAGGTTTTAGGGCAGTACAGTGGTGTTCGGGCAGTGTAGGGGGTCGTGCTGGGGGTGGTGTTTCAGGGTTTAGGGCAGTGCAGTGGTGTTCGGACAGTGTAGGGGGTCTTGCTGGGGGTGTTGTTTCAGGGTTTAGGGCAGTGGTGTTCGGGCAGTGTAGGGGGTCTCGCTGGGGGGGATGTTTCAGGGTTTAGGCCAGTGCAGTAGTGTTCGGGCAGTGTAGGGGGTCTTGCTGGGGGTAGTGTTTCAGGGTTTAGGGCAGTGCAGTGGTGTTCGGGCAGTGTAGGGGGTCATGCTGGGGCTGGTGTTTCAGGGTTTAGGGCAGTGCAGTGGTGTCCGGGCAGTGTAGGGGGTCTTGCTGGAAGTGGTGTTTCAGGGTTAGGGCAGTGGTGTTCGGGCAGTGTAGGGGGCCTTGCTGGGGGTGATGTTTCAGGGTTTAGGGCAGTGCAGTGGTGTTCGGGCAGTGTAGGGGGCCTTGCTGGGGGTGATGTTTCAGGGTTTAGGGCAGTGCAGTGGTGTTTGGGCAGTGTAGGGGGTCTTGCTGGGGATAGTGTTTCAGGGTTTAGGGCAGTGCAGTGGTGTTTGTGCAGTGTAGGGGGTCGTGCTGGGGATAGTGTTTCAGGTTTCAGGGCAGTGCAGTAGTGTTCGGGCAGTGTAGGGGTCATGCAGGGGCTGGTGTTTCAGGGTTTAGGGCAGTGCAGTGGTGTTCGGGCAGTGTAGGGAGTCGTGCTGGGGCTGGTGTTTCAGGGTTTAGGGCAGTGGTGTTCGGGCAGTGTAGGCGGTCATGCTGGGGCTGCTGTGTCAGGGTTTAGGGCAGTGCAGTGGTGTTGAGGCAGTGTAGGGGGTCGTGCTGGGACTGGTGTTTCAGGGTTTAGGGCAGTGCAGTAGTGCTCGGGCAGTGTAGGGGGTCATGCTGGGGGTGGTGTTTCAGGGTTTAGGGCAGTGCAGTGGTGTTCGGGCAGTGTAGGGGGTTGTGCTGGGGGTGGTGTTTCAGGGTTTAGGGAAGTGGTGTTCGGGCAGTGTAGGGGGTCTTGCTAGGGTTGATGTTTCAGTGTTTAGGGCAGTGCAGTGGTGTTTGGGCAGTGTAGGGGTCATGCAGGGGCTGGTGTTTCAGGGTTTAGGGCAGTGCAGTGGTGTTCGGGCAGTGTAGGGGGTCGTGCTGGGGCTGGTGTTTCAGGGTTTAGGGCAGTGGTGTTCGGGCAGTGTAGGCGGTCGTGCTGGGGCTGCTGTGTCAGGGTTTAGGGCAGTGCAGTGGTGTTGAGGCAGTGTAGGGGTCGTGCTGGGACTGGTGTTTCAGGGTTTAGGGCAGTGCAGTAGTGCTCGGGCAGTGTAAGGGGTCGTGCTGGGGCTGGTGTTTCAGGGTTTAGGGCAGTGCAGTGGTGTTCGGGCAGTGTAGGGGGTCGTGCTGGGGCTGGTGTTTCAGGGTTTTGGGCAGAGCAGTGGTGTTCGGGCAGTGTAGGGGGTCATGCTGGGGGTGGTGTTTCAGGGTTTAGGGCAGTGCAGTGGTGTTCGGGCAGTGTAGGGGGTTGTGCTGGGGGTGGTGTTTCAGGGTTTAGGGCAGTGGTGTTCGGGCAGTGTAGGGGGTCTTGCTAGGGTTGATGTTTCAGTGTTTAGGGCAGTGCAGTGGTGTTAGGGCAGTGTAGGGGGTCTTGCTGGGAGTAGTGTTTTAGGGTTTAGGGCAGTGCAGTGGTGTTCGGGCAGTGTAGGGGGTCGTGCTGGGGATGGTGTTTCAGGGTTTAGGGCAGTGCAGTGGTGTTTGGGCAGTTTAGGGGGTCATGAAGGGGGTGGTGTTTCGGAGTTTAGGGCAGTGCAGTGGTGTTTGGGCAGTGTAGGGGGTCGTGCTAGTGGGTGGTGTTTCAGGGTTTAGGGCAGTGCAGTGGTGTTCGGGCAGTGTAGGGGGTCGTGCAGGGGCTGGTGTTTCAGGGTTTAGGGCAGTGCAGTGGTTTTTGGGCAGTGTAGGTGGTCGTGCTGGGGCTGCGGCTGGTGTTTCAGGGTTTAGGGCAGTGCAGTGGTGTTCGGGCAGTGTACGGGGTTGTGCTGGGGCTGGTGTTTCAGGGTTTAGGGCAGTGCAGTGGTGTTCGGGCAGTGTAGGGGGTCGTGCTGGGGGTGGTGTTTCAGGATTTAGGGCAGTGCAGTGGTGTTCGGGCAGTGTATGGGGTCGTGCTGGGGCTGGTGTTTCAGGTTTTAGGGCAGTACAGTGGTGTTCGGGCAGTGTAGGGGGTCGTGCTGGGGGTGGTGTTTCAGGGTTTAGGGCAGTGCAGTGGTGTTCGGACAGTGTAGGGGGTCTTGCTGGGGGTGTTGTTTCAGGGTTTAGGGCAGTGGTGTTCGGGCAGTGTAGGGGGTCTCGCTGGGGGGGATGTTTCAGGGTTTAGGCCAGTGCAGTAGTGTTCGGGCAGTGTAGGGGGTCTTGCTGGGGGTAGTGTTTCAGGGTTTAGGGCAGTGCAGTGGTGTTCGGGCAGTGTAGGGGGTCATGCTGGGGCTGGTGTTTCAGGGTTTAGGGCAGTGCAGTGGTGTCCGGGCAGTGTAGGGGGTCTTGCTGGAAGTGGTGTTTCAGGGTTAGGGCAGTGGTGTTCGGGCAGTGTAGGGGGCCTTGCTGGGGGTGATGTTTCAGGGTTTAGGGCAGTGCAGTGGTGTTCGGGCAGTGTAGGGGGCCTTGCTGGGGGTGATGTTTCAGGGTTTAGGGCAGTGCAGTGGTGTTTGGGCAGTGTAGGGGGTCTTGCTGGGGATAGTGTTTCAGGGTTTAGGGCAGTGCAGTGGTGTTTGTGCAGTGTAGGGGGTCGTGCTGGGGATAGTGTTTCAGGTTTCAGGGCAGTGCAGTAGTGTTCGGGCAGTGTAGGGGTCATGCAGGGGCTGGTGTTTCAGGGTTTAGGGCAGTGCAGTGGTGTTCGGGCAGTGTAGGGGGTCGTGCTGGGGCTGGTGTTTAAGGGTTTAGGGCAGTGGTGTTCGGGCAGTGTAGGTGGTCATGCTGGGGCTGCTGTGTCAGGGTTTAGGGCAGTGCAGTGGTGTTGAGGCAGTGTAGGGGGTCGTGCTGGGACTGGTGTTTCAGGGTTTAGGGCAGTGCAGTAGTGCTCGGGCAGTGTAGGGGGTCATGCTGGGGGTGGTGTTTCAGGGTTTAGGGCAGTGCAGTGGTGTTCGGGCAGTGTAGGGGGTTGTGCTGGGGGTGGTGTTTCAGGGATTAGGGAAGTGGTGTTCGGGCAGTGTAGGGGGTCTTGCTAGGGTTGATGTTTCAGTGTTTAGGGCAGTGCAGTGGTGTTAGGGCAGTGTAGGGGGTCTTGCTGGGAGTAGTGTTTTAGGGTTTAGGGCAGTGCAGTGCAGTGGTGTTCGGGCAGTGTAGGGGGTCGTGCTGGGGATGGTGTTTCAGGGTTTAGGGCAGTGCAGTGGTGTTTGGGCAGTGTAGGGGGTCATGAAGGGGGTGGTGTTTCGGAGTTTAGGGCAGTGCAGTGGTGTTTGGGCAGTGTAGGGGGTCGTGCTGGTGGGTGGTGTTTCAGGGTTTAGGGCAGTGCAGTGGTGTTCGGGCAGTGTAGGGGGTCGTGCAGGGGCTGGTGTTTCAGGGTTTAGGGCAGTGCAGTGGTATTCGGGCAGTGTAGGGGGTCGTGCTGGGGGTAGTGTTTTAGGGTTTAGGGTAGTGCAGTGGTGCTTGTGTAGTGTAGGGGGTCGTGCTGGGGGTAGTGTTTTAGGGTTTAGGGTAGTGCAGTGGTGTTTGTGTAGTATAGGGGTCATGTTTTAGGGTAGTGCAGTGGTGTTTGGGTAGTATAGGGGTCGTGCTGGGGGTAGTGTTTTAGGATTTAGGTTAGTGCAGTGGTGTTTGGGTAGTGTAGGGGGTCGTGCGGGGGGTAGTGTTTTAGGGATTAGGGTAGTGCATTGGTGTTTGGGTAGTGTAGGGGGTCATGCAGGGGTAGTGTTTTAGGGTTTAGGGCAGTGCAGTGGTGTTTGGGTAGTATAGGGGGTCATGCTGGGGGTAGTGTTTTATGGTTTAGGGTAGTGCAGTGGTGTTTGGGTAGTGTAGGGGTCGTGCTGGGGGTAGTGTTTTAGGGTTTAGGGTAGTGCAGTGGTGCTTGTGTAGTGTAGGGGTCGTGCTGGGGGTAGTGTTTTAGGGTTTAGGGTAGTGCAGTGGTGTTTGTGTAGTGTAGGGGGTCATGTTTTAGGGTAGTGCAGTGGTGTTTGGGTAGTGTAGGGGGTCGTCCTGGGGTAGTGTTTTAGGGTTTAGGATAGTGCAGTGGTGTTTGTGTAGTGTAGGGGGGTCATGCTGGGGGTTGTGTTTTAGGGTTTAGGATAGTGCAGTTGTGCTTGTGTAGTGTAGGGGGTCGTGCTGGGGGTAGTGTTTTAGGGTTTAGGGTAGTGCATTGGTGTTTTTGTAGTGTAGGGGTCATGTTTTAAGATGCAACGCTCCAATACCTGACCAGTCTGCACTACATAAAACTGCAAAAAAACTAAAAATAAAAAGTGTTTTGCACACTTTTGTCATTGGGCTATATGTGGGCAACATCTTGGTAATATTTGTGCTACATTTGGGCTCTTTTTCCATGGTGGCCATCTTGGAAGACTTCTTTATTATGACGTTTCCTAATTTCCTCATTTACTGCGGTCTCCTCAGTAGGAAATGCTTTCAGTTTTTTACTTTGATTCCATCAAGAAGGCATTCAGATGTGTCTCACATTTGCCATACATTCAGAATGTTAGCACTCTAGTTGCTCATTAGATCACTGTAGTAAAGCTACTGCTCACCAGGGAGTTAACTGGAAGTCTACTGCTGGTATTGAAAGTGATTGTTTCAGTCTGCATGTCAGAATTTTCTAATGAAATAGAAGAGGATTTGAGATCTCACTTAAAACATGCCCTAATTTTTCTTTCTGCAGCACTAACCATAATTTCTATTTCAAAAAGAACCCCCTCATGTTGTTCCTTTTTAAATTAAATGTTTTAAGTGTTACCGGTTTATTCCAATCAAGATGGCTTCAGGTGTGCCATACTTTTGTCATAAGTAAGGCTGTTAGCGCTCTAGTTGTTCTTTAGAACACTCTGGGAAGCTGCAGTAGAACACAAAGGCATCAACTGGCAGGCTGCTCCTGTTGAAATATAACAAGAAGATATTTGAGATCACACTTGAAACATGTCCTAATTTTTCTTTCTACAGCACTAACCATAATTTCTATGACAAAATGAACCCCATCATTTTGTTCCTTTTTAAATTAAATGTTTTAAGTGTTACCAGTTTATTCCAATCAAGATGGCTTCAGGTGTGCCATACTTTTCTCATAAGTAAGGCTGTTAGCACTCTAGTTGTTCTTTAGAACACTCTGGGAAGCTGCAGTAGAACACAAAGGAATCAACTGACAGTCTCTGCCCTTGTTGGATGGACATGTTTTACTGAGAATGTCAGACTTCATTCTCACATGACTGAGAAAGATAATGTGAATTTACAGAAAATATGCTCTCATTTTAGCTTCTGGAGCACCTTCCAAAACTCTATGGGACAAGCATGTGAAAATAGTTTTCTCTCAAACATGATTCATGTTATCCCAGCAGAAGGTTTTTCACAGGGTAAAATCACCTTAGAACACACCACAATTCCTGAAATTAGTATGGTACCATCAACAAATGAATTCTAATGTAACTAAAGTCTGTTATCACCCTTTATAGTTCTCCTTTTGGTAACCCTCAAAATCTTTGATTCACTACAATGCATTTCAATGGGGTACTATCATGTATATTGGTCCCAAGATGGCTGCCAGCAATTCCAGGATGAAGTGCTGACAGCCAATCAGATCTCATGATGACATGTGTGGTTAGGCTCCGCCCAGATATATATGTGATTTTACTTTTGATTTTCTCAAGAACTACTGAACGGATTTACACCATTTAACCAAAAGGCACGACTCTGAACCAAGGGCTACCTTTTTGCCAAATTTGGTGTAATTCCGTTCAGCAGTTCGGGCTGTAGCTGCAACTAAAGGTTCCTATGGAAAATTGCATGGGGAAAACATGTTTTGGGACCCCCCTTTTTTCTCGGCCCCCGCTTGCCGAAGCACCCCGAAACTTTCAGGATAGGAGCAGACCGGAGCGCCCCACGAGTTTTGAAAATTTTGCGAAGATTTGTCAACCGGCGCCAAAGTTATTGGAAATAGAATGTTGTGAATTTCCTATGGAAAATAGGTCCTAACTATAACTATCTACTGGCGACCGCCAGTAGATAATATATATATATATATATATTTATTAATATGTATATTTATATATATATATATAAATTCATTGAAAAAACCATAGGTTTCAGGGGTGTTATAGTTAGTTGGACATTTCACTCGTACAAAACCATAGAAATTCCCCCGTTATAGTTAGTTCAGCTAACTATAACTCGCGCGCCCGCAATGCACTGCTGATGACGTCACATATTACATCACTCATGACATGGTCAGTGACATCACTCATGACATCACTGATGACATCTCAAATGACATCACTGATGACATCACTGATGACATCATCCTTGTGATAGAGTGGCAGACCTCCTCTCACCCTAATATAACCTTTGATACACACACTCAAAAATACAAACTAACATTTTCAAAACAATGGACATACCAATACCAGTTACAACACACCTATTCAGTAATTCCAAGATCTACACACACATCCACTCATTCACCAACAGTCCCTATACAGTCACTCATACATGTACTCACTCATCATATGTACTCATACACCTAAACATCCTGGTACACACCGCCACTCATCCATAGAGTTACTCACACACAAAGTCACACATGCAAACAAAGTATCAAACATCTATTTACTTGCATATACAGTTATACACACACTACCACACTTACTTCTACAGAAACTTTCACATACTTACTCTCTTAAACAATCACTTATAGAAACACCTACTTATTTGTACAGGAACTCTTCCAATCTCTCACTCTCACATATACTCACTTATATACACCAATACTCACATATACTAGTTTAAAACATATGTAGTTACTCATAAATACACTATTGAGACAGTCATTCACTCACTAACACACCCATACACATACTCATCCACCTATACAGTCCTGCACACATGCTGTCTTCAACACATACAAACAGTGAGTCACTCATTCATGCATCTATGCACTAAGTAATACCCCCACCGAACCATACAGACACTCAGACACTCATACTGATACTCAAAAACCAACTAATAACCCATATAGACACTCATGTAGCTACTCTCCAACCCATGCAGCCACTTATACACAAAGTGAGAGACTGATACAGATATTTTCATATTTAAACATTACTCACTAACCCATGTATTCACTAAGATACACTTAGTCAGTTATACAATCAATTTTACAAAACAAAATCATCCATTTAGACACTTATATACCCATTTATTCTTCCATCGACCTTGAGATATACATATATAAAACATATTTCATTTTCAGAAAAACACACATTCACTGGATGATGTCATCAGTGATGTCATCAGTGATGTCATCAGTGATGTCATTTGAGATGTCATGAGTGATGTCACTGACCATGTCATGAGTGATGTAATATGTGACGTCATCAGCAGTGCATTGCGGGCGCGCGAGTTATAGTTAGCTGAACTAACTATAACGGGGGAATTTCTATGGTTTTGTACGAGTGAAATGTCCAACTAACTATAACACCCCTGAAACCTATGGTTTTTTCAGTGAATTTCTAAGGTTTTTTAAATGCTAATTTCTAACTATAACGTGCCTGAAACCTATGGTTTTTTCAGTGAATATATATATATTTATTATACCATGTGAAAATGTCTCGGTCCCCTGTTTGCCTCGGTGGCACGGAAAAAATGGGTGGAACTGACGTCAGCACGCCGATGAGGTTCTCTTATGGCTCCGATGACGTCATACGGTGTCGCGAGCGGAGCTGTGCTATTATGACGTCCTTGTTGACGTGGGAGAGCTAGGAAAGAATTTCTGTGGAATGCTGGTGCAGGGGATATTCACCTAAGTGTTCAGGCTAGTCCTTTGGGAGCAACTGTTTATGTTGCCACTCCAGAAACCGAAACCAGTGATCCGAGGGCAGAGGCCCTGCAGATGGCACACGAGGTGGGGTGCCCAGTCGTGTGCACCGGCGGGGCAGCGAAGTGACAAGCACCACAACCCACAAAAAAGGTAACGAGGGCACTGAATAACACAGGATCTTCTCTTTGTATCTGGCAGGAACAACGAAATTAAAATGCCCTAGTACCAAAATGTAGAATTAGTGCTACAACGGTCTTCAAGAGGACCTGCGATGCCGCTTCTGCCTCCCGTACCCTGGAGGTGGCACATGGGTCACGCGGTACGGTCATACTGCGGTGGGACGCACACTCGTTGACCTCTCATGGCACTGCTCCACACTTCAGGGAGGACGCTTTCCATTAGCTATGTTTTCTGATGACATGTCGCGCCGGCCCCGTCCAACAACAGAACTCCTTTAGATCCAAACAGACTCTTCCACTCTCTCACCGGAAGTGAAACCAGGCCACGCGGACACTTTCACAATACAACAGCCGGGAATGCACTTTTTGGTAAAAAAACACATTCCTTCCTCCTAATTAATCAAATAAACGTCTAACTGAAGAACAGGGGCCAGCTTCGATCGGTAAACAGCCGTTACAATGACTTTTTTACTTTGCGATACCATTACAACGCATGCATTACCACGCATGCGTTGTACATCATGAAGTCATTACTACGCATTTTTTAGAACGCATGGTCATTTACCACGCATGCCTTTACAACGAATTTTGTTGTAAAGGTATGTATGGTAAATGACCATGCATTCTAAAAACATGTAGACGATCCATGTCGTTGTAAGGAAACAGAGGCTGTTCCGTTTCCTCACAACGACGTGCACCGCCCCTCAGAGACGACGGAAAGCAGGAACCACGAGGAGAGAGGAACCACGAGGAGTGAGAGGTAATGGGGATTGGGCATGGGGTGGGGGTTTCTTTTCTAGGGTTTAGGGTAGTGCAGTGGTGTTTGGGTGGTGTAGGGGGTCGTGCTGGGGGTAGTGTTTTAGGGTTTAGGGTAGTGCAGTGGTGTTTGGGTAGTGTAGGGGGTCGTGCTGGGGGTAGTGTTTTAGGGTTTAGGGTAGTGCAGTAGTGTAGGGGGTCGTGCTGGGGGTAGTGTTTTAGGCTTTAGGGTAGTGCAGTGGTATATGGGTAGTGTAGGGGGTCGTGCTGGGTTAGTGTTTTAGGGTTTAGGGTAGTGCAGTGGTGTTTGAGTAGTGTAGGGGGTCGTGCTGGTGGTAGTGTTTTAGGGTTTAGGGTAGTGCAGTGGTGTTTGTTTAGTATAGGGGGTCATGCTGGGGGTAGTGTTTTATGGTTTAGGGTAGTGCAGTGGTGTTTGGGTAGTGTAGGGGGTCGTGCTGGGGGTAGATTTAGGGTTTAGGGTAGTGCAGTGGTGTTTGGGCAGTGTAGGGAGTCGTGCTGGGGGTAGTGTTTCAGGGTTTAGGGTAGTGCAGTGGTGTTTGTGTAGTGTAGGGGGTTGTGCTGGGGTAGTGTTTTAGGGTTTATGTTAGTGCAGTGATGTTTGGGTAGTGTAGGGGTAGTGCTGGGGTAGTGTTTTAGGGTTTAGTGCAGTGGTGTTTGTGTAGTGTAGGGGGTAGTGCTGGGGGTAGTGTTTTAAGGTTTAGGGTTGTGCAGTGGTGTTTGGGTAGTGTAGGGGTTCATGCTGGGGGTAGTGTTTTAGGGTTTAGGGTATGGCAGTGGTGTTTGGGTAGTGTAGGGGGTCGTGCTGGGTATTGATTTAGGGTTTAGGGTAGTGCAGTGGTGTTTGTGTTGTGAGGGGGTTGTGCTGGGGGTAGTGTTTTAGGGTTTAGAGTAATGCAGTGGTGTTTGTATAGTGTAGGGGGGTTTAGGGTAGTGCAGTGGTGTTTGTGTAGTGTAGGGGGTCATGCTGGGGGTTGTGTTTTAGTGCTTAGGGTAGGGCAGTGGTGTTTGTGTAGTGTAGGGGGTAGTGTTTTAGGGTTTAGGGTAGTGCAGTGGTGTGTTTGTAGTGTAGGGGTCATGCTGTGGGTAGTGTTTTAGGGTTTAGGGTAGTGCAGTTGTGTTTGTGTAGTGTACGGGGTCGTGTTTTAGGGTATAGGGTAGTGCAGTGGTGTTTGGGTAGTGTAGGGGTCATGCTGGGGTTAGTGTTTTAGGGTTTAGGGTAGTGCAGTGGTGTTTGGGAAGTGTAGGGGGTCGTGCTGGGGGTAGTGTTTTAGGGTTTAGGGTAGTGCAGTGGTGTTTGTGTAGTGTGGGAGGTCATGCTGGGGGTAGATTTAGGGTTTAGTGCAGTGGTGTTTAGGTAGTGTAGGAAGTCGTGCTGGGGGTAGTGTTTTAGGGTTTAGGGTAGTCCAGTGGTGTTTGTGTAGTGTAGGGAGTCATGCTGGGGGAAGTGTTTTAGGGTTTAGGGTAGTGCAGTGGTGTTTGGGTAGTGTAGGGGGTTGTGCTGGGGTAGTGTTTTAGGGTTTAGGGTAGTGCAGTGGTGTTTGTGTAGTGTAGGGGTCATGCTGGGGGTAGTGTTTTAGGGTTTAGGGTAGTGCAATGGGGTTTGTGTAGTGTAGGGGGTAGTGTTTTAGGGTTTAGGGTAGTGCAGTGGTGTTTGTGTACTGTAGGGGGTCGTGCTGGGTTCTAGTGTTTTAGGGTTTAGGGTAGTGCAGTGGTATTTGTGTAGTGTAGGGGTGGATTTAGGGTTTAGGGTAGTGCAGTGGTGTTTGGGTAGTGTAGGGGGTCGTGCTGGGGGTAGTGTTTTTGAGTTTAGGGTAGTGCAGTTGTGTTTGGGTAGTGTAGGGGTCAACCAACATGAATTTGTCCTTGTGTGATGTAACCAATGCTCATGTAAAGCACTCCAATACCTGACCAGTCTGCAATATAAAAAACTGCAAAAAAACAAAAAATAAAAAGTGATTTGCACACTTCTGTCATTGGGCTATACGTGGGCTACCTCTGGGTGATATTTGTGCTACATTTGGGCTCTTTTTCTCTGGTGGCCATCTTGGGAGACTTATTTGTTATGAAGTTTCCTAATTTCCTCATTTACTACAGTCTCCTCAGTAGGAAATGCTTTCAGTTTTTTACTTTGATTCCATCAAGAAGTCATTCAGATGTGTCACACATTTGCCATAAATTCAGAATGTTAGCACTCTAGTTGTTCATTAGATCACTGTAGTAAAGCTACTGCTCACCAAGGAGTTAACTGGAAGACTACTGCTGGTATTGAAAGTGATTGTTGTGAGAAGTTGGCCTGGTATATGCTGTCCACTAATTATAGTGGGCACCTTGCACCAGTCCAAACAACCCCTTATTGGAGATAGGTTAAAGACAACCTTATTGAAAGCTATCCTAGTGGTAGCTATGGAGAGCAGCCTTCAGGCTAAGTCTTGAAGGAATGTAAAGCAGCTTGTTTTACCAGTCTATAATCTCTTGAGTGATCAAATGAAAGAGCACCACACCAGGTTTATATTCAAAATATATGTATTTATTGCTAAACACACCCCTCTAGTCTCTTTATGAGGCTAGAGTTCGAAGTACATAAGTTAGAAGTTATTTAAACACAGTAATAGCACAAATACACGTTTGGGCCCTAGGGGCGTACCAAACCATATACCAATAAAGTGGTATAAGAACCACGACTGAACTAGATACTAGGCCTAGAGCCTCTAGAAGTGCTTGGACCACAAGGAACCACCCAAGGTATTGACACAGGGGACCCACGGGGGACGCGTGCAGTGTAAATACACAACCGCGATACGCCGTTGACTTCTATGGAGAAAGTCGTGATCGGGAAATTAAAGAAAAGGGACACTTAAAGGAGGACTTGGAGCAAACCCTTTGAGATCTAGGACTTTGAAGAGTCTCTACCCACGGGAGCACCGGAGTACTCGTGTTACCTCACCCAGGGAAGCCGGGTGCATAGGTGCCTTTCGGGGTCGGGTTTCGTCGTCGATTTGAATGGCGATCTGCTGCAAAGTGCTGCTGGCGACCAAGTGGAAAGTGTCCGGGTGGATCCAAGAGTGGATCGGAGATCTGAAGAACCTGAAAGCAGAGGGGACAGAGTCTGGGTCACTAGCCAGTGACCAGGAAGGCGATGGACAGATGCCCACCGATGTCGAGTGCTTCAGGTGCGTTGACGGTCGTCTTGACTCTTCAGCCACGAGGTCCAGGAGGCGTTGTCGGCAACCAGGAGCAGGATTCGGGCTGGTACACAATGTTTGTCGAGTGCTGAGGTGTCGGCGACCAGATTGGACCCAACAAGCCTTGGCAACGGCAAGTCTCGGTGAAGATGTAGATCATCAATGATGCAGACCAGCAAGGCCTGGGGAACTTACCCCGCGAGGGTAAGTGATGGCAGGCCTGGAGCAACCAGGATGCCAAGTAAGAAAAAGATTGGCCTTCGTTAAGGGCTACTAGCCAACGGGCTAGCGACCGCGAAGGAGCCTCAAGACGTTGCACGTGGATCTGGCTCACAGGACACTCGTGGAGTGGAGGCCAGAGATCTTTGGTGCAGTTGGTGCTGGAGGCTAGGGCTACTCTGAGCCCTAAGCACGACTTCGTGGGCGACCCAGAAGAGGATGCACTTGCAAATGTGCTTGGTGTCCAGGGGTCATGGTCTCAAGTCACCCACGATAGCTACGGGCCTCAGCTTTGCTGGGGTCTCAGGGTAGCCTCGGTGAAGTCTGAGAATCCACCTCTGGTGATGCGATGACTTCGGCGTCCGACGGGAGCTTCAGAAATGCGAACCGGACAGATGCTTCTTTGGTGCCTGCCAAGCAGGGGAGTCACTCCTTGACCCCAAGGGAGATACTTCTGTCCTCTAATCGTGAGTAGAGCGTCGAAGGTCCAGGATTCTGTTTCAGAGTTTCGTCCAGGGATAATCTAAAGAACTAAGGACTGGGTTCCTATACTTATACTAAGTTTAGGGGTTGGACTACTCTGTGGCCCCACCTATGGGTGGGTCAGGGCAGAGGGGTGGCTACACCTCTTTCCCTTTGTCCAGTTCGCACCAAAGCAGGGGCTGCAAGCCCCTGATCCGGTTTGAACTGGGGTATGCACAGGGACACCAAGTGTGCCCCCAGTGCAGGACTTCAAAGCACCCGAAAGTGCTCCCACCCAGCCCCAATACACATTATCCTGTCTGGGGAGGTGGTCACACCTCCCTGCAACAGGAAACCTATTGTCCAGGCCTCCCCTGCCGGAGTTTCGTCCAGCAGGAGGAGGCCAGACTCGTGTCTGTGGCAGCAGCATCCATTTTGTGATGCCAGGGCTTTGGAAAGAAGTTACCGGGCTAGGCCAGGGTTAACATGTCTCTCCCTCTAGAAGGGTGGAATGCTACCCCCGCCACCAGAATTGGCGGGGGGGTAGTATTTCAAGATGTTTAACACCAAACACAACATGTTTAGGTGCAGCCATTCCAAAGTTAGCATTTAACGCAAGGTTATAATGCGCTTAAGAGTATATGGTCAGGCTGCACTACAAACAGCATCAGAGAAGGGTCTCCGAATGCTGCAGAGGGGCCCTGCTCATGCAGGGCACCCTCTCACATAGGAACCATGCACTCTGCCTTTAGGATTGATAAGGCCTGCCTTAGGAGTGACTTATAGGTTTATATGTGTGTATGTATTTAGTGATATAGGTAACCTATATCACAGTAAGGAGTGCATGCACCACCTTACCCAGGCTGCAGTAGCATACCTGTGGTGTCAGTTTGGATGGCCTTCCAGGGGTGGCATAATACATGCTGCAGCCCCTGGCAGGCCTCTGAGGTACCTATGCCCTTGGTACATAGTATACCATATACTAGGGACTTATAAGGGCACTCCAGATTCCAATCAGTGATGTGCCTAAGGCACATGGAAACCATTTTAGAGAGGAAGCAGCTAAGCTGGGGTTCTGATTAGCAGGGCCCCAGCCAGACTAATGTCGAAAAACAGTGAAGCATCAGCAAAAAGTGGGGGTACCCATGTGAAGCAGATCCTACTCTCCTACACAACCCCCCAAACGTAGGGACATTAAACTAACCTTGCCCAGTTAAGTCTTCATGTTCTAAGTGGAAGTACCTAGAGAGTCCATCTGCATTGGCATGGTTACTCCCAGGTCTATGTTCCACTGTAAAGTCCATCCCCTGTAGGGAAATGGACCACCTAAGCAGTTTGGGGTTTTCACCCTTCATTTGTTTTAGCCATAAGAGGGGCTTATGGTCTGTCTGAACCAGGAAGTGTGTACCAAACAAGTATGGCCTCAACTTCTTCAGAGCCCAGACCACAGCAAAGGCCTCCCTCTCTATGGCTGACCAACGTTTCTCTCTAGGGGTCAGCCTTCTGCTAATGAAAGCTACTGGCTGATCCTGACCTTCTTCATTCAATTGTGACAGTACAGCCCCTACCCCCAATTCAGATGCATCAGTTTGAACAATGAACTTCTTGGAGTAATCAGGACTCTGTAGAATGGGAGCAGTGCACATGGCCTGCTTCAGGTCATCAAATGCCTTTTGACAGCTAACTGTCCACTGAACCTTTTTGGGCATTTTCTTAGAAGTTAAGTCATTCAGGGGTGTCACTATTGATCCATACCCCTTGAAAAATCTCCTATAGTACCCAGTCAGGCCTAAGAAGGCTCTCACCTGAGTCTGGGTAGTGGGAGCAGTCCTGTCCATGATAGTCTGGATCTTGCTCTGCAAAGGTTGAACCTGGCCTCCACCCACAAGGTGGCCCAGGTACACAACCTGACTCTGCCCTATCTGGCACTTAGTGGCCTTGATAGTCAGGCCTGCCTTTTGCAGGGCCTGTAAAACATTCCTGAGGTGGACCAGGTGATCCTCCCAGGTGGAGCTAAAGACAGCAATATCATCTAGATATGCTGCACTATAGGCTACCAGACTTGCGAGAACTGTATTCACCAGCCTCTGGAAAGTGGCAGGTGCATTCTTCAGACCAAAGGGCATCACCACAAATTGATAATGCCCACTAGGGGTTGAGAATGCTGTTTTGGGCTTTGCAGTATCAGCTAGTCTGATCTGCCAGTAGCCAGCTGTCAAGTCAAATGTGCTGAGATATTTGGCTGAGGCCAAAGTATCTATGAGCTCATCTGCCCTTAGTATTGGATGGGCATCAGTCCTAGTGACTGCATTGAGACCCCTGTAGTCCACACAAAACCTCATCTCTCTTTTTCCACCACTGGTGTGAGGTTTTGGCACAAGGACCACTGGACTAGCCCAAGGGCTATCTGAGGGTTCAATAACTCCCAATTTCAACATTTTCTGGACTTCAGTCCTGATACAGTCCCTGACATGGTCAAGTTGCCTATAAATCTTATTTTTAATAGGCAGACTGTCCCCAGTGTCCACTTCATGAGTGCACCAGTTGGTCTGACTGGGTGTCAGTGAAAACATATGTCTAAACTGATTGAGAACTTGCCTACAATCAGTTTGTTGCTGGGTAGTGAGGCTGCCTGCCAAGGCTACACCATCCACTGACCCATCGTCAGGGTTCTGTGAGAGCAGGTCAGGGAGTGGGTCACTCTCTTCCTCCTGCCCTTCATCAGTAGCCATGAGCAAGCCCATGTCTGCCCTGTCCACATATGGTTTTAACCTGTTGACATGGAGAACCCTGTGGGGACTCTTGGGTGTTCCTAGGTCTACTAAGTAGGTAACCTCACCCTTCTGCTCAACAATAGTGTGGGGTCCACTCCATTTGTCTTGGAGAGCTGCTGGGGCCACTGGCTCCAACACCCACACCTTCTGCCCTGGCTGGTAAACAGTCAGAACAGTCTTTTGCTCATGCCAGGCCTTTTGAAGTTCCTGGCTAGCCTCAAGGTTTTTGGTTGCCTTTTTCATATACTCAGCCATCCTGGAGCGGAGACCAATGAAATAGTCCACTATATCTTGCTTTGGGGGCTTGAGAGGTAACTCCCATCCTTCCTTCACCAAGCACAGTGGACCCCTCACAGGGTGGCCAAACAGAAGTTCAAAAGGGCTGTAACCAACCCCCTTCTGAGGCACCTCCCTATATGCGAATAAAAGGCAGGGCAAGAGTATGTCCCATCTTCGCCTAAGCTTTTCTGGGAGCCCTTTAATCATGCCCTTCAAGGTTTTGTTGAATCTCTCAACTAAACCATTGCATTGTGGGTGATAGGGTGTGGTGAACTTATAAGTCACTCTACACTCCTTCCCCATTGCTTTTAAGTACCCAGACATGAAGTTAGCACCCCTGTCGGATACTACCTCCTTAGGAAAGCCCCCTCTTGAGAAAATTCCCAGGAGGACCCTTGCCACCACAGGTGCTGTAGTGGTCCTGAGGGGAATAGCTTCTGGGTACCTGGTGGCATGATCCACTACCACCAGGATAAACCTGTGCCCAGAGGCTGTTTGGGGATCCATGGGACAAACAATGTCAATCCCTACCCTTTCAAAGGGCACCCCCACCACAGGTAGTGGTATCAGGGGGGCCTTTGTAGTGCCACCTGCCTTGCCACTGGCCTGGCAGGTTACACAGGAGCGACAAAACTCCTTGCTGTCTTCTGACATGTGGGGCCAGTGAAAGTGAGGGACATTTCTGTCCCAAGTCTTGTTCTGGCCCAGGTGACCTGCCAAGGGAATATCATGGGCTAGGGTCAATAGGAAGCCCCTGAACTTCAGAGGTATAACCAACCTCCTGGTAGCACCAGGCTTGGGGTCTCTACTCTCTGAGTACAGGAGTCCATCATCCCAATACACTGTATGAGGACCACTAGCTTTCCCAGCAGCCTCAGCAGCAGCTTGCTGTCTGAGGGGTTCAAGGGAGGGGCAGCTCTGCTGCTCCTGGCTCATATCTGCCCTAGAAGGTCCCCCTGTCCCCAGAACTCAACCTGGTCAGGTTCAAGTTCCTCTGGGACAGTTCCTTCTTCAGGACTGAGATCATCCCCCTCAAGGGACTGATCTTCCTCCTGAGCCAAGGGGGAAGGCACTGCCTTAACCCTACTACTCCTCCTCTTGGAAGTCACTTGGTCCATTCTTCCAGAATCCAAGGCCTGTTCAGTGCTAGACATTTTGGCTTGTGACCTGGTCACAGCAAACACATCTGCAGGGATCCCCAGCAATTCTGCATGGGTCCTGAGCTCCACTTCTCCCCAAGCAGAAGTCTCTAAGTCATTGCCAAGCAAGCATTCGACTGGTAGGTTTGCACTCACCACAGCCTTCTTAAGGCCAGTTACCCCTCCCCAGGAGAAGTTAACAACTGCCAGAGTATGGTCTGTTCTGACATTGCTAGCATTGGTCACTTGGTACATCTCACCAAGTATAACTTGCCCAGGATTCACAAGGTCTTGTTTCACCATTGTGACACTTGCCCCTGTGTCCCTAAATGCCAAAGCCTCACGTCCATTGATTAAAGGCTGTTGTCTGTACTTGCCCAGATTACTGGGACTCACAGAGGAGGTCACATCCATGCCTCCATCACAGACTAACACAGCCTGAGTCAGTTCTCTGACTAGGTCAGAGCCCAACTCAGTACCCAGGGTGAACCCTACTAAACCCTTGGCTGGAGCACTCCCACCAACTGTACTAGGGGGAACAGGTGCCTTAGGGGCATTGGTGGGTGCTGGACTGGAGTCTTTGGACTTGGTGCAATCACTGGTCCAGTGGGTCTTTTGCTTACAGACCTTGCACCATGGTTTTCTTTGGCCTTTCCCTTTGGTAGACTGTGAATCCCCACCAGAAGAAGATTTTTGGGGGCCTGATGAAGACTTTTGATCTTTACCCTTCTCCCCACCCTTTTCAGAGTTCTTAGCATCTTGCTTCTTGGTTTCCCCACCTTGGTTCTGTACCTTCTGCTTCACCCTGGTTCTGACCCATTTGTCTGCCTTCTTTCCCAATTCTTGGGGAGAGGTCAGATCAGAGTCTACCAGGTATTGATGCAACAGCTGATTTTGACAGTTATTAAGAATCTGCTCCCTCATTATCAGATTGTACAATCCTGAGAAGTCACACACCTTACTGCCCATCAACCAGCCTTCCAGAGCCTTGGAAGAACAATCCACATAGTCTACCCAGTCTTGAGTCTGTGCTTTTGGGTATCTCTGAACTTCAACCTGTACTGTTTAGTGGTTAGGCCAAACCCATCAATAAGAGCACTCTTCAAGACCTTGTAATTATCAGCATCCTCCTCTCTAACAGTGAGGAGCTTATCTCTACCTTTGTCTGCAAAGGAGAGCCACAAGATTGCTGCCCACTGCTCCTGAGGGACCTTCTGTACTTTACAGGCCCTCTCTAGAGCAGTTATCCACTTGTGGATGTCATCCCCATTCTGATAGGGAGGGACAATCTTGCTCAGGTTTCTATGGTCATAGGACCTTTCCCTATCTCTATGGACATGGCTGCCACCATGGGACTCTAGTCCCAACTTTCTTTTCTCTCTAAAGAGATCTAGGGACTCCCTGTCTAAGGCTACTTGCTTCCTTCTGAGTTCAAGCTGAGCTTCCTCATATTGAATCAGCCTTGTTCTCCTCTCATGAGAGGATTCCCTCCTATGAGATGAGAGAGAGCTCCCCATTGAGGTGCCAGAGTGGTTAGACTCCTGAGAAGGAGATCTAGACTTTCTGGGCACACTCTTAATCCTTCCTGGGGGGACAAAGAGGGCATCATCCTGATCATCCTCTTCATCTTCCTCAGGAGGGATTGGGTTATCCAGGTCAGGGCCATTGTCACCCTCCTGGCCAGTTTCAGAGGGGGCTGGGGGTATTTCTACCCCTGGTCCCATCCTCATCTTCTGCCCCACCCTCAGCTCCTACCCCTTCAGTCCCCAAGGGCTTACTAAGGTCATAAGCCACCAACAACTCTTTAAGGTGTTGGGTGGTGGGGCTTTGGCCTGTCCTTATTTTTCTCAAGTTGCATAAAGCTCTCAATTCCAAGAATGGGAGTGTATCATACTTGGAGGGTGGAAGCTCAGTGGCTTCCTGCAAGGATTCTTTAGATCCTACCCTTAAAGACATTACTAGTGTGGTGTGGTGTATGCACTACCTACTCTAGTGTGGCCTACTAAACTCTCTTGAGTTGTAGAAAGGGTTGTGCTATCCCTTAACACACAACTCTAAGTTCAGTAGAACTTACTGTATTCTAAGCTTAAATTATATGTACCTTAGGTACCTTTAGTGGTTTTCAGTTGATCAATTCAATTGAGATTATCTGGTAAAACAATAGCAAGCTGGAATCCCACACGCTGCACACCAATGTGAGAAGTTGGCCTGGTATATGCTGTCCACTAATTATAGTGGGCACCTTGCACCAGTCCAAACAACCCCTTATTGGAGATAGGTTAAAGACAACCTTATTGAAAGCTATCCTAGTGGTAGCTATGGAGAGCAGCCTTCAGGCTAAGTCTTGAAGGAATGTAAAGCAGCTTGTTTTACCAGTCTATAATCTCTTGAGTGATCAAATGAAAGAGCACCACACCAGGTATATATTCAAAATATATGTATTTATTGCTAAACACACCCCTCTAGTCTCTTTATGAGGCTAGAGTTCGAAGTACATAAGTTAGAAGTTATTTAAACACAGTAATAGCACAAATACACGTTTGGGCCCTAGGGGCGTACCAAACCATATACCAATAAAGTGGTATAAGAACCACGACTGAACTAGAAACTAGGCCTAGAGCCTCTAGAAGTGCTTGGACCACAAGGAACCACCCAAGGTAGTAACACAGGGGACCCACGGGGGACGCGTGCAGTGTAAATACACAACCGCGATACGCCGTTGACTTCTATGGAGAAAGTCGTGATCGGGAAATTAAAGAAAAGGGACACTTAAAGGAGGACTTGGAGCAAACCCTTTGAGATCTAGGACTTTGAAGAGTCTCTACCCACGGGAGCACCGGAGTACTCGTGTTACCTCACCCAGGGAAGCCGGGTGCATAGGTGCCTTTCGGGGTCGGGTTTCGTAGTCGATTTGAATGGCGATCTGCTGCAAAGTGCTGCTGGCGACCAAGTGGAAAGTGTCCGGGTGGATCCAAGAGTGGATCGGAGATCTGAAGAACCTGAAAGCAGAGGGGACAGAGTCTGGGTCACTAGCCAGTGACCAGGAAGGCGATGGACAGATGCCCACCGATGCCGAGTGCTTCAGGTGCGTTGACGGTCGTCTTAACTCTTCAGCCACGAGATCCAGGAGGCATTGTCGGCGACCAGGAGCAGGATTCGGGCTGGTACACGATGTCTGTCGAGTGCTGAGGTGTCGGCGACCGGATTGGACCCAACAAGCCTTGGCAACAGCAAGTCACGTTGAAGATGTAGATCGTCGATGGTGCAGACCAGCAAGGCTTGGAGAACTCACCCAGTGAGGGTAAATGAGGGCAGGCCTGGAGCAACCAGGATGCTAAGTAAGAAAAATATTGGCCTTCGTTAAGGGCTACTAGCCAACGGGCTAGCGACCGCAAAGGAGCCTCGAGACGTCGCACATGGATCTGGCTCACAGGACACTCGTGCAGTGGAGGCCAGTGATCTTCAAAGCAGTTGGTGCTGGAGGCTAGCGCTACTCTGAGCCCAAAGCACGATGTCGTGGGAGACCCAGAAGAGGATGCACTTGCAAATGTGCTCGGTGTCCAGGGGTCACGGTCTCAATTCACCCACAATATCTACGGGCCTCAGCTTTGCTGGAGACTCAGGGTAGCCTCGGGGAAGTCTGAGAATCTACATCTGGTGATGCGATGACTTCGGCGTCCGACGGGAGCTTCAGAAATGCGATCCGGAGAGATGCTTCTTTGGTGCCTGACAAGCAGGGGAGTCACTCCTTGACCCCAAGGGAGATTCTTCTGTCCTCTAATCGTGAGTATAGCGTCGAAGGTCCAGGATTCTGTTTCAGAGTTTTGTCCAGGGATAATCTAAAGTCCTAAGGACTGGGTTCCTTTACTTATACTAAGTTTAGGGGTTGGACTACTCTGTGGCCCCACCTATGGGTGGGTCAGCGCAGAGGGGTGGCTACACCCCTTTCCCTTTGTCCAGTTCGCGCCAAAGCAGGGGCTGCAAGCCCCTGATCCGGTTTGAACTGGGGTATGCACAGGGACACCAAGTGTGCCCCCAGTGCAGGACTTCAAAGCACCCGAAAGTGCTCCCACCCAGCCCCAATACACATTATCCTGTCTGGGGAGGTGGTCACACCTCCCTGCAACAGGAAACCTATTGTCCAGGCCTCCCCTGCCGGAGTTTCGTCCAGCAGCAGGAGGCCAGACTCGTGTCTGTGGCAGCAGCATCCATTTTGTGATGCCAGGGCTTTGGAAAGAAGTTACCGGGCTAGGCCAGGGTTAACATGTCTCTCCCTCTAGAAGGGTGGAATGCTAACCCCGCCACCAGAATTGGCGGGGGGGTAGTATTCCAAGATGTTTGACACCAAACATGACATGTTTAGGTGCAGCCATTCCAAAGTTAGCATTTAACGCGAGGTTATAATGCGCTTAAGAGTATATGGTCAGGCTGCACTGCAAACAGCATCAGAGAAGGGTCTTCGAACGCTGCAGAGGGGCCCTGCTCATGCAGGGGCACCCTCTCACATAGGAACCATGCACTCTGCCTTTAGGATTGATAAGGCCTGCCTTAGGAGTGACTTATAGGTTTATATGTGTGTATGTATTTAGTGATATAGGTAACCTATATCACAGTAAGGGATGCATGCACCACCTTACCCAGGCTGCAGTAGCAGACCTGTGGTGTCAGTTTGGATGGCCTTCCAGGGGTGGCATAATACATGCTGCAGCCCCTGGTAGGCCTCTGAGGTACCTATGCCCTTGGTACATAGTATACCATATACTAGGGACTTATAAGGGCACTCCAGATTCCAATCAGTGATGTGCCTAAGGCACATGGAAACCATTTTAGAGAGGAAGCAGCTAGGCTGGGGTTCTGATTAGCAGGGCCCCAGCCAGACTAATGTCGAAAAACAGTGAAGCATCAGCAAAAAAGTGGGGGTACCCATGTGAAGCAGATCCTACTCTCCTACAATTGTTTCAGTCTGCATGTCAGAATTTTCTAATGAAATAGAAGAGGATTTGAGATCTCACTTAAAACATGCCCTACATTTTCTTTTTGCAGCACTAACCATAATTTCTATGGCAAAATGAACCCCCTCATTTTGTTCCTTTTTAAATTAAATGTTTTAAGTGTTACCAGTTTATTCCAATCAAGATGGCTTCAGGTGTGCCATACTTTTGTCATAAGTAAGGCTGTTAGCACTCTAGTTGTTCTTTAGAACACTCTGGGAAGCTGCAGTAGAACACAAAGGCATCAACTGACAGGCTGCTCCTGTTGAAATATAACAGGAAGATATTTGAGATCTCACTTAAAACATGTCCTAATTTTTCTTTCTACAGCACTAACCATAATTTCTATGGCAAAATGAACCCCCTCATTTTGTTCCTTTTTAAATTAAATGTTTTAAGTGTTACCAGTTTATTCCAATGAAGATGGCTTCAGGTGTGCCATACTTTTGTCATAATTAAGATTGTTAGCGCTCTAGTTGTTCTTTAGAACACTCTGGGAAGCTGCAGTAGAACACAAAGGCATCAACTGACAGGCTGCTCCTGTTGAAATATAACAGGAAGATATTTGAGATCACACTTGAAACATGTCCTAATTTTTCTTTCTACAGCACTAACCATAATTTCTATGACAAAATGAACCCCCTCATTTTGCTCCTTTTTAAATTAAATGTTTTAAGTGTTACCAGTTTATTCCAATCAAGATGGCTTCAGGTGTGCCATACTTTTGTCATAAGTAAGACTGTTAGCGCTCTAGTTGTTCTTTAGAACACTCTGGGAAGCTGCAGTAGAACACAAAGGAATCAACTGACAGTCTCTGCCCTTGTTGGATGTACATGTTTTACTGAGAATGTCAGACTTCATTCTCACATGACTGAGAAAGATAATGTAAATTTACAGAAAATATGCTCTCATTTTAGCTTCTGGAGCACCTTCCAAAACTGTATGGGACAAGCATGTGAAAATAGTTTTCTCTCAAACATGATTCATGATATCCCAGCAGAAGGTTTTTCACAGGGTAAAATCACCTTAGAACACACCACAATTCCTGAAATTAGTATGGTACCATCAACAAATGATTTCTAATGTAACTAAAGTCTGTTATCACCCTTTATAGTTCTCCTTTTGGTAACCCTCAAAATCTTCGATTCACTACAATGCATTTCAATGGGGTACTATCATTTATATTGGTCCCAAGATGGCTGCCAGCAATTCCAGGATGAAGTGCTGACAGCCAATCAGATCTCACGATGACATATGTGGTTAGGCTCCGCCCAGATATATATGTGTTTTTACTTTTGATTTTCTCAGCAACTACTGAACGGATTTACACCATTTAATAAAAATGGTTCTTTCTGAACCAAGAACTACCTCTTTGCCAAATTTGGTGTAATTCCGTTCAGCAGTTCGGGCTGTAGCCTTGCATAAAGTTTCCTATGGGAAATTGATTTTTTGACTCTTATTTTTTAATTTCTCCGCAACTACTGAACAGATTTACACCATTTAACAAAAGAGTTCTTTCTGAACCAAGAACAACCTCTTTGCCAAATTTTGTGTAATTCTTTTCAGCAGTTCGGGCTGTAGCCGTGGCTAAAGTTTCCTATGGGAAAATGAATGGGGAAAACACGTTTTGACACCCCTTTTTTCTCGGCCCCCGCTTGACGAATCGTCCCAAAACTTTCAGGGTAGGAGCAGACCAGAGCGGGCCATAAAGTTTGAAAATTTCGCGAAGATTCGTCAACCGACGCAAGAGTTATTTCAAATAGAATGTTGCGGATTTCCTATGGAAAATAGGTGCTAACTATAACTATCTACTGGCGACCGCCAGTAGATATATATATATATATATATATATATATATATATATATATATATATATTCACTGAAAAAACCATAGGTTTCAGGCACGTTATAGTTAGAAATTTGCATTTAAAAAACCTTAGAAATTCACTGAAAAAACCATAAGGTTTTAGGGACAGTTATAGTTAGTTGGACATTGCACTCGTACAAAACCCGTGAAATTCCCCCGTTATAGTTAGTTCAGGTAACTATAACTCGCGCCCCGCAATGCACTGCTGATGACGTCACATATTACATCACTCATGACATGGTCAGTGACATCACTGATGACATCACTGATGACATCTCAAATGACATCACTGATGACATCATCCAGTGACTGTGTGTTTGTGTAAAGTTTAAATATGTTTAATATATATAGGGAAAGGCGTATTGAAGAATGAGTGGGTGTATAAGTGTCTGAATGGATGATTTAGTAGGTGCGTGACTGAGTCTATAAGTGAGTGATTAAACGTATCTTACTGGATGCATGGGTGAGTGACTAAACTGTGTGAATGTCTGTATCCGTCTGTCTGTTGTTGTGTAAGCAGCTGCATGGGTTTCTGACTAGCTAAATGAGTGTCTATATGGGTTATGGATTGGTTCTCTGAGTATCTGTATGGGTGCCTCAGTGTTTGTGTGGGTGGGGTGAGTGTGACTCTGTGCATAGATGTGTGAGTGGGTGATTCACTGGGTGCATGGTTTCAAGAGTGCGTCTGTGATGGACTGTATGGGTGGGTGAGTGTGTGTATGGGTGTGTTAGTGATTGAATGTATATCTCAGTGGTACATGTGTGAGTAACTACATATGTGAAAGGCAGTATATATGTGTGTTGGAGTATATAAATGGCTATAAGTGAGAGTGTGTGATTGTGAGAGTGGCTATATGGATGAGTGTGTGCTTGCATCAGTGATTGCATAGGAGCGTAAGAATGTGCTAGTATTTTTATGAGTAAGTGAGCTGGTGTGTATAACTGTATAGGTGAGTAAATTGGAGTGTGATTAATTATTTGCATGACTGACTAGGTGTGTGAGTACCTCTATGGATGAGTTGCGTTGTGTGAGTGTTTATATAGGTGTATGAGTGCATATGATAGTCCTGTACTGAGTGACTGTAAGTATGAGTGACTGTACGGGTGAGTGAGTAGATGTGTGTGTGTAGACCTAAGAATCAGTGAGTGGGTATGTACTTATTGGTATTGGAGTGTGTATGGTTTTGAGAATGGCAGTCTGTAATTTAGAGTGGGTGTTTCAAAACTTATATTAGGGTGTGAGAAGATGCATTAAATTCTCACGTGGATGATGTCATCAGTGATGTCATCAGTGATGTCATTTGAGATGTCATCAGTGATGTCACTGACCATGTCATGAGTGATGTAATATGTGACATCATCAGCAGTGCATTGCGGGGGCGCAAGTTATAGTTACCTGAACTAACTATATCGGGGGAATTTCACGGGTTTTGTACTAGTGCAATGTCCAACTAACTATAACTGTCCCTAAAACCTTATGGTTTTTTCAGTGAATTTCTAAGGTTTTTAAATGCAAATTTCTAACTATAACGTGCCTGAAACCTATGGTTTTTTCAGTGAATTTCAAAGGTTTTTAAATGCTAATTTCTAACTATAACGTGTCTGAAACCTATGGCTTTTTCAGTGAATTTCAAAGGTTTTTTAAATGCTAATTCCTAACTATAACATGTCTGAAACCTACGGTTTTTTCAGTGAATTTCAAAGGTTTTGTAAATGACAATTTTTAAATGTATTAATTGTTATATTTATTTTTTTCATACTGATTTACTACATTTTTAGAAACATTTTTTTTTACATATTTTATTTTTTAAATTACATTGTAATTACATTATACATTACAAAAAAATACTTTCTCAGAATGAATTACTTTAGTTTAAATACTTTGCACATAGGCAATAGACTTTTAAGTACAGTAGTTACAGTTGTTGCAATGGGCAACACATTTTCAAACACAATGCAACATTCAGCTCAATGTGAATTTCTAGTTAAATGCAATTAGTTACTTTATGGATTACTTTTCTAACCACAGGACTGGATCCTAGATTCAGTCCTGGGACATCTCCTGTAAACAGTTGAGTAAAAGCGTTTTGGTTACAGTAGTGATTTTTAAGGAATATTATTGTATTTTAAAAGTTGACACTTAGAAACTTTTTCTCATAGAATCACCAATGTTATCCTATGGAAGGAAATTCACTTAGCAGGTAAAAACTGTTATCGTTACTTTTTCTTACTCAGTGTTGAATCCTGGATCCAGCACTGGTGCATCTCCTGTAAACAGTTGAAAGAATGCGTTTAAGTCATACAGGCGATTTTTAAGGAATATTTGTAGTTTGTGAAAATCGACACTTTGAAACTTTTCAGCTGAAAACCAGACAATGGATTCCTATGGAAGAAAATATAAGTTACTGGTAAGTACGGTTAAAATTACTTTTCAGGGTCAGTGCTGGGCTAAAAGATGCAGCACTGAGGTCTCTCCTGATAACAGGTGAGTAAATCGGAATTCGTATTTCGGCTGATTTTAGAGGAATATTTTAAAGTTCCAAAACTCCACACTTAGAAGAATTTCCAAGTGAAACCAGTCAATGTTAGCCTATGGAAGGAAATTCAAGTTACTGGTAAGTACGGTTAAAATTACTTTTCAGGACCAGTACTGGGCTGAAAGATAGAGCACTGAGGTCTCTCCTGATAACAGGTGAGTAAATCGGAATTCGTATTTCCGCTGATTTTAGAGGAATATTTTAAAGTTCCAAAACTCCACACTTAGAAGAATTTCCAAGTGAAACCAGTCAATGTTAGCCTATGGAAGGAAATTCAAGTTACTGGTAAGTACGGTTAAAATTATTTTTCATTACCAGTACTGGGCTGAAAGATACAGCACTGAGGTCTCTCCTGATAACAGGTGAGTAAATCGGAATTCGGATTTCGGCTGATTTTAGAGGAATATTTGTATGTTTCAAAAATCAACACTTAGAAACTTTTTCAGCAAAAAGCAGACAATGATATCCTATGGAAGGAAATTCAAGTTACTGGTAAGTACGGTTAAAATTACTTTTGAGGATCAGTACTGGGCTGAAAGATGCAGCACTGAGGTCTCTCCTTATAACAGGTGAGTAAATCGGAATTCGTATTTCGGCTGATTTTAGAGGAATATTTGTATGTTTCAAAAATCAACACTTAGAAACTTCTTCAGCAAAAAGCAGGCAATGATATCCTAAGGAAGGAAATTCAAGTTACTGGTAAGTTCGGTTAAAATTACTTTTGAGGATCAGTACTGGGCTGAAAGATGCAGCACTGAGGTCTCTCCTGATAACAGGTGAGTAAATCGGAATTCGTATTTCGGCTGATTTTAGAGGAATATTTGCACAATGGTGAAGGGAGGGGCGGGGCCTGAGGTGACATCTGTGCAAACGCGCCCGTGGCGTGTTTTAAGTTGGGGATTAAGTCCCCTTGAATCATGAGGGTCCCTAGGGGCCAACTAGCCCACCAGGAACCTCCAGTATGCGCCAGGGGCTGCGTTGCAGAGACGTGTAGAGAGGCCACACCCCTTTTACACCTCTCTGCAACGCAGCTCTGTGGCGCTTTCTGGATGTACCTGTTGGGCTAGTTGGCCCCTGGGACCCTCAGGATTGAAGGGGATTTAATTCCCCATCTTATAACGCGCCACGGGGCCTGTTTGCACACATGTCACCTGAAGCCCGCCCCCTCCCTTCACCACTGTGCAAACGCGCCCGTGGCGCGTTTTAAGTCGGGGATTAACTCCCCTTGAATCCTGAGGGTCCCTGGGGTGCAACTAGCCCACCAGCTACCTCCATTAAGCGCCACAGAGCTGCGTTGCAGAGAGGTGTAAAAGGGGCATGGCCTCTGTACACCTCTCTGCAAGGCAGCCCCTGGCGCATACTGGAGGTTCCTGGTGGGCTAGTTGGCCTCCAGGGACCCCCAGTATTGAAGGGGAATTACTTCCCCATCTGCAAACGCGCCAGGGGCGCGTTTGCAGAGTGGTGAAGGAAGGGGGCGGGGCCTGCGACCCGATCGTTTTTTTTTTTCCTGAAGGGGGGCTGTGTGGCCCCCTTCCTTTTTCCTATTTTTGGGCCCTGGGGACCCCATCCCCCAGGGCCTTACCCCTTTTTTTTTTTTTTTTATTAAACGGAAGGGGGCCGCGTGGCCCCCTCCCGTGGCCGAATCCTGCCCTGGGGACCCCATCCCCGGGGCATGGCCACACTTTTAAATTAATTTTTAAGGAGGGGGCTGCGTGGCCCCCCTCCTCAGGCCTCCTTTTGCCCCGGGGACCCCATCCCCCGGGGCAGGCCTTTTTTTTTTTAATTTAAAAAAAAAAAAATCCTGGGGAGGGGGCCGCGTGGCCCCCTCCCGGGCCACTTATGGCCCCTGGGACCCCATCCCCGGGGCCTGGCCTCTTGTTGGGGACTGTGGGGGTCCCCAAACCCCCACAGTCCCGCCGGCTCCCCGTGTCCTAAGGGAGCCGGCATTGCTTTCCACATGGGGAGCAGCTAACATGCTGCTCCCCATGTGGAAAGCAATTGTCTTTGGATATTGGAAGCGAGAGCAGGTTTCCTGCTCTCTCTTCCAATATCCAAAGCAGTTTGCAATGACAGGACGGGAGCCGCGAGGCTCCCGTCCTGTCATTGCAAACAGCAGTGTCCCGGGGGTAGGCACCCTGGGACACTGCAGGAGCCGGCCCTGGGGGGTGGCGGTCCCCAGGGCCACCACAGGCACCAGGAGGGGGGCTGCGCGGCCCCCCTCCCTACATCAGCACAGCCCCGGGGAGGTGGTGGTCCCCGGGGCTTCGGGGTCCAAAACGGACCCCCATTTTAAATGTGTTAGTGCCCGGGAGGTGGCAGTCCCGGGCGTGTGGGGGGCTCGAGCCCCCACACAGAAAATTTTCTTAAAAAAAAAGAAGCCCCGGGAGGTGGTGGTCCCCGGGGCTGCGGGAGGCCGAGTGCCCTCCTGCACCATTTTAAAATGAAAGCCCCGGGGGTGGCGGTCACCGGGGCTTGGGGGCCCTTTGAGGCCCCCATACATAAATTTAACCCCCACCATGCCCCGGGACTTGGGCCACCCGGGGCAAAATACAATCGAAGCGCGGGAGACCGCCCTTCGATTTTTTTTTTCGGCAGGATCCGCGCACCCTGAGAGCATCCTGCCGATTTTTTTTTTTAAATAAATGCTTTTTTCTGCCCAAGGGGTCCTTGTGGGACCCCCTGAGCAGACCTAGGGGGTCAGGGTGTTTCTACCCTGCCCCCTTTGTGCGTTTGCGCACTTTTTTACTGCTTTCTTGTTCCTCGGTTCTACCGAGGAACAAGATGGCTGCCAACACTTCCTGGTTTGGAGTGTTGACAGCCAATTAGCAGACAGCTCGTGATCGGGAGGGGGCGCGAATCCGACGCGGCCATAGATATATATGTACTTTTACTTTTGATTTTCTCAGCAACTACTGAACGGATTTACACCATTTAACAAAAGGGTTCTTTCTGAACCAAGAACTACCTCTTTGCCAAATTTGGTGTAATTCCGTTCAGCAGTTCGGGCTGTAGCCGTGTCTAAAGTTTCCTATGGGAAATTGATTTTTTGACTCTTATTTTTTTAATTTCTCCGCAACTACTGAACGGATTTACACCATTTAACAAAAGGGTTCTTTCTGAACCAAGAACTACCTCTTTGCCAAATTTGGTGTAATTCCGTTCAGCAGTTCGGGCTGTAGCCGTGTCTAAAGTTTCCTATGGGAAAATGAATGGGAAAACACGTTTTGGGACCCCCTTTTTCTCGGCCCCCGCTTGACGAATCACCCTGAGACTTTCAGGGTAGGAGCGGACCGGAGCGGGCCATAAAGTTTGAAAATTTCGTGAAGATTCGTCAACCGACGCAAGAGTTATTTCAAATAGAATGTCGCGGATTTCCTATGGAAAATAGGTCCTAACTATAACTATCTACTGGCGACCGCCAGTAGATAATATATATATATACAAAACACACTGTGGGTAACAGGAAAATTGCCCGGCGCTTCACGTATCTCAGATACTGGTCCCCTACAGATACATAAAAGTGGAAAAATACTGCAGTGGAGACCGATAATATCGGGAATTGGGAGTATGACAGAACATATCTCCGAATATATAGATATGCTTTTAGCACCATTTGTAAAAACATTAGTCTCTTACATCAAAGATACAAAGGATTTTTTAAAACAAATGAGTGGTATATGTTGGGAACAAGATATGTTCATGGTCACTATGGACGTTAACAGCTTGTACAATAGTATAAAACATGAGAGAGGGATAGAGGCAGTTAGATACTTCCTATATACTAAGTCAGAGAGCTATTTACAACATTCTAATATGATCTTAGATTTGCTGAGATTGGTTCTTATGAATAACTTTTTTTACTATAGAAAGGACTTATTCCATCAAGTGACAGGGTCAGCGATGGGTGCGAGATTCGCACCCTCGTATGCAAATCTATTTATGGGACATTATGAGAGAGAACATGCTTGGAAATTTAGGGAGGTTTATGAAGAAAATGTTATATATTGGGGAAGGTTTATAGACGATATTTTTATGATCTGGAAAGGGGATGAGGAGAAACTAAAGCTTTTTCATAATCATTTATAGAACCAATATAACATTTCATTAACTTTAGACTATAGCAAAGTAAGCATTGTTATTTTTGGATGTAGAAATGTATGTTTCAGAGGGTCGCATTAAATCTAGACTACACAGAAAATCTACATCAGTAAATTCAATATTGCATGCCAGATCAGGACACCTGAAAAGACACATTGACAATATTCCATATGGGGAATTTTTACGTGCAAAAAGAAACTGCAGTGAAGAAAGAGAGTATGATGGTTTTACTAAAGAGATCACTGAGAGATTCTTAAGAAGAGGCTATGATAAAGGCTGTGTATAGAAAGCAAGATTAAGGGCTCAGAAAGTAACACTTAATGAACTACTAAAGGATAAAACTAAGCTCACTGGGGGAAATGATGATGTGATACGGTATATCACTACCTACAGTGAAGGGAATGCTAGAGTCTTCAATACGTTATGCAAATATTGGGAAGTACTAACCCTAGATAAGGATATAGAGAGAATTGTGCAGAAAAAACCGACCATGGTATAGAAAAAGGCACCAACTTTGAGAAATTTATTGAGTCCCAGTGACACAGTGAGTTTTGAAATCCCGAATGTAGCCAGTAGGACAACAACTATGATAAGTAATGTACTACCAACTGGTTCTTACAGATGTAATCAATGTATATGCTGTAAGCATATAGTAGACAAAACACAAACTTTTCATGATAGCAGGCATCAGAAAGTGTTTAAAATCGGTTCATTTATTAATTGCAATACTAACAATTGTGTTTATATAATGACATGCATATGTGGCAAAATGTATGTATGGATAATCATGGACATGTATAAATAAATATGAAAATAAGGTGTGCACCCCACCACTTTCTTAAAATGTATGTAGGGTCATCAGTAAGGAAGTTAAAAATTAGATGGATGGAACATATTAGGGCTATAAAAAATTGTGATTTGAAATACCCTATGGCAGTACATTTCAAAGAGAACCATACACTGACGGAAATTGGAGGAATCAGATTTATTGGAATAGAACAGGTCATCTTAGACAAGAGATGTGGTGATTAGAAGGCAAACTATGGAGTAGAGAAATCTTTTGGATCAATAAATTATGTACTGTTCAATATGGCTTAAATATTGATCGCAAATTATATACCTTAATCTGCTAGAATAGACTGAATTCAGAAGAACATATCCATCCGGGTATACATTCGGATCATGAAAAGTAATCACTATTCAAGTGTATAGATAAGCGCAGGCTTAACAAGCTCATATTCACAATTGAGAAACCAGAAATAAGAGATAGAATGCTCTTCCCTCTAAGAAGACTGAAAGTAAAAGAGGCTTTGTTCAGACTGCGGCTATGTTTTGACTGCTTAAGAAAAAATAAATAACAACAAAAAGAAATGAACTAAGAAGATTTGATTTTTATTGATGTCTTATGTGTGTATATCTCAGTGATGGTTTTTGATATATATATATATGCATATTATCTACTGGCGGTCGCCAGTAGATAGTTATAGTTAGGACCTATTTTCCATAGGAAATCCGCGACATTCTATTTGAAATAACTCTTGCGTTGGTTGACGAATCTTCGCGAAATTTTCAAACTTTATGGCCCGCTCCGGTCCGCTCCTACCCTGAAAGTCTCAGGGTGATTCGTCAAGCGGGGGCCGAGAAAAAGGGGGGTCCCAAAACTTGTTTTCCCCATTCATTTTCCCATAGGAAACTTTAGACACGGCTACAGCCCGAACTGCTGAACGGAATTACACCAAATTTGGCAAAGAGGTAGTTCTTGGTTCAGAAAGAACCCTTTTGTTAAATGGTGTAAATCCGTTCAGTAGTTGCTGAGAAAATCAAAAGTAAAAGTACATATATATCTATGGGCACGGAGGATTCGCGCAACCTGAGCGCACCCTGCGCGCACCGTCCCGATCACGAGCTGCATGCTAATTGGCTGTCAGCTGGCTGTCAACATTCCGATTCAGGAAATGTTGGCAGCCATTTTGTCCCTCGGTAGAACCGAGGGACAGAAACAAGTGCGCAAAGCGCACAAAGGGGGCAGGGTACAAACACCCTGCCCCCTAGGTCTGCTCAGGGGGTCCCACAAGGACCCCCTGGGCAAAAAAAAATTAAAAAAAATTAAAAAAAATCGGCAGGATGCGCTCAGGGTGCGCGGATCCTGCCGGAAAAAAAAAAAATCGAAGCGCGTTCTCCTGCGCTTCGATTGTATTTGCCCCGGGTGGCCCAAGTCCCGGGGGCATGGTGTGGGGGTTAAATTTATGTATGGGGGCCTCAAAGGGCCCCAAGCCCCGGGGACCGCCACCCCCGGGGCTTTCTTTTTAAAATGGTGCGGGAGGGCTCTGAGCCCTCCCGCAGCCCCGGGGACCACCACCTTCCCGGGGCTTCTTTTTGTTTTAAAAAAAATTAAATGTGTGGGGGGGCTCGAGCCCCCCCACACGCCCGAGACCGCCACCTCCCCGGGGCACTAACAAATTAAAATGGGGGTCCGTTTTGGACCCCCGAAGCCCCGGGGACCACCCCGGGGACCACCACCTCAAATGTGGGGAGGGCGGCCCCCCTCCCCAGAAATTATTAAAAAAATAAAAATAAAAAAATAAAAAAGGCCTGCCCCGGGGGATGGGGTCCCTGGGGCAAAAGGAGGCCTGAGGAGGGGGGCCACGCAGCCCCCCTCCTTAAAAATTAATTTAAAAGTGTGGCCATGCCCCGGGGGATGGGGTCACCGGGGCAGGATTCGGCCACGTGAGGGGGGCCACGCGGCCCCCTTCCCGTTTAATTTTAATTAAAAAAAAAAAGGGGGTAAGGCCCTGGGGGATGGGGTCCCCAGGGCCCAAAAATATGAAAAAGGAAGGGGGGCCACACAGCCCCCCTTCAGGAAAAAAAAAAAAAAAAAAAAACGATCGGGCCGCAGGCCCCGCCCCCTTCCTTCACCACTCTGCAAACGCGCCCCCTGGTGCGTTTGCAGATGGGGAAGTAATTACACTTCAATACTGGGGGTCCCTGGGGGCCAACTAGCCCACCAGGAACCTCCAGTATGCGCCAGGGGGCTGCGTTGCAGAGAGGTGTACAGAGGCCACGCCCCTTTATACACCTCTCTGCAACGCAGCTCTGTGGTGCATTTTGGAGGTACATGGTGGGCTAGTTGGCCCCCAGGGACCCTCAGGATTCAAGGGGACTTAATCCCCCAACTTAAAACGCGCCACGGGGCGCGTTTGCACAGTGATGAAGGGAGGGGCGGGGCTTCAGGTGACATGTGTGCAAACAGGCCCCGTGGCGCGTTTTAAGATGGGGAATTAAATCCCCTTCAATCCTGAGGGTCCCTGGGGCCAACTAGCCCAACAGGTACATCCAGAAAGCGCCACAGAGCTGTGTTGCAGAGAGGTGTAAAAGGGGTGTGGCCTCTCTACACGTCTCTGCAACGCAGCCCCTGGCGCATACTGGAGGTTCCTGGTGGGCTAGTTGGCCCCTAGGGACCCTCATGATTCAAGGGGACAAAATCCCCAACTTAAAACGCGCCACGGGGCGCATTTGCACAGATGTCACCTCAGGCCCCGCCCCCTCCCTTCACCATTGTGCAAATATTGCTCTAAAATCAGCCGAACTACGAATTCCGATTTACTCACCTGTTATCAGGAGAGACCTAGGGCTGCATCTTTCAGCCCAGTACTGATCCTGAAAAGTAATTTTAACCATACTTACCAGTAACTTGAATTTCCTTCCATAGGATATCATTGCCTGCTTTTTGCTGAAAAAGTTTCGAAGTGTTGATTTTTGAAACATACAAATATTCCTCTAAAATCAGCCGAAATACGAATTCCGATTTACTCAACTGTTATAAGGAGAGACCTCAGTGCTGCATCTTTCAGTCCAGTACTGGTCCTGAAAAGTAATTTTAACCGTACTTACCAGTAACTTGAATTTCCTTCCATAGGATATCATTGCCTGCTTTTTGCTGAAAAAGTTTCTAAGTGTCGATTTTTGAAACATACAAATATTCCTCTAAAATCAGCCGAAATACGAATTCCGATTTACTCACCTGTTATCAGGAGAGACCTCAGTGCTGCATCTTTTAGCCCAGCACTGACCCTGAAAAGTAATTCTAACCGTACTTACCAGTAACTTGTATTTCCTTCCATAGGAATCCATTGTCTGGTTTTCAGCAGAAAAGTTTCAAAGTGTCGATTTTCACAAACTACAAATATTCCTTAAAAATCGCCTGTATGACTTAAACGCATTCTTTCAACTGTTTACAGGAGATGCACCAGTGCTGGATCCAGGATCCACCACTGAGTGAGAAAAAGTCACGATAACACTACTTACCTGCTAAGTGAATTTCCTCCCATAGGATAACATTGGTGATTCTATGTGAAAAAGTTTCTGAGTGTCAACTTTTAAAATACAATAATATTCCTTAAAAATCAATACTGTAACCAAAACGCATTTACTCAACTGTTTACAGGAGATGTCCCAGGACTGAATCTAGGATCCAGTCCTGTGGTTAGAAAAGTAATCCATAAAGTAACTAATTGCATTTAGTTAGAAATTCACATTGAGCTCAATGTTGCATTGTGTTTGAAATTGTGTTGCCCATTTCAACAACTGTAACTACTGTACTTAAAAGTCTATTGCCTATTTGCAAAGTATTTAAAGTAAATTAATTCATTCTGAGAAAGTATATTTTGTAATGTAATGTATAATGTAATTACAATGTAATTTAAAAATAAATTATCTAAAAATAAATAGTTTAAAAAAATGTAGTAAATCAGTATGAAAAAAATAAAAATAACAATTAATACATTTAAAAATTGGCATTTACAAAACCTTTGAAATTCACTGAAAAAAACCATAGGTTTCAGACATGTTATAGTTAGGAATTAGCATTTAAAAAACCTTTGAAATTCACTGAAAAAACCATAGGTTTCAGACATGTTATAGTTAGAAATTAGCATTTAAAAAACCTTTGAAATTCACTGAAAAAACCATAGGTTTCAGACATGTTATAGTTAGAAATTAGCATTTAAAAAACCTTACAAATTCACTGAAAAAACCATAGGTTTTAGGGACAGTTATAGTTACTTGGACATTGCACTCGTACAAAACCTGTGAAATTCCCCCGTTATAGTTAGTTCAGCTAACTATAACTCGCGCCCCGCAATGCACTGCTGATGACGTCACATATTACATCACTCATGACATGGTCAGTGACATCACTGATGACATCACTGATGACATCTCAAATGACATAACTGATGACATCATCCATGTGATAATTTCATGCATCTTCTCACACCCTAATATAACTTTTGATACACCCACTCTAAATTACAGACTGCCATTCTCAAAACCATAGACACTTCAATACCAAAAACTACATACCAACTCACTGATTCTTAGGTCTACACACACATCCACTCACTCACCCGTACAGTCACTCATACTTACAGTCACTCAGTACAGGACTATCATATGCACTCATACACCTATATAAACACTGACACACCGCCACTCATCCATAGAGGTACTCACACACCTAGTCAGTCAAGCAAAAAATTAATCACACACCCATTTACTCACCTATAGAGTTATACACACACCAGCTCACTTACTCATACAAATACTAGCACATTCTTACGCTCTTATACAATAACTGATACAAGCACACACGCATCCATACAGCCACTCTCACAATCACACACTCTCACTTATAGCCATTTAAATACTCTAAAATACATATATACTGCCTTTTACATATGTAGTTACTCGCACATGTACCACTGAGATATACATTCACTCACTAACACACCCATACACACACTCACCCACCCAAGCAGTCCATCACAGATGCACTCTTGAAATCATGCACCCAGTGAATCACCCACTCACACATCTATGCACAGAGTCACACACACCCCACCCACACAAACACTCAGGCAGCCATACAGATACTCAGAGAACCAATCAATAACCCATATAGACACTCATGTAGCTATTCGCAAATCCATGCATCCACTTACACACCAACAAACAGACGGATACAGACATTCACACAGTTTAGTCACTAACCCATGCATTCAGTAAGATACGTTTAATCACTCACTTGTAGAGTCAGTCACTCACGTACTAAATCATCCATTCAGACACTTATACACCCACTCATTCTTCAATATGCCTTTCCCTATATATATTAAACATATTTAAACTTTACAGAAACACACAGTCACTGGATGATGTCATCAGTGATGTCATCAGTGATGTCATTTGAGATGTCATCAGTGATGTCATCAGTGATGTCACTGACCATGTCATGAGTGATGTAATATGTGACGTCATCAGCAGTGCATTGCGGGGGCGCGAGTTATAGTTAGCTGAACTAACTATAACGGGGGAATATCACGGGTTTTGTACGAGTGCAATGTCCAAGTAACTATAACTGTCCCTAAAACCTATGGTTTTTTCAGTGAATTTGTAAGGTTTTTTAAATGCTAATTTCTAACTATAACATGTCTGAAACCTATGGTTTTTTCAGTGAATTTCAAAGGTTTTTTAAATGCTAATTTCTAACTATAACATGTCTGAAACTTATGGTTTTTCAGTGAATTTCAAAGGTTTTTTAAATGCTAATTCCTAACTATAACATGTCTGAAACCTATGGTTTTTTTCAGTGAATATATATATATATGTAACCAAAAACGCCCAGAAGCTTGAGGGGCGTTATAGTTAGTTGGACATTTGACTCGTACAAAACCAGAGAAATTCGGACGTTATAGTGAGTTGAGCTAACTATAACTCACGCCCCCGCAATGCACTGCTGATGACGTCACATATTACATAATTCATGATATGGTCAGTGACATCACTGATGACATCACTGATGACATCTCAAATGACTTCACTGATGACATCACTGATGACATCATCCAGTGACTGTGTTTCTGTAAAGTTTAAATATGTTTTATATATACGCCAAGCTGTATTGAAGAATGAGTGGGTGTATAACTATCTGAATGCATGATTTAGTAGGTGCGTGACTGACTGTATAAGTGAGTAATTAATCGTGTCTTACTGAATGCATGGGTTAGTGACTAAACTGTGTGAATGTCTGTATTAGTCTGCCAGTTGGTGTGTAAGCAACTGCATGGCTTGGTGAGTAGCTACATGAGTGTCTATATCGGTTATTGATTGCTTGTCTAAGTATCTGTATGGGTGCCTGAGTGTCTTTGTGGGTGGGGGGGTGTGTGACTCTGTGCATAGATGTGTGAGTGGGTGATTCACTGGGTGTATAGGTTCAAGAGTGCATCTGTGAGGGACTGTATGGGTGGGTGGGTGGGTGGGTGTGTGTATGTCTGTGTTGGTGAGTGAATGAATGTCTCAGTGGTACATGTGTGAGTAACTCCATATGTGAAAGGCAGTGATTGTGAGAGAGGCTGTATGGATGAGTATGTGCTTGTATCAGTGATTGTATAAGAGAGTAAGTATGTGATAGTATCTGTTTGAATAACTGAGGTGGTGTGTGTATAACTGTATAGGTGAGTAAATGGGAGTGTGATAGATTCTTTGCATGACTGGCTAGGTGTCTGAGTAACTCCATGGATGAGTGGCGGTCTGTGAGTGTTTGTATAGGTGTATGAGTGCATATGATAGTGCTGTATTGATGAGTGACTGTATGGGTGAATGAGTGCATGTGTGTGTAGACCTGGGAATCAGTGAGTGGGTATGTAGTAACTGGTATTGGTGTCTCTATGGTTTCAAAAATGGTAGTCTGCATTTTATAGTGGGTGTATCAAAGGTTATATTAGGGTGTGAGGAGGTGCATCAGATGATCACGTGGATGATGTCATCAGTGATGTCATCAGTGATGTCATTTGAGATGTCATCAGTGATGTCACTCACCATATCATGAATTATGTAATATTTGACGTCATCAGCAGTGCATTGCAGGAGCGCAAGTTATAGTTAGCTCAACTAGCTATAACGTCTGAATTTCTCTGGTTTTGTACGAGTGAAAAGTCCAACTAACTATAACGTCCCTGAAACATATGTTTTTTTCAGTGAATTTCTATGTTTTTTTAAATGCTAATTTCTAACTATAACGTCCCTGAAACCTATGTTTTTTTCAGTGAATTACATAAATACATGCATACTTCTGTACTCCAAAAATAACTCTAACAGTACTGTGTCATGACTCATAATTCAACCACGATTAAAACTTAGGGCATCATTATGATTGTCCGCCCGCCATCCTAACGGAAAAAGGGACCGCCCGCCATATGTGCGGCGGTCCCGTGGGGAAGATTAGGATGCGCCCGCCACACTGGCGGGTGCATCCCGCATTTTTAACATTGCGGCGGGCGGTGCTTTCAGCAGCACCCGCCACAATGGAAAAAATGCATGTTGTGCATTTGCATGCACAACGTGGCAGGCACTGCGCGGTGCCTGCCACATTGTGCATGCAAATGCAGGGGGGTACCATAGGTACCCCCCATGTGCACCCCCCACCCCCCGAACACCCTGTGGGCCCGCAACAGGCCCCCACATGCAGCCACCACATGCCTTTCCATGGCGGCAACGCCGCCATGGAAAGGCACATCACTGCCTGCACCTTAATATGGATGGCAGTGTCTTGCAGACACTGCCACCATATCAAGCCCCTTTTCTGCCCGGTCACCTGTTTGACCGGCGGAAAACCGGCGGACGGTCTTTCCATACGCCGGTGTCCCCCGGCCATACTAATATGGTGGGGGGGAAACGGGGGGCGGGCAGTGAATAATGGCGGGCGGATCGCCACCACCCGTATGGTGGTGGCGATCCTCCCGCCATTATAATAGACCCCTTAGTTTGCACTAATCAAGATATTACACCATTCTAATGCTAAATGTTTCCTATGTTGTTTTTAATTTTATGTAATCTGAACCATAGTTTATTCATATGTCTTGTATTCAGAATCATAGCAAGTATTAGGCGTTTCAGTGACGAGATAGCAAATGAGATGCTTTGGCGGTTAACAGTTTTCAACCTCTGCCAACGTGTGCACATTTCAAACAGTTAACACGTATGAGGATGCAAATGATAAGCTTTAGCGGTTAATAGTTTTCAACCTTTCCCAACATGTGCACATGTCAAACAGTCAAAACGTGAGCACATGTTAACCGAAAAACGTGATATCTACATGCGTGCGCAGCACGTTGCTTCCATAGACTACTTTGTAACCAAAGACTATATAAACCACACCCAGCCCTTTGACAATCAATTAGTTTCGTTTTTGCGAGTCATTTCCCTGTCTCCAGTCTGCGATCCAGCTTCCCTTCTCCAGTGTCGGATTCTTCTTTTGCGACAACAAGAAAGATTACGGACTTGTAAGTTGCTAGATTAAAGGATAGTAGATATGTATAATACGTAACTATTTATCCGAATGGTGGAATTAACCATTGTAATTGCTTTTTGTGTTCTAGGAAACAACTAACTAAAAGTATTTCTTCAAAGAATCATATTTAGTTTAAAGTTTTATTATATATGTATATGAAGAGTTATCAAGATATCGAAACTTTAGGTATTTGTAGAAAAGATTCTAAAAAGTTCAACGTGTGTTTGATATTCAGTTGTTACATTGTTTGTTTATTTGCATTTATATCTAACGTCAGCAACCCTGTTCACAAACAGACAGAATTCAGGAGAAACTGTTCCCTTGCGAAACTCTACATTCCCGAGTCTTTGAAAACAGAAATATTAAAAGAAATAAAACGCTTGATAACATTTCGTCATTTAGCTTTTTCTCTCTTCTCGCCCTTATTCTCCTTCTCCCCTGGGGTGATATAGTGTGGCCGTGTATATTCTACTACTGCCTCTCTATTTCACCTCAAAGATGTTGGTGGCCCGTCGGCGCCAGGACTCAACATTCCCAAGTCCCAGAGAATAAAAACAGTAAAGATGTTAAACGCTTGATAACATTTCGTCATTTATCTTTTTCTGTCTTCTCATCCTTATTCTCCTTCTCCCATGGGGTAATATAGTGTCACCGTGTATATTCTACTACTGTGACCCTGTAGTACCTCAAAGGGGTTGGGGGCCTGTCGGCGCCAGGACTAAACAATTTGGAGTACAGGTTACTGGCCCTCATAACTTAGTGGCTCACAGTTTCTGACAGTCACACTCTATTGCCAAATAGTACATTAAAAAATTCATGTCTGCCTACATAGTTCCTAACTGAATGCCTTCAAAAATCCATTTCGTCATTTGTCTTTTTCTCTCTTCTAGTTCCTATTCTCCTTCTCTCCTGACATGATATAGTATGGCCGTGTATATTCTACTACTGTCTTTCTATTTCATCTCAAAGGAGTTGGAGGCCTATCGGCACTAGGACTGAACATTCCTGAGTCCCAAAGAACAAAAACTTGAAAGCAGTAAGACGCTTGATAACATTTTGTCATTTATTTTATTCTCTCTTCTTGTCCATATTCTTCTCCCCTGCGGTGATATAGTGTGACCGTGTATATTCTACTACTCTCACCCTATTCTACCTCAAAGGGGTTAGGGGCCTGTAGGTGCCAGGACTAAAGAATATGGAATACAGGTTAGTGGCCCTTATAATATACAGGCTCACAGTGTACTCCCACAATAATTAAAGAAAAACTTCCTTTGTACATCACTGAATGGATATGTTCAAAATAGTACTTTAAAAAATTCAAAACTGCATAGTCCCTCTATGAATGCTTCAGTGCAAAAGTACTCCCTCCCTCGCTCATTGCATAACTGCATAAGTAATCCATGATTGATTTAATTTGTGTGGTAGTAGTGCCTACTTGATTCTATAACTGCATCGCTTCTGCATATGTAACCATGGGTCATATTCTCAATGAAGTGGTGAGAGAGGCGTTACCTGCTTGGCTTATTGCCTCTCTCCGCTACTTCGGAAACGCGAGGCTGCACCCTATTCTCAAGGACATGGTGCAGCCTCACGTTTCCCCCTGCGATGGCGCTACGCTTCGAAACTTAGCGCCATCGCAGGCACCCTTGCACCAGAGTGCAAAGGTGTCTGCAAGCAGGGAGGTTACTTTATGTACAGGAAGGTCTCCCTTCCTGCACATAAACAAACCGAAAATGCCAGTTTGTAACTTACATGTGTGCTGCTTCGTGCAGCACACATGTAACTTATAAAACGGCATTTTAAAAAAAAGTTTTGTTTATGTACAGGAAGGGACACCTTCCTGTACATGAACAAACCATGGCATTTTGCATTTTCCATGCATGCTGCAGAAGGCAGCACACATGGAAAATGCAAAAACGACGAGAAATAAAGCATTTCTCCTCGTTTCGCCACCTTAAGACCATATGTTTTCTGGTCTTAAGCTTGGAGCTACCTCCTATTTACGCTGCCCTTGAGAATAGGAGGTATCGTCCAACTCAATGGGTGTTGAGGTGGAACGCCCACCGCAACACCCACCGCACGCCCCTTTCACACTAAAAACAGCGTGAAGGGGCCCTATTCACAAGGCACTGTTAAGCCGCGTTAAGCCACGCTGCCTTGTGAATAGGGCTAAGCCCCTATCGCCACAACAACTTCACTGAAAGTGACATTGTTGTGGCGATAGGGGCTTGAGAATACGCCCCTATATCATTAAAAAGATTATACCTTCCTGTTTACAATACTGCATGGAAACTGCCTAAGTAAAATGATGACTTTGACAGTAATTTCTGGGTCATTGTGGGAGTGCATGGGTAGTACCTGAGGGAATCCATCAGTGCTTTCGTACTGCCTCAATCATTAATTAAGTGCAAAAATACAAACGGGGGATTGCATAATTCTGTTTCTAATGTCTGATTAATTGATCTCTGTATACCACAGCCTCCATGATTGCATAAAACATTACCCAGTTTATACATTTAACTACCTTGAAACTACTTTTATTCATGAATTGCATTCTTTGTTTTTGCATTTTGCTGTCAAAATGAAGATAAGTAAGTTTTAGTAACAGAGAACCACACTTTGTTTTGTTCAATATTCTTGAGTGTATACACAAGTTAAATTAAACAGCAATTCTAACTTTCTGCTCCTAATTTAAACTGTTTTTTAAACATACTCCAGTAGTTGCTGTTAATCCCTCGCTCAGTGTGCTTTTGAAAAACAATTATCTTACTCCAAATAACCGCAAGTGCTCTGACCTACAAGCAGGCATCCCATACAGAGCAACTCTTTTACAACGTGTAACATGTTCCACTACTGTCTTTTCTCCTCCCCCACATGCGCTTGAAGATAGTTTGGTCTGGCCTACCATTCCTACTTTGAAAACATATATTAATAGCGAACACTAACAGAAAACACTATTGTTTCAACAACAACGGGTCTCATATAACCTTGTGCGACCTTCAAATAACAGGTGGCTAAATTAGCTAGTGACATTGACTTAGTCTTCTATGGAAATCTCCCACTACATTTTGCACAATTTATACACCAAATATTTAATCAGTCTGAAACTCAAGGCCTACCACATTTTTCTAAACTATCCCACTCCTGCCTTTTTATCTCTTTTCAGACTATTTGGTATAGTAATGCCGGATTTCATTCATTCTAACTTTGCAAGCACATTTGGTGGGTCCCTTGGTGCTCCTTCCTTGTTTCCGGAAAAGTCGTTCTATAGCTCCTACTACGAAATGGCTGCCCATCCTCTGTTTCAACCCCATCCACGACAAATGGAGCTATACCGTGGACGAATGCTACAACTTTTTAAATGCTTGCCATTGGCGATATTTGGCATCAGATATCACCTTAATTTCCGCTATGTGTACTTCACCTGTGTTCAACCTGTTTTTTATTGTCTCCGGTGCCACTATGAATGCGACCTCCAAGTCTGCCTCTCTACTACTTCACACGATCCCCTGGATTATGAACTGTTGCTGCATCCATTGCTGGCTCATGACCAGGACTGTTCCGGAGACACACGCTTGATGGATTTGTTTCATAATGCAATAAGGGGAAGATGGAGTACATGCGCTCATACGGAGAGCCTCTTGCAGCAGACTCAATCAATCAATCAATCAATCACGGCATTTATAGAGCGCGCTACTCACCCGGGAGGGTCTCAAGGCGCTGGGGGAGGGGGTAAGTTACTGCTCGAACAGCCAGGTCTTGAGCTGCTTCCTGAAGGAGAGATGGTCCTGGGTTCGCCGAAGGTGAGTGGGGAGGAGTTCCAGGTCTTGGCTGCCAGGTAGGAGAAGGATCTTCCTCCGGCGGTGGTTCTGCGGATGCGTGGTACGGTGGCGAGGGCGTGGCTGGTTGATCGTAGCTGGCGTGTGGGCGTGTAGAAGGTCATGCGGTCGTTGAGGTACTTTGGGCCCAGGTCGTGGAGGGCCTTGTGTGCGTGGGTGAGGAGTCTGAACGTTATTCTCTTGCTGACGGGGAGCCAGTGCAGGTCTTTCAGGTGTCCGGTGATGTGGCTGTGTCGGGGGATGTCCAGGATGAGTCGTGCGGAGGCGTTCTGGATGCGCTGGAGTCTTTTTGAAGTTTGGCTGTGGTTCCGGCGTAGAGGGTGTTCCCATAGTCCAGTCGGCTGGTGACGAGTGCCTGGGTGACGGTCTTCCTGGTTTCAGTGGGGATCCATCTGAAGATCTTGCGGAGCATGCGCAGGGTGTTGAAGCATGAAGATGAGACGGCGTTGACTTGTCTGGTCATCGACAGGGAGGAGTCCAGGATGAAGCCCAGGTTGCGTGCGTGGTCCGTTGGCTTGGGCGCGGTGCCCAGGGCCGGGGGCCACCAGGAGTCGTCCCAGGCGGAGGGTGATGAGCCCAGGATGAGGACTTCCATCTTGTCTGAGTTCAGTTTAAGGCGGCTGTTCCTCATCCAGTCGGCGACGTCTCTCATCCCGTCGTGTAGGTTGGCTCTGGCGGTGGTGGGGTCGTTGGTGAGGGAGAGGATCAGCTGGGTGTCGTCGGCGTAGGAGATGATGTTGAGGTTGTGTCGGCGTGCGATGGCTGCGAGGGGACTCATGTAGACGTTGAAGAGGGTTGGGCTGAGTGAGGATCCCTGTGGAACGCCGCAGATGACTTCGGTGGCTTCGGATCTGAACGGGGGAGGCGGACTCTCTGGGTTCTTCCGGCGAGGAACGAGATGATCCATTCCAGTGCTTTCTCTCGGATTCCGATGTTGCTGAGGCGCTTCACTAGGGTGCGGTGGCAGACGGTGTCGAACGCCGCGGAGAGGTCCAAGAGGATGAGGGCAGCTGTTTCCCCGTTGTCGGTTAGGGTTCTGATGTCGTCGGTGGCTGCGATAAGGGCGGTCTCGGTGCTGTGGTTGGTCCGAAACCCGGACTGCGAGGGTCGAGGATCCATTCGTCTCGAGGAAGGCGGCAAGCTGTCTGTTGACGGTCTTCTTGATGACTTTGGCCGGAAACGGAAGGAGCGAGATGGGACGGTAGTTCTTAAGGTCGGTGGGGTCCGCCGTTGGTTTCTTCAGGAGGGCGGTAAGCTCGGCGTGCTTCCAGCTCTCCGGGAAGGTGGCGGTGTGGAAGGAGGAGTTGATGATGTCCCCGAGATGGGGTGCGATGGTGGCGTCGGCTTTGTTGAAGACGTGGTGTGGGCAGGGGTCGGTTGGTGATCCGGAGTGGATGGAGTTCATCGTGCGGGTGGTGTCTTCGGTGCTGATCGGGGTCCAGTTGCAGAGGGTGGTGGTGGCGGGCGTTGGTTCGGCGGTGGGGTGCGTTGTTTGTGCGTCGAAGCTGTTATGTATGTCGGTGATCTTGCGGTGGAAGAACGCAGAGAGTGAGTTGCAGAGGTCTTGCGAGGGGGTGATGTCATTGTTTCCGGCGCTGGGGTTGGAGAACTCTTTGACGATGCTGAAAAGTTCCTTGCTGTCATGGGCGTTGTTGTCCAGTCGTTCTTTGAGTGCCGACTTCTTGGTGGCACGGATCAGCTGGTGGTGTTTGCGGGTGGCGTGCTTGAGGGCGGTCCTGTTGTCTGTGGTCTGGTTGAGTCGCCAGGTTTTCTCGAGAGTGCGGCAGTTCTTCTTGGATTCCTTGAGTTCGTTGGTGAACCAAGGGGTTTTCTTGCTTCCGGGTCTGCTGGGAGGGTTTTTAGTGGTGCGAGGTCGTCGGCGCAGGCGGTCAGCCACTTGGCGAGGTTGCTGGCTGCTTCGCTTGGGTCCGTTGTGTTGGTGGGTGTGTTCTGGCTGAGGGAGGCGGTGAGCTGCTCGGCGGTGATCTTGCTCCAGCTCCGGCGGGGAGCCTGTTGCGGGTGGTGGTGGGTCGTAGTCTTTCTGAAGCTGAAGTGGACGCAGCTGTGGTCGGTCCAGTGGAGTCCGGTGGCGTGGCTGAAGGAGATGTGCTTGCTGGACGAGAAGACGGGGTCAAGCGTGTGGCCGGCGTAGTGGGTGGGCGTGTTCACCAGTTGCTTGAGTCCGAGGTTGGCGAGGTTGTCCAGCAGGGCGGTGGTGTTTCTGTCGTTGTTGTTCTCTAGGTGGAAGTTGAGGTCCCCTAGGAGGATGTAGTCGGCGGAGGGCATGGCGTGCGGGCTGATGAAGTCTGCGATGTCTTCGCTGAATAGTGTGCGTGGTCCCGGGGTCTGTAGATGAGGGTGCCTCGGAGGGTGGTCTTGGGGTCAGTGTGTATCTGGAAGTGTAGGTGTTCGGCGGCGGTGAAGGTCTCGTCGGAGTTAGTCGAGATGCGGATGGTGTTCTTGTGTACGATGGCGATGCCTCCTCCCGTCTGGTTGACGCGGTCCCTCCGGGTGATCTTGTATCCGTCCGGGATGGCTATGGCGATGTCGGGCGCTGAGGAGGCGTTCATCCAGGTTTCGGTGAGGAAGGCGATGTCCGGTGCTGTTGCGTCGAGCAGGTCCCAGAGTTCCACGGCGTGCCTGTGGACGGAGCGGGTGTTCAGCAGGATGCATTTCAGGTGGTTGCTGCTGGTGCTCGACTTGGCGGAGGTGGTGCACGTCCGGGGGCAGGTGAATCGGCAGGTTTGGCAGGTGAAGGGTCCGTGGGTGCGTCTCGGTGAGGCTCGGTAGCAGGCAGGGTTCCGGCCGGCATTGAGTGCGGTGAGTGTGGCGGCGTCGTAGGTCCGTCGAGTGGTGATGCATCGGTGGGATCCAGGGGTTCTGGCGCTGGGCGCGGTCCAGTCGCGGACGGGCGCAGACGGGCTTGCCTCAGGCGCGCCTTCGGCGTGCCAGCGGCGCGGCCGCGCCGCGGCCGCCATTTATGGGGAGGTGGGAGGGAGGAGCAGCTGGGAGGCGGGAGGCAGGGGCAGCGAATGGGCGGTCAGGGGGGCGGGGCCGCAGGGGACGCAGCGGCGGGAATGGCGAGAGGCAGCGGGGGCACAGAAAGGAAAACAGGGGAGAAAGCAGACAGAATCACGGGCACAACGACAATGGGGCAGCGAGGGGCACAGAAAGTAAAAGGGGAGAGAGCAGACAAAATCACGGGCACAGCGACAATGGGGCAGCGAGGGGCACAAAAAGGAAAACAGGGGAGAAAGCAGACAGAATCACGGGCACAACGACAATGGGGCAGCGAGGGGCACAGAAAGGAAAAGGGGAGAGAGCAGACAAAATCACGGGCACAGCGACAATGGGGCAGCGAGGGGCACAAAAAGGAAAACAGGGAGAAAGCAGACAGAATCACGGGCACAACGACAATGGGGCAGCGAGGGCACAGAAAGGAAAAGGGGAGAGAGCAGACAAAATCACGGGCACAGCGACAATGGGGCAGCGAGGGGCACAAAAAGGAAAACAGGGGAGAAAGCAGACAAAATCACGGGCACAGCGACAATGGGGCAGCGAGGGGCACAAAAAGGAAAACAGGGGAGAAAGCAGACAGAATCACGGGCACAACGACAATGGGGCAGCGAGGGGCACAGAAAGGAAAAGGGGAGAGAGCAGACAAAATCACGGGCACAGCGACAATGGGGCAGCGAGGGGCACAAAAAGGAAAACAGGGGAGAAAGCAGACAGAATCACGGGCACAACGACAATGGGGCAGCGAGGGGCACAGAAAGGAAAAGGGGAGAGAGCAGACAAAATCACGGGCACAGCGACAATGGGGCAGCGAGGGGCACAAAAAGGAAAACAGGGGAGAAAGCAGACAAAATCACGGGCACAGCGACAATGGGGCAGCGAGGGGCACAAAAAGGAAAACAGGGGAGAAAGCAGACAGAATCACGGGCACAACGACAATGGGGCAGCGAGGGGCACAGAAAGGAAAAGGGGAGAGAGCAGACAAAATCACGGGCACAGCGACAATGGGGCAGCGAGGGGCACAAAAAGGAAAACAGGGGAGAAAGCAGACAAAATCACGGGCACAGCGACAATGGGGCAGCGAGGGGCACAAAAAGGAAAACAGGGGAGAGAGCAGACAAAATCACGGGCACAGCGACAATGGGGCAGCGAGGGGCACAAAAAGGAAAACAGGGGAGAAAGCAGACAGAATCACGGGCACAACGACAATGGGGCAGCGGGGGGCACAGAAAGGAAAAGGGGAGACAAGCAGAAAAAAACGGGCACCGGGGCCACAAGCGGAGGGCGATCTTACCTGCAGAAGCAGCGGGCAGACAACACAGGCGGAGCTGTGTGGTGGGGGAGCGACCTACCTGGCAAGGTCAAGGGTCGCTCCCCCATCGACTGTCATCGAATATCATGCAAGTTGCCCTGACATGCTCCTGCTTGCTGAAGATTATGATGACCATGTCTGTTCTTTCGACTTGCTAAATTGGATGGCCACCTTCTTTGCTTGGAGAGGTGCAGATGACCTTTTGGAACTGATTGCATATCACGGTGCTTCTGAGTTCTTGAGCTTCAATGAATCTCCATAAGTGCACATGGTAACCGGATTTGACGAGCTCTTATTTCTACACTTCAAGAACACTGCTTTTTTTTCTTTTTCTCTTTTCCTTCCTTTTTGGATTTTCAGACATTGACTTTCTTTACAAATTCCCCTTTACAGACTAGGTTACGCTCTTTTGATGTTTCCACTCTGTTTGCCTGGTTGTTACAGAGCTAGTCGAAGAAACGGGTGACTTGGCAGTTGGGGACTTTGCTATCTATATTAAAAGTTATGTAGTCTGCAGACAAACCTCTGATATGTTCTATTTTATAATAACAGTTCTTTTTAGCTGAGAGAGAAACGTAACTCAAGATGGTCCTTTCTCTATTCTCTTTTTCTGATAACATCTCCTTTTATCAGATATCAATTCACTACTATACTGATTATAATTCTATCATACACTTTCTTTTTTGTTATGGCACATATACTGCACATTACGCCATGTACTTTAAAATACATTTTTAAAAATGTATCATGTCTGTCTCACATGTTACAAACACATTACTGACAGTTAATTCCTTTCCCACCATGTTTTTAACATCATTTGCCTGCCCCATGTTCACTACCCACCAACTACTAACAATCTTGAGCCTAAGCAAATGCAAACCAGAAACTCTTTTCAAGTTACAGTTCACAGTGTCACCATATTACTATTACAATGCATACATCTCCTGTGCCTTTTCGTAGTGGCAGCATACTTAAAAGAAACATACAACTACATGTATACCTGAGTTTTATAGTTATTGCATCTTCCAATATATAACTCGTGTGAAAATACATGTTCAAGCATAGACATACCTTAGCAAAATTAAATGTTAACACCAATCGTCGAGCAATGTAAATTGCAGCAATATGTAAGTTGCAACTGTGAGGCATATTAACAAGCCCCTATTGCCACCACAACGTCACTTTCACTGATGTTGTGGTGGCGATAGGGGCCTCGCCTTATTAACAAGGCAGCGTTAAGCCACTTAACGTAGCTTAACACTGCCTTGTTAAAAAAGCCCACTTTCACGCTCTGTTTAGCTTGAAACGGCCGTCCAGTGGGTATTGTGAGGGGCATTCCACCTCAACACCCATTCATTTTGATGCTGCATCCTATTAATAAGGGCAGCGTTAATAGGAGGCAACGCCAAAATTAAGACCAGAAAAACCCTGGTCTTAATTTAGCGAAACGAGGATAAATGCTTTATTTCTCCTCGTTTTTGCTTTTTCCATGTGTACTGCCTCGTGCCCCACACATGCAAAAAGCAAAATGCCATGGTTTGATTATCTACAGGAAGGTGTCCCTTCCTGTACAGAAATAAACATTTTTTCAAAACAGAACACATGTAACTTACAAACTAGCATTTTAGGTTTGTTTATGTGCAGGAAGGGACACCTGATATTACACCCCAATTCATCACTATACGTTACACACAAGACCGTGTAACCCTCGCAATATCACAAAGGTGGAAAAAAAGCTTTTTTTTCAGAAATCGATAACTGATTGGGTGATAAACAACATTATGTAGTGTAAACTAATGTGCATATTACTTTCAAGATAAACTATGTTTCTGATTGATTAATAAAAAATGTTTGAAACGTACACTACATAGGATAAGATCACACGTGCGGAGCGCAATCACACCTATTATTTGCATTTGGAAGATACTGTTGTAACTTAAAAAAATAGTTGACTTCTGACCTGCACGTACTGTTGAATGTTCCAGAAACTGTTAGAATGAACTATGGTGAACTTATGACCTGCACGTGCCATTCAATGTTGCACAAACTGTTGGGGTGAAATTTGGTGAACTTTTGACCTGCAGCCTTCCGTTAATGTTACCCAGTATCCCTTTTGAACAAAGCCAGCAGCTCCAAAAAAAGCTCCCTTTGCCCAAAAGCAAATCTGCTTCGCTTCATAAAAGTGAGAGCAAATTTCCTCCTCTCGCTTCCATCAAGCGAAGCAAAAGTTTGCTATGACAGAGCCGCAACTCTGCATAGATCCCGTCTTGCCATAGCAAACTACCATGTCCATGGCGTAGGCACCACGGCTCATTGTTGCAACCGGTCCTCGGACATAACCATACCCAGCGCAATGCAAAGCTTCTTAAGAAAAATTGGACGATGCGCCTCCATCCAATTTAAAGCCTGCAAACATCGTACTCCCAGAGGCCGCCAATCTGCAACAGACCCCCGCATTATAATTAAAAAATGCCGAAAGAAGTATTGCCCCCCAGGACAGTGTGGGGAAGCTTCACCCCTCCACACTTAAATTTTAAGTATACCTCCAAAAACGTGCTGCTCCTTGGACCGGAGGGGCAGGGAAGACGCGAACCTCCCCCATATCATTATATTTGCTCCAAGGAAATGGCACTCCCCATGACAGAAGTAAACCCGCATCATAACTAAACATTGCTCTTGGGAACTAGCCCACCCAGGGGCTTAATTAAATGAAGCACTCCACACCGCACTCCGTTTTTCATTTTCCCGACATGATTTCCTGGCCCTACGCGAATCCCGCCGAAAACATATACAAATGTTTCTTTACGTTTCGACTCCCTGTGACACCCCTGAGCACCCTAGGAAGGTCACACTGTTCCTACCCTACCCTCTTCTACTTAACCAACTCACAAAATGGCTCCCAAGGCTTCCTAGTTTGAAGTGTTGGCAGCCTATCCCAGGCAAGCTTGTGCTCGGAACGCCTCAGCCAATCAGATCTCAAAATTCTCAAATGTCGATATCTTTAAATCTATAAATATATCAAAAACGACTGAACGGATTTACACTATTTAAAAAAAGTGTGCTTTCTGAACCTAGAGCTACCTTTTTGCCACATTTGGTGTAATTCCGTTCAGCAGTTCGGGCTGTAGCCGTGTCTAAAGTTTCCTATGGAAATTAACAATGCAGAAAACGCGTTTTGGGACCCCCCTTTTTCTCGTCCCCCCCTTCACGAATCACCCCCAAACTTTCAAGACAGGAGCTGACCTGAATAAACAATGTATTTTCAAACTTTTGTGAAAGTTCGTCAAAGGGCGCCAAAGTTATTGGCAAAACAAAAAACGCTTTTCCTATGGCAACTAGGTTCTAACTATAACTACCTACAGGCGACAACCAGTAGGTAATATATATATATATATATATATATATGAAAGTTCTCCCTCAAGAATGATGTTGGCACTCCAATAGGATTCACCAATTTTTATTCAAGGAAACTACAAATTCATCAAATATATATAAATATATATAGCGCGTACTAGACCTGAGACATTGTGTATCAGAGCGCTTTACATGAGCACCAGTTTCGTTACAGAAGGACACATTCATTTTTGTTAGGCACAGGGAGATTAAGTGATTTGCCCAGAATCACAGGATGTTGAGTGTCGTTGCCGAGACACAAACCCGGTTCCCCAGCTGCGAAGTCGACCGCTCTAGCCGTAAGGTTACGTCCTCTCCTCCATATATATATATAAATTTAATTTGTATTATATTTTTTGTAAATATTTTTTTTTAAATGGCTTTTTTTGTTTTTTATATTTATTTTTATTTTATTTTATTATTTGTAGAGCGCAACATTCATCCCAAGGGATATCACGGCGCTGAGGTGACGGATCCTAGTGCTGAGGAATAGGACTGAAAGTATTGTGAAGCTGCTCAAACTCAAGCGGGGAATAAATGTGTTTTTAATTTTTTCCCAAAAGTGTTGTAGTCCTTGGTTAGCCGCAATTCTACTGGAAGCCCATTCCAATGTAAGGCCGCAAGGTGAGAAAAGGTGCGTCCCCCGGCTCTAGCCTTTTTGATCATTTTTGATTCGGCGAGCGCCAGATGCTGAGACCTTAGGCATCTGGAAGGGGTGTAGAATTGGATTTTATTCTGGAGAATTTTCGGGCCGATACGGTGAAGTGCCTTGAAAGTGTGCCCCAGGAGCTTGAATTGTGCTCTTTGGTGCACAGGCAGCCAGTGAAGTTGTTTCAGGCAATCAGTAGCTAAACTTAATCTGCCCTTGTTGCATACCAGTTTGGCTGCAGCATTTTGTACTACCTGCAGGCTTTTAAAGAGGTAGTCTGGCATACCCACAAACAGGGCATTTCCGTAGTCCATTCTGCTAACAAGCAGAGCCTGTGTGACTGTCCTCCTGTTTTCTAAGGGGATCCAAGGGAAGAGCCTTTTTAGGAGCCTCAGTGTGGCAAAACTTTTTCCGCAGAGAGTCCGTACGTGATCCTGCATGGATAGTTTGTCGTCCATAAGAACACCCAGATTTTTTGCACAACGATTGGGCTCTGGAGCGTGTCCTAATGAGCGGGGCCACCATGATGCGTCCCAAATATGGTGGGCTCCGCCGAAAAGCAGAATTTTGGATTTGTCAGCGTTAAGCTTAAGACAGTGGTCGGACATCCAGATTGCCATTTCAGTAACGCAGTTGTTAAGTTTGGCCCTTGTGCTTTCGTGTTCGTCTGCAATAGCTATTGTTAATTGCGTGTCATCCGCATAGGAGCAAATGTCGAAGCCCCATTTGGTACCAATTTTTGCCAAAGGTGAAACATAGGCATTAAAAAGGGTGGGGCTAAGGGAAGCTCCCTGAGGGACACCACAACTTAAAATGTTTGATTTAGAAGAAAAAACACCCAGTTGCACAGTTTGTGTTCTGTTGTTGAGGAATGAACTAAGCCATTGAAGGGCTTTTGCATGTATCCCTTTTTCACGGAGGTTTTCAAGTAGGAGCTGATGGGAGACCGTGTTGAATGCGGCCAACAGGTCCAATAGGATCAGGGCAACTGCCTTGCCCTGATCCGATATCTAATTAATTCGGTAATTTTTTTAATGTTTTCCACTTTACATATATGCTTTTTTTATAATAGTATCACATTATATATATTATATATAAACATACACACATACATGTGTGTGTGTTTCTATAAGTATATATTTATATATAGTATTAAATATTATTTAAATGTTATTCATTTACATTACATTAATGTTATATATAAAAATATTAAAGGTTTACAATTTTAAACTATATATATATAGTCAAAAACAATATTTTTGTATGTTTTGTAACAAAATTAGAGTGAAATTATATTTGTTTAAAATATATTTGTACTTAACATTATAAGTATAGGGAAACAATAATTTTTTAATCAATATTTTTCACACATTATTTAATTGCTGTGTTCAATATTGTGTCAGTGACCCCTTCAACTCAGGATTTGGGTCTGGATGTGGAACAGAAAGTATAATCCTTCAAATAATCAATGAAGAAAGTGACTCCTGAGTTTTAGTTCTTGACTTATCAGCAGGTTTAACACGTTCAGTCACTGCTCTCTCTTAAATACACTGGAAGAATGTATGGTAAATAAAGAGGACAATCGTCTTATGGTTCATCATCCACCAAAACAACCGGCTGCAACAATTAAAAATGCATAACTCTCTCTCACATCCCTCCTCCCCCCTGTGGAGTTCCCCACGGGTCAATCTCTCTTTAACCTGTACATCTTTCCACAAGGGCCTCTGTTGAAACTCCACATCTCCTATCATCTACATGTTGACAATGCTCAGCTATTTACTCTTGATTTACTAAGCCACCTTTCATGGGTCTGTGTGGGTTCGTAAATTCAGAGTATAGCAAAATATTGCAAATAGCTGCCTTGTGTAGCTTTGCATTGGAAAGGCATTCCATGGGTGGAGCATCGATGTTTCAATGCAACTGCATGAATTTTGGCATTTGCCCAGATTTTCAAAGACTTTTTAATCATGGAATGCATCGAAATGGTATCCAACAGAGGCATACCGAGGAGTAATATCTTTATTTCTCCTCGTTGTTTCCTCTTTCTCCATGTGCAGCATTCTGCAGCACACTTAGAAAGAGAAAAATGCCTCAAAGGAATATTTTTGTGCAGAAAGGTGCACTTTCCTTTACAAAACAATACTGCCTGTAATGTAGACACCCTAGCAGCATGGCACAATGGTGCCTGTGTTGGTGCTAGGCAGCACTCAGTGCGCCAGCAAAGGGAGAGAGCAGGAATGTGTCATATCTTCATAGTTATGGCGCATTCCTTCTCTCTCACTGTCATACAGTGCAGCACAGCAAGTTTCCTTGCTGCATTATGTTCCATGACTGTAGATCAATCTGCCACCTGGGATCTTACCTGTAGGGAGACAGTTATAGTATCCTGGATCTCCTCCAACATAAGTGGACTCAAGCTTGTCTTGCTTCACCATTAAAAAAGACTGGACCATCAGATTTTGTATGACAGCACACCTGTTCTATTCCAGAAGGGTAGTGGGCCTTGTACAACTGCTGGTAACATTCTGCAAATGCAGTCACGATCTTGAGGCAACTCAAATACAATGGTCATCTGTAGTTCTGACATAGGAGATAATCCTAGTCCCACCCTCTCTTTGTGTCAACCAGTAGAGGAATTTACCAGCCTTGTTACTATGTTCATATATTTTGCAGTGGGACAAGGTCGACACTGACTGTAAGCCATCCATCTTTTATGCCTAAGGGACTCCTAAGGACCGCCAAATGTTATGCCCTACCTGACCAAACTCTGCACACCACTCCAATTCGGCAATCTTAGTCTTCATATCTAAGATTTTGCACTCCCTGCCTCACACATTGGTGAATGATTTACTGCGTACCTCCTTCTTAAAGGTTTCTCACGTGCAGGTAGGGGAGAACACTATGGAGGAGTTAAACTCAAAGTATTTGTCAATTATAACACAAAGCAGATCAGCCAATGAGTCATCCTTGAGCCATCATGTGTTTAAATGCCAAACACCTCTAGGACTGGAAAATACACCTCATCCAGAGCATGGTATGAAAGGCCATGAAGCTGAAAGTGGACACACGATTTGAGGGGGTCAAGATATGTTGGTGCGAATAAGTAATCTTTATGAAAGTCACAGGCATGGGAGTCAGAGGAGTGTGTGTAACATCATTCAAAGGGATGCCAAGCAATCCACATGTCAGTTCAACCTGGTAGGCAGTCCATTTCTATAGCACTCATGGCTGGGCATTCAGGGAGGGGGGCTTTGTGTCCAAGGACCTGTACACAAGTTTATTAAAATCACCTCACCAGAACCATAGCTCTTTCTGCAGTTTGCAGCAGATTAGCTGTTAAAGTCTGTAATGCACTGGTGATGAGGGTAGGAAGAGAGTGTAAACTACAGAGGACTAATGGCAAGCCCACCAAACACTCCCCAGAGCTATGAATCTTTTCATGGTACAAAAGGAAACCATTTTTGCAGGAGTATTGAAACCTCTCTATAGTCCCTGCCAAAACCCTTGTGGAACTGTATCTCCCCAGAAAAGCACATAAGAAATAAACAATTCACATTCTAGGACACCACCTTGAATTGTCCAAAAGGACTAGTCCTGGATGTCATTGTCCATCTCAATTAGAGAAAAAAACATAGCCATGGAGTGCCTGTCTGCTGAATTAACTTGGAAAAGGAACACTATCAGAAACCCTATCCCCAACAATCCCCCACCACAAAATTCTGGCCCTGAAGCATCTGTCACTCAAATATTCCAAAAACAAAGCAACACATTTAATGCAACTGCTAAATCAAAGCAACAAAAAGGGGGAGAACCAGTACCTCCAAAGAAGGGGATTAATGCACCTCCAGACAAGAGTGAGTCCACAGGGGCAGGGTTGTGCCATCCCCACCAGAAGAAACATTGTGCTCATCTCCATGTGTATCAATTGAGCTTGTGGTTTCGTTCAGAACTGCAGCACTTGGGCACTGATGCTCCCTTCTTTAGTCTGTGGATACAGCAGGAAAAGCAACGGTTCCCATGTCAAGGTGCAGTCTGCTGTCTGGTTTCTACCTCGACCCCATTAGATCCCTCCTGGGGACAATCCCCATTCCAAAGGGCCATGGGGTGCTCCTCCACAGAGCCCCAGGCACAGTCCAGGTGGCCGAAGGACAGGGACTTGCCCTGAAATAACTCCTTCAGCTTTGCTAGTTAGAGGTGCATATATTGTCGGTCCATCACTCTGAATTTTCTCTGTTGCTGGACCAGCTTGGTGTAGGTTGGGATCAAGATCATTTTGTGTAAATACAATCTCACCTCTTCCATGCCCCTCACCATTCGAAGAATCAGGTCACTGCCTCTGTAGTTCAGAAATCTTCCTATCATTGGTCAGGGAGAGGCACCTGGTGGTGGCTTTTGCACCGAGGTACGATGGCCATGTTCAATCAGAAATTATGACAACATTTGATCCACAGGTAGGATAGTATGAAACCAGTTTTTCAGAAATAATTCGGGGAAAGGCCCCTCCAGGTCCCCAGGATCCCAAGTAGGTGTACCTTCCACATCCTGAACCCTAACTGTCAGCCCCTGAACTGTTTAGTGAAGTGTTTTAACCATTCCCTCCAGCTCAGAAGTGCAGGTTTTAGCCTCTGTAATGCATCCAGTAATCTTACAGAGGTCCTTGCAGAATTACATTTTCCCCCTTTGCCATATTTCATTTTCAAAGGCTGCATGTGAAGTCAGGATAGCCTCGAAAATAACGTCAATGCTGGAGCATACACCTTCCCCCGCAATAACTATTCTCAGCTCATAGTTTCTGACTGGGTCTACCTGATGTGTTTCTCCCCCCAGACTTGTCATGACCCTACGCCTCTTGGGCCCCAGGTCTCCCCAAAGGGCCAATGAATGGGTGGGCCATCTGGGCATCAGTGCCTATGCGTTTACGAGTGTGAACCGGGCATTACTCATGCTCATATACTTCAGGAATTTGTCTCTACTTCCAATTAGACCCTCTGAAGGCATATCATTGCAGGGTCATATTTCCATGGTGGAATCAGGGTTCTTTTTAGCATCCACTGCCCCTGCTTGCATGTTGGCCCGACTTTCCAGTGTTGCTTTGTTTCATTGTTGATAGATGAGTTTATTTTTCTTTGCCTAAGGCCAGAGGGACAGGGACTTGCAACTGCTTAGTCGGCCATCTTGGACCACTTTCACCTGCCCATACTTTCTCTTAGACCATTGTAGAAGCCATGAGGTAAGACTTGAGTGCCTTAGTCACCAACAAACTGTATTTGCATGCACAATGTCCTACAGTAGGTCTGCTGTCAGTCTGTTAATTAGGGTGTCTTTGTGGAGGATGTGATGGGTGTTCTCATATTATCTAGTTTTATAATCAAAACACCATCATACACAAACAAATTATTAATTGGTTGGCCCTCAAATTATTTTTATTGGTGTGTAACCATCTCTTACAATTTAGACCAAGAGGTTCATTTTACAGACCCTACATAACATGGTTCAACACATGTTGAAAATTTTGATGATAAAAACCACACACTTATGTTGATCCTCACATTGACTTCCATGAATGTCAGACTGGCAGATTGTAAAACAGGAGCTTGCTTGGATACTTCTCAGTGCCAGATGGAGGACCCAATGACAAAGCATGCCACGCTATGTGAGTGAGAGTGCATAATTCAAAGAAGAAAATCAAGAAATGGTAAACCTGTAATGGTTCGGTAACTAAGAGGAGATTTGTACATTTTGTATGTCCACAGTTAAAGTAGGAAGGTCATAACACAGCCTGGGGGCATGAAGGTACCAGTATACATGTTGGTGTAGGTAAGTGGATAACTGAAAAGATGAAGCCACAGGTCAGGAATAATTAAGTAGGTTTATTTAACCTTACATAACAGTCATTTTCCAAGTCCTGGCAGCAACTGCCATAGTATGCAATTCTTCTACACAAAACCATTGACACATTCTATAATGCAAAACAACTGTACTGCATAGGTCAGAACCTAACTGTTGTAAGGTGGAATATTATGTGGTATGGCTGGGATCCATGAAATATTCTCACAATACAGTGGATGGTCTTTGGATTCAACAATAATGATCCTTATCTCAATCCTATTAGTGTGGCAAAAAGCAGTAAGGCATTACTGGAGGAACATGTGTTAAGCAGTTTACAGTACCATTATGGTTCGTAAGCAATTGCGATAACTTGAAAGAAATCTGACACACATTTATAAAAATAGAGTATATCTTTAAATAAATATAGACACCAAAACAAACTTTGTATCATACATACAACTAAAGATGTGAATTTTTAAAGTGTTCAAAAGTAGATGCCCGTTTAGATTAAACTGGTCCCATTGAAATGAATGAAGGAAAACAAAGGTGACACTCGGCCACTTGCATGGTGAGTTCAAATGAACCCTCTTGTGGTTACGGTTCTGCGGGCCCTAGACCAAGACTCAAGAGTCGTTACTTCGCTACTTTGCCCAGGGAGTTCGGGTGCAGAGGTGACTTGGCTGTCCTTGGAACTGAACAGGATTCGCTGGAGATATCAAACTTGCAGCACTTGACATAAATACACTTGGAGATGGAGTACCACTATACCCACGCAGAGTAGAGGCCTTTAGGGTCCTAGCACTCGGGTTCATCAAAACCTGAATTTCTGCTACCTTGCTCGGCAGCTGTCAATCACCGGAGGCAAGTTGTGCGAAAGATGCTTTGCTGCACACTCAAAGACTCCAACTTCAGGATGCAGGAACACAGCAGTGGGGTCATTAATGACATCGGTCAATGTCACTGGGAGCTGCTCGTGGGCTGGAGATGACATTCAAGGGGTCGATTACCTGACTAGCAATTACCAAACCTTGGCTGCAGCATATTTAATCCATGGTTACTTTGGCGGATGGAGAGCAACAGGAGTGGAGTAGCAGCTTCAATCATGGTGAAACTTGTCTACCACATCGATTTTGCAGCTTGCAGGTTACTGGACCCACCAATCTTTGGGAGTCTGTTTTGGTTTCTGGCATCCACTGGACTCCCTCTTACTGGGAGCAATGAGTAATAGCCACGGACATATGTTGAACACAAGGTTCAAGTATATGGTCTCCTCAGGGCACTTAAGTGTCCTCTCTTTGCGCTGCAGCCGAGTCCAAGGTCCTGTTTTCGGTGACAGCATCTTCTTTGTGCCTCTTCTCAGATTCAAAGTCAGAATTGAGATTCTGGTGCCAGGGGAGCCCCTTAAATCCCAGTTGAGGGGCATTAAGGGCATGAGAGTCAGTGGGCAATAGGCTACTGGTCCCTGCGGCTAACCCGCCCCTGTAGTGATAACATCATGTGGGTATATGTCACTTTTCTACCCAGTGTCCTCTAAGCTAGGGTCTTCCAACATGGCAGAACATTTCCTTGGCAGTACAGACCTCCTAGCCCACCCAAAAGGTGTGGCTAGCCTTTTGGATGTGTTCACCTCCTAAAGAACAGATTTTCCTGCCTGTCAGGCTTTACAGGGCGGGAAGGGCTTTGTCTTGAGTTAGGGTCCAGTGCTCTTGCATATCAAGGGCAGTGAAGCCTTTGAGGCTCACGGAATTGATAAGTGTGAACACTAGCCTTCCTGGGAGGGAGGAGCTGTAACTGCCTCCTTCCTGGTCAGGCCTTTGTCTCCATCCTGGGGAAGTGCTAGCACATCCCAACAGGAAGGCAGACTCTTGACCTGGCATCAAATGGCTGGGGAAGCCCACCAAGGCACTAGAGCTTTGTATCCTAGGAGGGCACCCAAGCAGGGAGGCATCCCTGTGCATGCTAGCTCACCCTCAACAAGGGAATCGTGTTGAGGGTGAAAAAACACAGTGTTTGACACCAAACACGGCACAATTTGGTTGTTCCATAATGGAGCTGGCTATCGACTTAGAAAGATACTCAGCAGCAAAGTTCTTTGCTGCTGAACATGTGACAGTACATATTCAAGTTTTTATCAAAACTTCTATAATCAATACTGCCACTTGACTGTGTAAGGTATAGCCTTTCCAATACCTCCTGTGCAAAACAATTCCACAGGAAGAGTGTTGTTCATGTGTAAAATTAATTTATTACCCCACACAAAGTGCCTGATTCACAAAGGTAAACTTACTGTGTCTAAGTTTACTACATTTTTGCGAGTCACACTGAATGAGTTTATAGGGAATTCACCGATGTGGAGGCTCTGCAGTCAGGCGGAAAACTCATCAAAAATTGTGGAGAGGTGTGGTGCAGCGGCCAGGGCAGCTGACTTCGGAGCACAGGGCTCACGGTTCGATCCCCGGCTCCGGTGGCAGATCAGCTCAGCACCATGTGACTCTGGGCAATAGCTCACTTAATTTCCACGACGGCCCCCAGCGCCTTGAGACCTGTAAGGGTGAGTAGTTCGCGCTTTACAAATACCGGATTATTATTATTATTATTATTATTATTATTATCAAATAAAAAAGATAAGAGAGTCCTAGCTTTTTATCTACGGAGTTTGTTGTGATTGGCTTATTTCTTTGTTGGATAGAAGTGCATTGTGAGTTAGCGTTCTTAGTTCTGAAGTCTAGTGTATTGGAATGTTAATGATGAGAAGGAGAAGTGTACCAGGTGGTCTTCCAGCTCCGGGAGGAAGAGCAGATAAAAAGATGCGGGGAGGCCATCAGGCATGGGTTTTTTACACAAAGGAAGGAACCTGACCGCTGTCTGTAGTTCTTCTAGGGTAATTGGCTCGTCAAGGAGTTCTGCTTGGCATGGGGCAAGGGCTCCCAGTCACTGGGATCAAGGTAGGATTTGACCATATCCGAGTGCGGCTCTTCCTAAGAGCATAGCAATTGGTAATAATCATGGAAGATCTCCATTAACGGACTGCAGTTTAGGGATGTGGGTCTTAGATCATGCTTGGTGGAGCCTACGAGGTCAAAGTCTGCTTACATTATTACGCCCTACATAATAGCATTGTTTATTTGCCAATATCGCTCGTTCAGCCTTTTCCATCCGATGTGTACGAAGTTGGCCTCACAATACTGCCAGCCATAGTTTGGTGCGACAAGTGGGTTTTGCTTTGTTCAGGCATTCCAATTGCTTAATTTCAGTGGTGAGGCCAGACTCCATCAGTCTGGATTCCTGCCCTCGAGCAATTGTAATAGATGTGTTCATGCCCGATGGTGGCTTTAAAACCATCCCAAAGGATATGCAGAGGGGTTTCCAAGGGTGGAATTTAGAGAAAAGTATTCTATAATGCCTTTCTGGATGTCAGCTACATCTACCAGGTCCAGCAGGAGGTGTGGGGGCAATCGCCAGGATGGTTGGATCTTTGAGGGATGGCTACCCCCTCCCATGTTAGCTCTATGTTAGCGTGGTACAAGATGGAGATATCCGACAGCTCTATGGTGGTTAGGTGGTGAAGGAGAGAGTGGGAAGCAATGGCGTAGTCGATGCAGGAGTAAGATGTGTGTACGTGTGAGTAGGAGTAGTCCCGCGAGTCTGGGTGTTTGTAACACCATGCATCCACTAGGCTCAGGTTTTTGATATCCCATTTTAAGTATGTAGACATGGCTCCCGTGTGCTGGTATGTGACTTGACAATGGTCGTGTGTGGGGAAACATACCAGGTTAAGGTCTCCAAAAACTAATATGTCACCTTCCACCCCTCTAGTTGTTCGTGTAAAATCTGCTTGAGGTATGCATCTTGGGAGGTGTTTGGTTCATAGAAGTTAAGCAGTGTAAGCGTACGATGTACCCTAAGAAAGTGAAGTGTGAGGTAGCACCCCTCCTCAACCGGACCGCTTTAGTGACTGAGGTATGCAAGCCTGCCTTGCAAAGGATGCCCACTCCAAGTGTTTTCTTGTTTGTATACGCCCAATGGTGCTTAGGATATCTTGGGTGCACCATGCGGCGGCAGTCAAACCTCATCAAGTGGGTCTCCTGTAAGAGGATGAAATCGGGGTCATGTTGCAGTAGATATCACCAGATTTGCTTGCGTTTGTTTGGAGAGTTTAAGCCCTGCACGATCAGAGATATTAATTTAATGTCTCCAGTCATGTACTTGTAGTCTACTGAAGTGTGCATGGCACTCTACAGCAGAAAGGGAAGGAGAGCATCACGCCTATGTGTGAGGGAAAGAATGCACCCCCCACCCTGCCCTCAGGGAGAATGATCCTAAAAGAGCCCTTGTTAAGCTCACGGCGTTGGGAATCTGTTGTGGATGGCGGCATAGGGGGGAAGCCATATTGTGCTAGCCTGTGGCCCCTGCCTTGAGATTGGGTGTGTCCCTTTCTAGTCCTGGCAGAGGTCACTTGCAGCCTAAGTTGACCTGAAAGGAAAAACAAATTACAACAAATGTTATCAACGGACCAACAGGGCCCAACAGTGTCTTCCACACATCGCGGAGGCTGGCACTAGGTGCTCTGGACCCACTGAAGGGGAAGAGTCATCAGGGGATAGACATCAGGGGGGACCGAAGACCATTTTGATGGGTAGATAATGAGTCCCTCCCAGTCCCCATGGTCCAGCGGTGCCAGTAAAATGGCAGTGAGTTCATGGGCAGTGACCCCACTGGCATGGTAAGCCACACCTGAGGAGTAGGGTGGTTGTGTTCAAAGAGAGCCCACCGTAGAGCGCGTGGGAGACACCTCCCTGCTGAGGCTGCGGAGATGATGTATAATGTGCCTTTTAGCTTCCTGTGTGGACTCTTCTGTTTGTAGGGATGTTTTAGTTTTACCATGGTCCACACCAGATGGAGATCTCTTCCAGATGGGTCTTGCGCTAGAGGATCAGTACTGGTACTAGTGTCATCCGGAAGGCCCACCAGCTGCTTCGCCTCCGTAAGTGATTGAAGTCCACGGCGTCAGCCCTCCCACATAAACAAGAGGGTGAAGGGATGGCTCAATTGATAGCAGATTCCCAGGTTGCAGAGCTTGTCAGTTAACGGTTTGAATTCTCGTTGCTTCCACAGCCCAGACGTGGGTCCCTTGCTCACTTTGCCACTGGATGCAAGCCTGGCTGATGACGCCTGAAATGCCAGAAACCGGTCCTAGGATGCTTGTTTCCGGTCCAGGGAAGACATGGCTTGGCAGTTCGGGCTGGACTGTTCCCATGAGGCACAGGGTCAGACTGATTTGCATATGGCCATGTCTGAACTGGGGTGGTGGAGTGAGCTAAAGAATGATGATGGATTAAACCCAGATCAGTTGACTGGGGGTGAGTGTTTGATTGGCTCAAACGTTCCGTCCATCATCCCCTTTTGTATCGCTTTGGTCGCCCTAAGTTGGCGGGGTATGCCCAGACGTGGGTCCCTTGCTCACTTTGCCACTGGATTCAAGCAAGCCTGGCTGATGACGGCTGAAATGCCAGAAACCGAACCTAGGATGCTTGTTTCCGGTCCAGGGAAGACATGGCTTGGCAGTTCGGGCTGGACTGTTCCCATGAGGCACAGGGTCAGACTGATTTGCATATGGCCATGTCTGAACTGGGGTGGTGGAGTGAGCTAAAGAATGATGATGGATTAAACCCAGATCAGTTGACTGGGGGTGAGTGTTTGATTGGCTCAAACCTTCCGTCCATCATCCCCTTTTGTATCGCTTTGGTCGCCCTAAGTTGGCGGGGGTATGCCCAGACGTGGGTCCCTTGCTCACTTTGCCACTGGATTCAAGCAAGCCTGGCTGATGACGGCTGAAATGCCAGAAACCGGTCCTAGGATGCTTGTTTCCGGTCCAGGGAAGACATGGCTTGGCAGATCGGGCTGGACTGTTCCCATGAGGCACAGGGTCAGACTGATTTGCATATGGCCATGTCTGAACTGGGGTGGTGGAGTGAGCTAAAGAATGATGATGGATTAAACCCAGATCAGTTGACTGGGGGTGAGTGTTTGATTGGCTCAAGCGTTCCGTCCATCATCCCCTTTTGTATCGCTTTGGTCGCCCTAAGTTGGCAGGGGTATGCCCAGACGTGGGTCCCTTGCTCACTTTGCCACTGGATTCAAGCAAGCCTGGCTGATGACGGCTCAAATGCCAGAAACCGGTCCTAGGATGCTTGTTTCCGGTCCAGGGAAGACATGGCTTGGCAGTTCGGGCTGGACTGTTCCCATGAGGCACAGGGTCAGACTGATTTGCATATGGCCATGTCTGAACTGGGGTGGTGGAGTGAGCTAAAGAATGATGATGGATTAAACCCAGATCAGTTGACTGGGGGTGAGTGTTTGATTGGCTCAAACGTTCCGTCCATCATCCCCTTTTGTATGGCTTTGGGCGCCCTAAGTTGGCGGGGGTATGCCCAGACGTGGGTCCCTTGCTCACTTTGCCACTGGATTCAAGCAAGCCTGGCTGATGACGGCTGAAATGCCAGAAACCGGTCCTAGGATGCTTGTTTCCGGTCCAGGGAAGACATGGCTTGGCAGTTCGGGCTGGACTGTTCCCATGAGGCACAGGGTCAGACTGATTTGCATATGGCCATGTCTGAACTGGGGTGGTGGAGTGAGCTAAAGAATGATGATGGATTAAACCCAGATCAGTTGACTGGGGGTGAGTGTTTGATTGGCTCAAACGTTCCGTCCATCATCCCCTTTTGTATCGCTTTGGTCGCCCTAAGTTGGCGGGGGTATGCCCAGACGTGGGTCCCTTGCTCACTTTGCCACTGGATTCAAGCAAGCCTGGCTGATGACGGCTGAAATGCCAGAAACCGGTCCTAGGATGCTTGTTTCCGGTCCAGGGAAGACATGGCTTGGCAGTTCGGGCTGGACTGTTCCCATGAGGCACAGGGTCAGACTGATTTGCATATGGCCATGTCTGAACTGGGGTGGTGGAGTGAGCTAAAGAATGATGATGGATTAAACCCAGATCAGTTGACTGGGGGTGAGTGTTTGATTGGCTCAAACGTTCTGTCCATCATCCCCTTTTGTATCGCTTTGGTCACCCTAAGTTGGCGGGGGTATGCCCAGACGTGGGTCCCTTGCTCACTTTGCCACTGGATTCAAGCAAGCCTGGCTGATGACGGCTGAAATGCCAGAAACCGGTCCTAGGATGCTTGTTTCCGGTCCAGGGAAGACATGGCTTGGCAGTTCGGGCTGGACTGTTCCCATGAGGCACAGGGTCAGACTGATTTGCATATGGCCATGTCTGAACTGGGGTGGTGGAGTGAGCTAAAGAATGATGATGGATTAAACCCAGATCAGTTGACTGGGGGTGAGTGTTTGATTGGCTCAAGCGTTCCGTCCATCATCCCCTTTTGTATCGCTTTGGTCGCCCTAAGTTGGCGGGGGTATGCCCAGACGTGGGTCCCTTGCTCACTTTGCCACTGGATTCAAGCAAGCCTGGCTGATGACGGCTGAAATGCCAGAAACCGGTCCTAGGATGCTTGTTTCCGGTCCAGGGAAGACATGGCTTGGCAGTTCGGGCTGGACTGTTCCCATGAGGCACAGGGTCAGACTGATTTGCATATGGCCATGTCTGAACTGGGGTGGTGGAGTGAGCTAAAGAATGATGATGGATTAAACCCAGATCAGTTGACTGGGGGTGAGTGTTTGATTGGCTCAAGCGTTCCGCCCATCATCCCCTTTTGTATCGCGTCCACAGTGTTATAGGCAACAAATCTTGGAACAGTTGTATGGTATGTCCACGGAATACCAGCTCAGGTTTGACTCTGGCAGCTTGTAATACCGCTTCTTTCTCAGTAAAGAGGTGTACTCTGGTCAGGATGTCTAGTACCACGCCCTTGTACCCGTGGGCCTTGGCCACCCTATGTGCCCTTTCAAGAGTCAGTGGGGAGGCGTCATCCTCGCCTCGAATGTCCTGGAGGAGGTCTGCCATGAATAGCTTGATGTCGTCACCCTCCAAACCTCTAGGCACCCCCCAGATGCGGATGTTATTCTGACAGCTTCTGTTTTCCGAATCCTCCTGGTTGGATTGTATCTCAATGTGTTACTCCTCTAAGGCCATTATCCTCTGCCACAGCATCTCCTGGTCTTCTGATCGTGCGTCCACAGTACTTTCAAGATCTTCCACTTGCTCCCCTATGTCAGAGACTTCTTTCGGATATCCCGGAGGCATGATTTAAACTATTCCTTGAGGGAGCTAATTTACGAATGAATCTCCTGCAGGAAACGCTCCATATAGCCTTGTGTGATTGGGGCTGAAGATGAGGACTCTGTCTCTGGTGCCTGGGGGGATTGTGATGCTGCTGAGTCTGCTGGCATAGCTTTGGTCCAGAGTGACATGACTGGATTGTCTTTGGTGACTTTAGAGCGTGGCATAGCAACATGTTCTTTGTCAGGCCCAGACCAGGAGAGCAGGTTTTTGGGTTGCAAGGGAGATGCAATGGGACTGGCCAGATGGAGAAGGAGAGTGGCCGACTTTGTGGTACAGTGGTATCAAGCTGAGATGGCGGAGGCTCAGTTGTAGGACCCTAGAGAGGGAAAAGGACGATCCTCCAGGTCTCCGAGGCAACAAAGGATATCCCCACCACCTCGCTCTCCCACCTTCCTTCAGGCAGCCATGTGTTAAATTATTTTAAGCAGTCTAGCCCACAGCAGTCCAGAGGGCAGTCACCGGTATATGCGGGGGCCAAATGGAACAGATAGGGAGGCCCTCAAGATTTCAGGTCTCTTCAGCGTTGGGAAAGCTCCCCTGTGTCATCCACTCAGTCTCCGTCTTGGGCACCTCCAGGCGACCCAAGGTATTTTCAGTTGCAAGGCCTCTGGTTGTTCCCCCCAGGCGGCCACAAGGAACTGGACCAGAGCACAGCCCAGTCCCACTCACAATTAGGGAGTTGGTGGTGGGTCACACTCCTGATATGATCTCACTAGTGTAGAGGTATTAGTGATAGATAGGAGTAATATTAGAAACAGTTGAATTCTTTGTTTTTTTTTACCATTCTAACAATGCTTTTAACAATGATGTGTTTCATCTGCTTAATAATCACAGCTCATGTTTTATTTACAAGGATTAGATCTTTTCAATATACATTTCACATGTTTTCTCGCATCTTTTCATTGTGACACCTTGGGCATGCAAAAGTTATAAATGAAAGGGTAATATCTGTTTCCCAAAATTTCTTGGGAATCGGAGTGGTCATGTTCGAGGTTACCGACAACATCCAAAACTCTGGAAGTTTAGGGTTTTAGATGCAGTACTGTGAGCTAGCCAAAACCAATATTTACTGATGATATGAGTAGACTCAGTCTCTAGATTGTGAAGATGTGTTGATCTAATACACAGTCCTACTAATTTTGTAGGAACCTTTTACAGAGCTGGATGCAGTCAATATGGAAGCCAGAATGCTGCAGGCTAAGATACAGGAGATGATTTTTATGCTAGAGGAAGAGATAGTTGCCCTGAATTTGGCATTATGACAGGTAGAAGATTTGCCTAGTCATTTGAACTTCGCATGCATAGTGGTAAGAGCAGGCAGATCCATTTCACAGAGATTAGGCATTTTTACATCAGGTATTACACTAACATATTACAGAATGAGGATTTCTACTGCAGTGAGAGAAGATCTTGAAGTTTGGTTGCTCTTTCTGAGGAATTTCGATGGTGTAACAATGCGGTCGCTGGATTTGGAATTTACTTGGCTAGTCCAGATTTTTTTGGCTGCTGCGGATATGGATGGGTGCTCTGAAAGGTTGCCTCAGAAGTGGATGAAAGACAGCAGGAGCGTTGCATTTTTATGACTGTTTCCCATATTGGTGGCCCTTGCTCTGTGGGTCAAATACTTAAGACAGTGACTTTTAATGTGGGTAATAAAACAGTTGTAGTATTGGTGATTGGTCAGAAAGCAAGAGACAAGAATCTTTTGAAGCTGCTGCAGCGTTTTATGCTTGTTTGCCTCTCGCACAACATTGCATTTAGAGCTACACATGTGCCAAGTGTGAATAATAAGATCGCAGGCACATTGTCTTGTTCACAGTGGCATAGATGTCATTGTTTGGCACCCGGAGTGGATGCAGTGAAGACCAGGGTATCAGTAGAAATTTGTGACTTGGAAGTGTGAGAAGTTGGCCTGGCATATGCTGTCCACTAGTTATAGTGGGCACCTTGCACCAGTCCAAACAACCCCTTATGGATGATAGGTTAAAGACAACCTTTATTGAAAGCTATCCTAGTGGTAGCTATGGAGAGCAGCCTTCAGGCTAAGTCTTGGAGGAATGTAAAGCAGCTTGTTTTACCAGTCTATAATCTCTTGAGTGACCAAATGAAAGAGGACCACACCAGGTATATATATAAAATATATGTATTTAGTCTTAAACACACCCCTCTAGTCTCTTTATGAGGCTAGAGTTCGAAGTACATAAGTTACAAGTCGAATATCAGCAGTTATTAGCACAATACACATTTGCGCCCTAGGGGCGTACCAAACCTAGAGCCTGTAAAAGTGCTTGGACCCCAAGGAACCACCCAAGGTAGTGACACAGGGGACCCACGGGGGACGAGTGCAGTGTGAGAACACAGCCGCGAATCACTGTTGATTTCTATGGGGAAAGTCGCGGTTGGATTTTAAAAGAAAAAGGACACTTCGGAGAGGACTTCCAGTTAACCCCTTTAAACTTAAGAGTTTCTAGGGCCCACACCCACGTGAGTACTGAAATACACGAGTTACCTCACCCAGGGAAGCTGGGTGCATACGTGTTAAAAGGTGTCGGGAATGGTCGTGGTTTTCAATGGCGACCTCTTGGAAAGTGCTGCTGCTGTGAAGTGTAAGAGTGTCCGGGGCGATCCAAGCATGGATCAAGGAAGAGGAAGACCTGAAAGCAGAGGGGACAGAGTCTGGGTCACTAGCCAGTGACCAGGGGCACGATAGTCGAATGCCCTCAGATGTCGGGTGCTTCAGGTGAGTTGATGGTTGCCTTGACTCTTCACTAGTAAATAAAGGGACCCCCTCTATATGCTACTTGGAGGTCAGGGAGAAAGAGGGGAATATAAACAACTAAGACAAAAACTCTCCCCAGAGACCTATATTTCTTTGCAAAAGATTCAATCTTATATGGGTTGAAATACCGGTGCAATAACAAAAAAAATCTAATACTCAATTGAATTTAGACATCTTTTTTATATCAAAATTACTTTTATTTTCATATATATGATTTTCTCATTTATTATAAACAGTATACATCAATTATCTACTAAGTTCATTTTTTAAAAATTACATAACAAAAATAATGATATCAAATTAATGATCCCCCAACAAAAAATCCATCTAACAAAGAAAAAGAAAAAGAAACCACATTCACTCTTGCCAATCGCTCACAATCGTACAAGACACATATACACATGTTGGTATAAAGAACACATAGATATAATACGATTCCAATGGGCAAAATTAATGATCAAGGCCAATCGGTCTGGGCGCACGTTGTCGACGTGCGTTTCGGTGGAATAACACACACCGTGAACCACCTTCATCAGGACCTCGCCCAAATTGAGTACTGTGTCACAACAACAAAACACACCGGGGTACCTAAAAAACAAATAAAATATATATACACATCTGAAGACAACCCATACTCTGGTATCTACTCTCGTGAGGACAATTGGTCAGACCATCACTACGTGCAGGAAAATAAGAAGAAAAGAAGAAGAAAAAAGAGAAACGAAAAATAAAAAATAAAAAAGAAGAAAGAAGAAAGAAAAGAAAAAGCAAAGAAGAAAGAAAAAGAAAAAGAAATAAAAAGAAAAAAGAAGAAAAAAAAGAAAAAAGGGAAAAAGAAAAGAAAAGACCTTACATAGTTATTCAAAATAATATATGTCTCCACCAGTGCTCAATAGAAGAAGAGAAAAGAAAGTATAGATAAACTAGTGTTGTCATAACGTGTCTAAGCTTAAAATTATGTTTGAATAGTCCAAAGTGTCCCATATAATAACATGCCAAGAACCCTCTGTCGGATCCATGCACCAGTGCGCCATACAACGGTGAATAAATATTCCATTTGGATCCCATAGGAAACCGGTGTCAAGAGACTTACTAAAATCTGTTGCCCTTGTGAATTGCCCTTCCTCCAAGGGAAAACAGCTGTCGAGATAATAGACAGCAATGTCTATGACTAGCAACAGCTAGCCAACTCCTATAGGGAAAGGAGATTAGTAAAGAAGATAAGATATATAGTATACAAACCCCAAGCAGACGCATGGGTAACCATATGACTAAAACCTTACCTAATAACTCAAATGCTTACGAGCTTCCTGATCAATCTGTATAGTTAGAGTCCTCTTCGCCAATAGTCAAAGTTCTCTAGGGGAGACATATTATATGTTGCTATTGGTTATTTGACATGTACTCTCTCACCTATAATTATTGGTAACTGGGGTCTGTAAATTTTTTAAAGAAATTAGATACTCACAAAGAAGTATACGTGTAGAACATAGGATCTTGTTCTACCAAAAACTAAACGCTTCTTAGTCCAAGTCATATAAAGGAGAATGTTCCTGTGATGTACATCGCGATAGATATTGTAAGTTGCATCCACCATGCATAAAACTGCAAGGAAAATAAACAGGGAGATCTAAATCAGTGACCCTTTTCCTTTTTCGAACATATCGTCCTATCTTTGCACATAGGCAGGGGCGACAACAGAATGTCGTATCACTAAAATGGTAGTTACTATTGTAAATTGTTTCACCACTATCTCTCCTATAGATATTTTATTAAAAGGGAAAAGGTTGGCAAAGAAAATCTAACCCATTTGCAGACTAGGTAGTGAAATCTCTGATGTAAAAGGAAAATAGAAAAAAGATATTTGTTAAGCTAAATAGCATGCTATACAGCATGTTAACACAATTTCTACGCTCTCCAATAACGTATCTAGCTTTGACTACAAACACTACCCTATGGCTACCATGTAGTCCTACAGTGCGTTAAATACTACAATACCACCCCGTTTATCATGCTAGGCTCTCCCATCCTTATTAGACTCATCTATGTTCTTACCTGTTCTTTGTATAGTCACATCCTCATGATTACGCGTACAACTGCAAACTGGCGAGTAACTCGAACGCCACAAGTCTGCCTTTAAATAGCATATCACGCATGCGCGAATACGTGATGTATCAATTTGCGTCATGATGTAATCCGCACGTATCATATACCTCTAGTATGCTGACTAATATACTAACAGCGCCATCTTAAGATGGTAAATATCGTCTAGAAAACTTAAATGCAAATTACTACTAGTCGATACTGTTTTATGAGAGCTGTCATTCTTAAAATACTACTGAGTAAGCTCCCAACTCAAAAATCGTAGAAATAGTGAGTTCGATGACTAATACCTCTGTCTAAGTGTACACGGATGCCACTATATTCAGGCTAATATGTACCTAGAGCATCAAGGAGTCTAACTAGAAATTCCTTATTTCGCGTGCGCAGATACGAAGCAAACCTAATAGCAATATGTCAACATGCGTATATTACATACGTTTATAGTATGTTACCTGATGTGATGCAAACGTCATCTTAAGGTAGTGATAAACGACCTAAGATCACAACTACTAATTGACAAGAAACGATATTATATTATAGGGGAGCTATTCATACTAAGGATACTACTAAGTAGGCTCACAACTCGCAGATCATAAGCATATTCAGATCGGTGACTAATCCCGCTATCTGCGTGATCACAGATAATACTATAACTCATACTTCGCAAAAGGTGGAAAAAGATGTAAAACATATCCTCACTATTGCGTATGATCGCTATGATTACATATAATTGCTATGATAGGTAAATTGAAAGGAAAGTCTCTGCAGTACTCACAACCTCCAAAATTGAAGTCCAAGATGGGAGGAAGATATGAAAAATCAACCAAATCATAAACCTACAAGAATCAGGTCCTGTACATAAAAAACATGCTCACTAGACTTAACGATTGCTAATATGCCAGACTATCTCTTCGTTCAGTCCATTTTTGACACTATTGAAAGAGAAAATCCAGAAGGTTTCCCTTCTTTTGCGAGTTATTTCTATGGCTTGACCCGGTATGGGTTTGATCTTTTCAAGAATACACCAACGAAGATCATGTTCTCCATGTTGCTTATCCAAGCAGTGTGCAACTAAAGGCGCCGTGATTTTTTTAGTACGAACAGCTGACTTGTGCTCACTGTACCTGACACGAAACTCACGGCTTGTCTCTCCTATGTATGCTAACTCACAAGGACATAAGATGATATATACGATATTAGAACTCCTGCAATTACTCAGATCTCGAAGTTTGATGGTTTTGCCATTGTATAAAATGGTATCAGTAACCATCGCAGAGTTGCAGGCATGACATGTGCCACATCTATGATTTCCCAAAATGGGGGGTAATCCCGTGAGGGTGGCCTGTGAATGAGTCTTATGTGTTTCTTGTCTGGTATGAACAAGCATATCACGGAGGTTTTTATTTCTCCTATATGCTACCAAGGGTGGAGGCAGTTCTTCTCCTTCCTGTGCATTAAGGATTTTCCAGTTCTTAGTAATAATATTCTTGATTTTGAAATTAAGCTGAGAGTGATTAATAACACATACTGTGTGATCTTTAGGGGTACGGGTATTGCCCTGTAGTAAAGCCTCTCGGTTATAGTATTTAGCTCTCTTAAAGGCTGTTTTGACCAGCCGCCGGGGGTACCCACGGGCTAGTAGACGTTTTTCAGTGCATCCCCATGTGTGTGAAAATCCTCCATGGTGGTACAATTTCGCCTAACACGTAAAAATTCTCCAAAGGGAATTGAATCCTTCTGACATGAAGGGTGAAAGCTTTGATGCTGCAAAATAGTATTTTTAGCCGTAAGTTTTCTAAAAAAGCTAACTGATATGCCTTCATCCAAACCCCGAATCACTATGTCAAGGAATTCTACTTCCACAGAACTATAGTGAGAAGTAAACTTCAGATTGCTATCGCTGGCATTCAACCACGCAATATATTCTTCCAAGATGTTTATGTCTCCCTTCCAAATAAAGAATATGTCGTCAATAAAACGCTTCCAGTGACTAACATTCTCAAAAAAGGGGCTGCCTCATTAAAGATATTTCTCCGTTCCCATTCGCCCATATAGATATTCGCTATGCTAGGCGCAACCGAAGCTCCCATACTGGTGCCTTTGATCTGTTGATATAAAAGGCCATTAAAGTCAAAAAAGTTGTTCATTAAGACAATTTCTAAGCACTCCAGTATGAAAGCATCGGGTCTATCTCCAGGTGTTCTACTAAGGAGAGCAGCTACTGCCTGTAACGCCTGACATTGAGGAATGTTGGTGTACAATGCCTCAATGTCAAGCGTCACTAAGATGTCCTTGTTTTGATCAAATGGGAGTCCCTCAATCTTCTCTATGACATCACCTGTATCGCGAATGTATGACTCATAGTGCTTAGTAAGGGGGCACAGGAAGGTATCAATATATTTAGAGAGTGGCTCTGTGCTCGATCCAATTGTGGATATAATAGGACGTAAAGGGGGATCCACAACATTTTTGTGAGTCTTAGGGACTCCGTACAATGCCGGTACTGTTGGGCAAGATTTATTGAGGAACAGATATTCTTGTTGGCATATAAGGCCCTGTTCTAATGCCCTTTTGGTCATTACTTGAATGTATGCATTAAGTTTGCTTAACTCTCTTGGATGGGACTTGCTGTAGTGCTCTTTTACTGACAACATAGCAAGAATCTTGTCATTATATGTAATCTGATCCATAATCACAATACCCCCACCTTTGTCACAAGGTTTGATGACAATGCTTTTATTATCTCTGATGTTTTTTAAGGCTTGATGGTCTTTCAGTGACAAATTATACTGTTTGTATGGGGGATTTTGGTGATGCGTGTAATTTCCTTAAGTACAGTTTTTCGAAAATCTCCACCTCAGGTCCCACCATCTCTAAAGTTGGAGTAAAGATAGATGGTGGTTTACACTGAGAGAGATTTTCTATCTCATTTTCTAAGGGCTTATGCATGAAGAATTTACGAAGTCTAACCTTCCTAAAAAGGAAAAAATGTCTTGATGTAATTTGAACAGATTAGGGCCCGTACTCGGGACAAAGGACAGACCTCTCTCTAGTACTTCAATTTCTCCCTGTGTCAATTGTTCCGATGAGAGATTGAAAATTGGCAAGGCATCAGCTCCATTAGTATGATGTAAAGCCGGGACATCTACGTCCTCCAATATTGCTGATTGCGTGTTTTTAAATAGAGTTGTGGATGTTGAGGGGCCATCGATTGTTGATGGTCCCCTCTCTCTTGGCCCCACCGTCTGTTTCTCCCACGGTATTGGCCACGATATAAAAAAGGGGACTGACCCCTGAAAGATTGTTGGTTTGTCTGTCTCCCTAGATTGGGTCTATAATTACGTTGAGTTTCATCAGGGCCCTGATAATTTTCTGTGTCTGAATCAGATGAGTAGGTATCTGAGAAGTTGATAACTGTTCTTCTGTTATTTCTGCCATGATTTTGATATGTGGCCCCCTGATTCCAATCTTGATAATAAGATTTATGTAAATACGGATAGGCTTTCTCATGGGTATACCACCTCACATCCTTCTTTAGTTTGTCAGATTTTCTATTAGTAAGGTAGTCTTCAAAGTCCTTCATGTCTGCGCTCATTTTTTCTAATCTTGCTTTTGCTTCCTCTAATGCCGTAGAAATCTGAAGTTTATCTGCTAGTTCTTTGATTTCTTGACTTAATACAGACATAACTTCTTTAGCTGTTTCAATAATTAAGATCATCCAGTCCCTGGAGCAGCGGTTCGAAATAAGGGACCACCGCTCCAGGAACTTTCGTATCTCAACAAACAGCGCCGGTACATTGCGGACCCTCAATCCTGATGGAATAACTCCAGCTCGTAAGTACTCCAACATGTAGTGAGCATGTGACTCCATTCTCTTCAATTTTTTCCTAAGGTTTAATAGGTTGTTCCATTCAGAATCATCACCAATATGTGGTGTAGTCGGACCACCAGTGGGCACAGCCTGCCCTAATAGTGTTGAGAAATCCTCATCCGAAAATCCAAACGTTTGAAATCCATCCATGGTGATCAAATAAGATCCACCAGAAGGTATGAAATATACCCAACCAGGAGTATCACAACTACCAGTATCTAACTACTATGACCCCAACAAAAACCTCTAGGCATGCAAAAGAATCGAAAAAACTACCACCACGTGACAGAAAATGAATAGAGGTCTGATCCAACAGTACACTACAATTAATGATCTATCAATCCCACAGTTAAAAAACCGTGAATACACTAGTAAATAAAGGGACCCCCTCTATATGCTACTTGGAGGTCAGGGAGAAAGAGGGGAATATAAACAACTAAGACAAAAACTCTCCCCAGAGACCTATATTTCTTTGCAAAAGATTCAATCTTATATGGGTTGAAATACCGGTGCAATAACAAAAAAATCTAATACTCAATTGAATTTAGACATCTTTTTTATATCAAAATTACTTTTATTTTCATATATATGATTTTCTCATTTATTATAAACAGTATACATCAATTATCTACTAAGTTCATTTTTTAAAAATTACATAACAAAAATAATGATATCAAATTAATGATCCCCCAACAAAAAATCCATCTAACAAAGAAAAAGAAAAAGAAACCACATTCACTCTTGCCAATCGCTCACAATCGTACAAGACACATATACACATGTTGGTATAAAGAACACATAGATATAATACGATTCCAATGGGCAAAATTAATGATCAAGGCCAAACGGTCTGGGCGCACGTTGTCGACGCGCGTTTCGGTGGAATAACACACACCGTGAACCACCTTCATCAGGACCTCGCCCAAATTGAGTACTGTGTCACAACAACAAAACACACCGGGGTACCTAAAAAACAAATAAAATATATATACACATCTGAAGACAACCCATACTCTGGTATCTACTCTCGTGAGGACAATTGGTCAGACCATCACTACGTGCAGGAAAATAAGAAGAAAAGAAGAAGAAAAAAGAGAAACGAAAAATAAAAAATAAAAAAGAAGAAAGAAGAAAGAAAAGAAAAAGCAAAGAAGAAAGAAAAAGAAAAAGAAATAGAAAGAAAAAAGAAGAAAAAAAAGAAAAAGGGAAAAAGAAAAGAAAAGACCTTACAAGTTATTCAAAATAATATATGTCTCCACCAGTGCTCAATAGAAGAAGAGAAAAGAAAGTATAGATAAACTAGTGTTGTCATAACGTGTCTAAGCTTAAAATTATGTTTGAATAGTCCAAAGTGTCCCATATAATAACATGCCAAGAGCCCTCTGTCGGATCCATGCACCAGTGCGCCATACAACGGTGAATAAATATTCCATTTGGATCCCATAGGAAACCGGTGTCATGAGACTTACTAAAATCTGTTGCCCTTGTGAATTGCCCTTCCTCCAAGGGAAAACAGCTGTCGAGATAATAGACAGCAATGTCTATGACTAGCAACAGCTAGCCAACTCCTATAGGGAAAGGAGATTAGTAAAGAAGATAAGATATATAGTATACAAACCCCAAGCAGACGCATGGGTAACCATATGACTAAAACCTTACCTAATAACTCAAATGCTTACGAGCTTCCTGATCAATCTGTATAGTTAGAGTCCTCTTCGCCAATAGTCAAAGTTCTCTAGGGGAGACATATTATATGTTGCTATTGGTTATTTGACATGTACTCTCTCACCTATAATTATTGGTAACTGGGGTCTGTAAATTTTTTAAAGAAATTAGATACTCACAAAGAAGTATACGTGTAGAACATAGGATCTTGTTCTACCAAAAACTAAACGCTTCTTAGTCCAAGTCATATAAAGGAGAATGTTCCTGTGATGTACATCGCGATAGATATTGTAAGTTGCATCCACCATGCATAAAACTGCAAGGAAAATAAACAGGGAGATCTAAATCAGTGACCCTTTTCCTTTTTCGAACATATCGTCCTATCTTTGCACATAGGCAGGGGCGACAACAGAATGTCGTATCACTAAAATGGTAGTTACTATTGTAAATTGTTTCACCACTATCTCTCCTATAGATATTTTATTAAAAGGGAAAAGGTTGGCAAAGAAAATCTAACCCATTTGCAGACTAGGTAGTGAAATCTCTGATATAAAAGGAAAATAGAAAAAAGATATTTGTTAAGCTAAATAGCATGCTATACAGCATGTTAACACAATTTCTACGCTCTCCAATAACGTATCTAGCTTTGACTACAAACACTACCCTATGGCTACCATGTAGTCCTACAGTGCGTTAAATACTACAATACCACCCCGTTTATCATGCTAGGCTCTCCCATCCTTATTAGACTCATCTATGTTCTTACCTGTTCTTTGTATAGTCACATCCTCATGATTACGCGTACAACTGCAAACTGGCGAGTAACTCGAACGCCAAAAGTCTGCCTTTAAATAGCATATCACGCATGCGTGAATACGTGATGTATCAATTTGCGTCATGATGTAATCCGCACGTATCATATACCTCTAGTATGCTGACTAATCTACTAACAGCGCCATCTTAAGATGGTAAATATCGTCTAGAAAACTTAAATGCAAATTACTACTAGTCGATACTGTTTTATGAGAGCTGTCATTCTTAAAATACTACTGAGTAAGCTCCCAACTCAAAAATCGTAGAAATAGTGAGTTCGATGACTAATACCTCTGTCTAAGTGTACACGGATGCCACTATATTCAGGCTAATATGTACCTAGAGCATCAAGGAGTCTAACTAGAAATTCCTTATTTCGCGTGCGCAGATACGAAGCAAACCTAATAGCAATATGTCAACATGCGTATATTACATACGTTTATAGTATGTTACCTGATGTGATGCAAACGTCATCTTAAGGTAGTGATAAACGACCTAAGATCACAACTACTAATTGACAAGAAACGATATTATATTATAGGGGAGCTATTCATACTAAGGATACTACTAAGTAGGCTCACAACTCGCAGATCATAAGCATATTCAGATCGGTGACTAATCCCGCTATCTGCGTGATCACAGATAATACTATAACTCATACTTCGCAAAAGGTGGAAAAAGATGTAAAACATATCCTCACTATTGCGTATGATCGCTATGATTACATATAATTGCTATGATAGGTAAATTGAAAGGAAAGTCTCTGCAGTACTCACAACCTCCAAAATTGAAGTCCAAGATGGGAGGAAGATATGAAAAATCAACCAAATCATAAACCTACAAGAATCAGGTCCTGTACATAAAAAACATGCTCACTAGACTTAACGATTGCTAATATGCCAGACTATCTCTTCGTTCAGTCCATTTTTGACACTATTGAAAGAGAAAATCCAGAAGGTTTCCCTTCTTTTGCGAGTTATTTCTATGGCTTGACCCGGTATGGGTTTGATCTTTTCAAGAATACACCAACGAAGATCATGTTCTCCATGTTGCTTATCCAAGCAGTGTGCAACTAAAGGCGCCGTGATTTTTTTAGTACGAACAGCTGACTTGTGCTCACTGTACCTGACACGAAACTCACGGCTTGTCTCTCCTATGTATGCTAACTCACAAGGACATAAGATGATATATACGATATTAGAACTCCTGCAATTACTCAGATCTCGAAGTTTGATGGTTTTGCCATTGTATAAAATGGTATCAGTAACCATCGCAGAGTTGCAGGCATGACATGTGCCACATCTATGATTTCCCAAAATGGGGGTAATCCCGTGAGGGTGGCCTGTGAATGAGTCTTATGTGTTTCTTGTCTGGTATGAACAAGCATATCACGGAGGTTTTTATTTCTCCTATATGCTACCAAGGGTGGAGGCAGTTCTTCTCCTTCCTGTGCATTAAGGATTTTCCAGTTCTTAGTAATAATATTCTTGATTTTGAAATTAAGCTGAGAGTGATTAATAACACATACTGTGTGATCTTTAGGGAGTACGGGTATTGCCCTGTAGTAAAGCCTCTCGGTTATAGTATTTAGCTCTCTTAAAGGCTGTTTTGACCAGCCGCCGGGGGTACCCACGGGCTAGTAGACGTTTTTCAGTGCATCCCCATGTGTGTGAAAATCCTCCATGGTGGTACAATTTCGCCTAACACGTAAAAATTCTCCAAAGGGAATTGAATCCTTCTGACATGAAGGGTGAAAGCTTTGATGCTGCAAAATAGTATTTTTAGCCGTAAGTTTTCTAAAAAAGCTAACTGATATGCCTTCATCCAAACCCCGAATCACTATGTCAAGGAATTCTACTTCCACAGAACTATAGTGAGAAGTAAACTTCAGATTGCTATCGCTGGCATTCAACCACGCAATATATTCTTCCAAGATGTTTATGTCTCCCTTCCAAATAAAGAATATGTCGTCAATAAAACGCTTCCAGTGACTAACATTCTCAAAAAAGGGGCTGCCTCATTAAAGATATTTCTCCGTTCCCATTCGCCCATATAGATATTCGCTATGCTAGGCGCAACCGAAGCTCCCATACTGGTGCCTTTGATCTGTTGATATAAAAGGCCATTAAAGTCAAAAAAGTTGTTCATTAAGACAATTTCTAAGCACTCCAGTATGAAAGCATCGGGTCTATCTCCAGGTGTTCTACTAAGGAGAGCAGCTACTGCCTGTAACGCCTGACATTGAGGAATGTTGGTGTACAATGCCTCAATGTCAAGCGTCACTAAGATGTCCTTGTTTTGATCAAATGGGAGTCCCTCAATCTTCTCTATGACATCACCTGTATCGCGAATGTATGACTCATAGTGCTTAGTAAGGGGGCACAGGAAGGTATCAATATATTTAGAGAGTGGCTCTGTGCTCGATCCAATTGTGGATATAATAGGACGTAAAGGGGGATCCACAACATTTTTGTGAGTCTTAGGGACTCCGTACAATGCCGGTACTGTTGGGCAAGATTTATTGAGGAACAGATATTCTTGTTGGCATATAAGGCCCTGTTCTAATGCCCTTTTGGTCATTACTTGAATGTATGCATTAAGTTTGCTTAACTCTCTTGGATGGGACTTGCTGTAGTGCTCTTTTACTGACAACATAGCAAGAATCTTGTCATTATATGTAATCTGATCCATAATCACAATACCCCCACCTTTGTCACAAGGTTTGATGACAATGCTTTTATTATCTCTGATGTTTTTAAGGCTTGATGGTCTTTCAGTGACAAATTATACTGTTTGTATGGGGGATTTTGGTGATGCGTGTAATTTCCTTAAGTACAGTTTTTCGAAAATCTCCACCTCAGGTCCCACCATCTCTAAAGTTGGAGTAAAGATAGATGGTGGTTTACACTGAGAGAGATTTTCTATCTCATTTTCTAAGGGCTTATGCATGAAGAATTTACGAAGTCTAACCTTCCTAAAAAGGAAAAAATGTCTTGATGTAATTTGAACAGATTAGGGCCCGTACTCGGGACAAAGGACAGACCTCTCTCTAGTACTTCAATTTCTCCCTGTGTCAATTGTTCCGATGAGAGATTGAAAATTGGCAAGGCATCAGCTCCATTAGTATGATGTAAAGCCGGGACATCTACGTCCTCCAATATTGCTGATTGCGTGTTTTTAAATAGAGTTGTGGATGTTGAGGGGCCATCGATTGTTGATGGTCCCCTCTCTCTGGCCCCACCGTCTGTTTCTCCCACGGTATTGGCCACGATATAAAAAAGGGACTGACCCCTGAAAGATTGTTGGTTTGTCTGTCTCCCTAGATTGGGTCTATAATTACGTTGAGTTTCATCAGGGCCCTGATAATTTTCTGTGTCTGAATCAGATGAGTAGGTATCTGAGAAGTTGATAACTGTTCTTCTGTTATTTCTGCCATGATTTTGATATGTGGCCCCCTGATTCCAATCTTGATAATAAGATTTATGTAAATACGGATAGGCTTTCTCATGGGTATACCACCTCACATCCTTCTTTAGTTTGTCAGATTTTCTATTAGTAAGGTAGTCTTCAAAGTCCTTCATGTCTGCGCTCATTTTTTCTAATCTTGCTTTTGCTTCCTCTAATGCCGTAGAAATCTGAAGTTTATCTGCTAGTTCTTTGATTTCTTGACTTAATACAGACATAACTTCTTTAGCTGTTTCAATAATTAAGATCATCCAGTCCCTGGAGCAGCGGTTCGAAATAAGGGACCACCGCTCCAGGAACTTTCGTATCTCAACAAACAGCGCCGGTACATTGCGGACCCTCAATCCTGATGGAATAACTCCAGCTCGTAAGTACTCCAACATGTAGTGAGCATGTGACTCCATTCTCTTCAATTTTTTCCTAAGGTTTAATAGGTTGTTCCATTCAGAATCATCACCAATATGTGGTGTAGTCGGACCACCAGTGGGCACAGCCTGCCCTAATAGTGTTGAGAAATCCTCATCCGAAAATCCAAACGTTTGAAATCCATCCATGGTGATCAAATAAGATCCACCAGAAGGTATGAAATATACCCAACCAGGAGTATCACAACTACCAGTATCTAACTACTATGACCCCAACAAAAACCTCTAGGCATGCAAAAGAATCGAAAAAACTACCACCACGTGACAGAAAATGAATAGAGGTCTGATCCAACAGTACACTACAATTAATGATCTATCAATCCCACAGTTAAAAAACCGTGAATACACTAGTAAATAAAGGGACCCCTCTATATGCTACTTGGAGGTCAGGGAGAAAGAGGGGAATATAAACAACTAAGACAAAAACTCTCCCCAGAGACCTATATTTCTTTGCAAAAGATTCAATCTTATATGGGTTGAAATACCGGTGCAATAACAAAAAAAATCTAATACTCAATTGAATTTAGACATCTTTTTTATATCAAAATTACTTTTATTTTCATATATATGATTTTCTCATTTATTATAAACAGTATACATCAATTATCTACTAAGTTCATTTTTTAAAAATTACATAACAAAAATAATGATATCAAATTAATGATCCCCCAACAAAAAATCCATCTAACAAAGAAAAAGAAAAAGAAACCACATTCACTCTTGCCAATCGCTCACAATCGTACAAGACACATATACACATGTTGGTATAAAGAACACATAGATATAATACGATTCCAATGGGCAAAATTAATGATCAAGGCCAAACGGTCTGGGCGCACGTTGTCGACGCGCGTTTCGGTGGAATAACACACACCGTGAACCACCTTCATCAGGACCTCGCCCAAATTGAGTACTGTGTCACAACAACAAAACACACCGGGGTACCTAAAAAACAAATAAAATATATATACACATCTGAAGACAACCCATACTCTGGTATCTACTCTCGTGAGGACAATTGGTCAGACCATCACTACGTGCAGGAAAATAAGAAGAAAAGAAGAAGAAAAAAGAGAAACGAAAAATAAAAAATAAAAAAGAAGAAAGAAGAAAGAAAAGAAAAAGCAAAGAAGAAAGAAAAAGAAAAAGAAATAGAAAGAAAAAAGAAGAAAAAAAGAAAAAAGGGAAAAAGAAAAGAAAAGACCTTACAAGTTATTCAAAATAATATATGTCTCCACCAGTGCTCAATAGAAGAAGAGAAAAGAAAGTATAGATAAACTAGTGTTGTCATAACGTGTCTAAGCTTAAAATTATGTTTGAATAGTCCAAAGTGTCCCATATAATAACATGCCAAGAGCCCTCTGTCGGATCCATGCACCAGTGCGCCATACAACGGTGAATAAATATTCCATTTGGATCCCATAGGAAACCGGTGTCATGAGACTTACTAAAATCTGTTGCCCTTGTGAATTGCCCTTCCTCCAAGGGAAAACAGCTGTCGAGATAATAGACAGCAATGTCTATGACTAGCAACAGCTAGCCAACTCCTATAGGGAAAGGAGATTAGTAAAGAAGATAAGATATATAGTATACAAACCCCAAGCAGACGCATGGGTAACCATATGACTAAAACCTTACCTAATAACTCAAATGCTTACGAGCTTCCTGATCAATCTGTATAGTTAGAGTCCTCTTCGCCAATAGTCAAAGTTCTCTAGGGGAGACATATTATATGTTGCTATTGGTTATTTGACATGTACTCTCTCACCTATAATTATTGGTAACTGGGGTCTGTAAATTTTTTAAAGAAATTAGATACTCACAAAGAAGTATACGTGTAGAACATAGGATCTTGTTCTACCAAAAACTAAACGCTTCTTAGTCCAAGTCATATAAAGGAGAATGTTCCTGTGATGTACATCGCGATAGATATTGTAAGTTGCATCCACCATGCATAAAACTGCAAGGAAAATAAACAGGGAGATCTAAATCAGTGACCCTTTTCCTTTTTCGAACATATCGTCCTATCTTTGCACATAGGCAGGGGCGACAACAGAATGTCGTATCACTAAAATGGTAGTTACTATTGTAAATTGTTTCACCACTATCTCTCCTATAGATATTTTATTAAAAGGGAAAAGGTTGGCAAAGAAAATCTAACCCATTTGCAGACTAGGTAGTGAAATCTCTGATATAAAAGGAAAATAGAAAAAAGATATTTGTTAAGCTAAATAGCATGCTATACAGCATGTTAACACAATTTCTACGCTCTCCAATAACGTATCTAGCTTTGACTACAAACACTACCCTATGGCTACCATGTAGTCCTACAGTGCGTTAAATACTACAATACCACCCCGTTTATCATGCTAGGCTCTCCCATCCTTATTAGACTCATCTATGTTCTTACCTGTTCTTTGTATAGTCACATCCTCATGATTACGCGTACAACTGCAAACTGGCGAGTAACTCGAACGCCAAAAGTCTGCCTTTAAATAGCATATCACGCATGCGTGAATACGTGATGTATCAATTTGCGTCATGATGTAATCCGCACGTATCATATACCTCTAGTATGCTGACTAATCTACTAACAGCGCCATCTTAAGATGGTAAATATCGTCTAGAAAACTTAAATGCAAATTACTACTAGTCGATACTGTTTTATGAGAGCTGTCATTCTTAAAATACTACTGAGTAAGCTCCCAACTCAAAAATCGTAGAAATAGTGAGTTCGATGACTAATACCTCTGTCTAAGTGTACACGGATGCCACTATATTCAGGCTAATATGTACCTAGAGCATCAAGGAGTCTAACTAGAAATTCCTTATTTCGCGTGCGCAGATACGAAGCAAACCTAATAGCAATATGTCAACATGCGTATATTACATACGTTTATAGTATGTTACCTGATGTGATGCAAACGTCATCTTAAGGTAGTGATAAACGACCTAAGATCACAACTACTAATTGACAAGAAACGATATTATATTATAGGGGAGCTATTCATACTAAGGATACTACTAAGTAGGCTCACAACTCGCAGATCATAAGCATATTCAGATCGGTGACTAATCCCGCTATCTGCGTGATCACAGATAATACTATAACTCATACTTCGCAAAAGGTGGAAAAAGATGTAAAACATATCCTCACTATTGCGTATGATCGCTATGATTACATATAATTGCTATGATAGGTAAATTGAAAGGAAAGTCTCTGCAGTACTCACAACCTCCAAAATTGAAGTCCAAGATGGGAGGAAGATATGAAAAATCAACCAAATCATAAACCTACAAGAATCAGGTCCTGTACATAAAAAACATGCTCACTAGACTTAACGATTGCTAATATGCCAGACTATCTCTTCGTTCAGTCCATTTTTGACACTATTGAAAGAGAAAATCCAGAAGGTTTCCCTTCTTTTGCGAGTTATTTCTATGGCTTGACCCGGTATGGGTTTGATCTTTTCAAGAATACACCAACGAAGATCATGTTCTCCATGTTGCTTATCCAAGCAGTGTGCAACTAAAGGCGCCGTGATTTTTTTAGTACGAACAGCTGACTTGTGCTCACTGTACCTGACACGAAACTCACGGCTTGTCTCTCCTATGTATGCTAACTCACAAGGACATAAGATGATATATACGATATTAGAACTCCTGCAATTACTCAGATCTCGAAGTTTGATGGTTTTGCCATTGTATAAAATGGTATCAGTAACCATCGCAGAGTTGCAGGCATGACATGTGCCACATCTATGATTTCCCAAAATGGGGGTAATCCCGTGAGGGTGGCCTGTGAATGAGTCTTATGTGTTTCTTGTCTGGTATGAACAAGCATATCACGGAGGTTTTTATTTCTCCTATATGCTACCAAGGGTGGAGGCAGTTCTTCTCCTTCCTGTGCATTAAGGATTTTCCAGTTCTTAGTAATAATATTCTTGATTTTGAAATTAAGCTGAGAGTGATTAATAACACATACTGTGTGATCTTTAGGGTACGGGTATTGCCCTGTAGTAAAGCCTCTCGGTTATAGTATTTAGCTCTCTTGAAGGCTGTTTTGACCAGCCGCCGGGGGTACCCACGGGCTAGTAGACGTTTTTCAGTGCATCCCCATGTGTGTGAAAATCCTCCATGGTGGTACAATTTCGCCTAACACGTAAAAATTCTCCAAAGGGAATTGAATCCTTCTGACATGAAGGGTGAAAGCTTTGATGCTGCAAAATAGTATTTTTAGCCGTAAGTTTTCTAAAAAAGCTAACTGATATGCCTTCATCCAAACCCCGAATCACTATGTCAAGGAATTCTACTTCCACAGAACTATGGTGAGAAGTAAACTTCAGATTGCTATCGCTGGCATTCAACCACGCAATATATTCTTCCAAGATGTTTATGTCTCCCTTCCAAATAAAGAATATGTCGTCAATAAAACGCTTCCAGTGACTAACATTCTCAAAAAGGGGGCTGCCTCATTAAAGATATTTCTCCGTTCCCATTCGCCCATATAGATATTCGCTATGCTAGGCGCAACCGAAGCTCCCATACTGGTGCCTTTGATCTGTTGATATAAAAGACCATTAAAGTCAAAAAAGTTGTTCATTAAGACAATTTCTAAGCACTCCAGTATGAAAGCATCGGGTCTATCTCCAGGTGTTCTACTAAGGAGAGCAGCTACTGCCTGTAACGCCTGACATTGAGGAATGTTGGTGTACAATGCCTCAATGTCAAGCGTCACTAAGATGTCCTTGTTTTGATCAAATGGGAGTCCCTCAATCTTCTCTATGACATCACCTGTATCGCGAATGTATGACTCATAGTGCTTAGTAAGGGGGCACAGGAAGGTATCAATATATTTAGAGAGTGGCTCTGTGCTCGATCCAATAGTGGATATAATAGGACGTAAAGGGGATCCACAACATTTTTGTGAGTCTTAGGGACTCCGTACAATGCCGGTACTGTTGGGCAAGATTTATTGAGGAACAGATATTCTTGTTGGCATATAAGGCCCTGTTCTAATGCCCTTTTGGTCATTACTTGAATGTATGCATTAAGTTTGCTTAACTCTCTTGGATGGGACTTGCTGTAGTGCTCTTTTACTGACAACATAGCAAGAATCTTGTCATTATATGTAATCTGATCCATAATCACAATACCCCCACCTTTGTCACAAGGTTTGATGACAATGCTTTTATTATCTCTGATGTTTTTAAGGCTTGATGGTCTTTCAGTGACAAATTATACTGTTTGTATGGGGGATTTTGGTGATGCGTGTAATTTCCTTAAGTACAGTTTTTCGAAAATCTCCACCTCAGGTCCCACCATCTCTAAAGTTGGAGTAAAGATAGATGGTGGTTTACACTGAGAGAGATTTTCTATCTCATTTTCTAAGGGCTTATGCATGAAGAATTTACGAAATCTAACCTTCCTAAAAAGGAAAAAATGTCTTGATGTAATTTGAACAGATTAGGGCCCGTACTCGGGACAAAGGACAGACCTCTCTCTAGTACTTCAATTTCTCCCTGTGTCAATTGTTCCGATGAGAGATTGAAAATTGGCAAGGCATCAGCTCCATTAGTATGATGTAAAGCCGGGACATCTACGTCCTCCAATATTGCTGATTGCGTGTTTTTAAATAGAGTTGTGGATGTTGAGGGGCCATCGATTGTTGATGGTCCCCTCTCTCTTGGCCCCACCGTCTGTTTCTCCCACGGTATTGGCCACGATATAAAAAGGGGACTGACCCCTGAAAGATTGTTGGTTTGTCTGTCTCCCTAGATTGGGTCTATAATTATGTTGAGTTTCATCAAGGCCCTGATAATTTTCTGTGTCTGAATCAGATGAGTAGGTATCTGAGAAGTTGATAACTGTTCTTCTGTTATTTCTGCCATGATTTTGATATGTGGCCCCCTGATTCCAATCTTGATAATAAGATTTATGTAAATACGGATAGGCTTTCTCATGGGTATACCACCTCACATCCTTCTTTAGTTTGTCAGATTTTCTATTAGTAAGGTAGTCTTCAAAGTCCTTCATGTCTGCGCTCATTTTTTCTAATCTTGCTTTTGCTTCCTCTAATGCCGTAGAAATCTGAAGTTTATCTGCTAGTTCTTTGATTTCTTGACTTAATACAGACATAACTTCTTTAGCTGTTTCAATAATTAAGATCATCCAGTCCCTGGAGCAGCGGTTCGAAATAAGGGACCACCGCTCCAGGAACTTTCGTATCTCAACAAACAGCGCCGGTACATTGCGGACCCTCAATCCTGTTAAATGAGAAAATCATATATATGAAAATAAAAGTAATTTTGATATAAAAAAGATGTCTAAATTCAATTGAGTATTAGATTTTTTTTGTTATTGCACCGGTATTTCAACCCATATAAGATTGAATCTTTTGCAAAGAAATATAGGTCTCTGGGGAGAGTTTTTGTCTTAGTTGCCTTGACTCTTCAGCCACGAGGTCCAGGAGGCATCGACGATGACCAGGAGCTGGAATCAAGCTGTGCCACAAAGTTTGTCGAGTGCTGCAGTGTCGACGACCAGATTAGACCCAACAAGCCTTGGCAACGGCAAGTCACAAGGAAATGAAGAAAAGACTGCGGTGAAGACCAGCAAGGTCTGAGGGACTCACCCAGCAAAGGTAAGTCAGGGCACTTCTGGTGCAACCAGAAAAGCCCAAGCAATTGATGAGTTGCCTTCATGGGAACCCACTAGCCAATGGACTAGAGATCGTGAAGGAGCCTCAAGTGGTTGCACTTGGAGCTGGCCCACGGGACACTCGTGGAGTGTAGGCCAGTGATCTTTGTTGAAGTTGATGCTCGGGGCTAGGGCTACTAGAAACCCAAAGCACAGCTTCGAGAGATGTCAGGAAGTTGGTGCACTTGCAAATGTGCTCGGTGTCCAGGGTTCACGGTTCCACATTACCCACGACAGCTACAGGCATCAGCTTTGCTGGAGACTCAGGGCAGCCTCGGCGAGGTCTGAAAATCCACCTCTGGTGATGCAAATACTTCAGCGTCCGGCGGGAGCTTCAGTGATGGAGACCAGACAGATGCTTTGTTGGTGCCTGCCAAGCAGGGGAGTCACTCCTTAACCCCAAGGGAGATTCTTCAGTCCTCTAATCTTGATGTAGAGCGTCGAAGGTCCAGGATTCAGCTTCAGAGTTTCGTCCAGGGATATCTAAAGTCCTGTTGCCAGGGTTCCCTTACTTATACTAAGAAATGGGGTTGGACTAACTCTGGGGACCCACCTATGGGAGGGTTTGGAAAGAGGGGTGGCTACACCCATTTCCTTTGTCCAGTTTCACACCAGAGCAGGGGCTGGCAGCCCCTGCAACCGGTTTGAACTGGGGTATGCACGAGGACACCAAATGTGCCCCCAGTGCAGGACTTCAAAGCACTCAGAGAGTGCACCACCCAGCCCCAATCCACTAAGGCCTGTCTGGGAGGTGGTAACACCTCCCTGAGATAGGAAACCTCTTGTCCAGGCCTCCCCTGCCGGAGTTTCGGTCAGCAGCAGGAGGCCAGACTCGTGTCTGTGGCTGCAGCATCCATTTTGTGATGCCAGGCTCTGTTTAGTTGGTACTGGGTATACTGGTGCTGTCATGTCTCTCCCTCTAGAAGGGTGGGATCATACTCCAGGTACTGGTGTGGGGGTATGATTCCAAGGTGTTTGACACCAAACACGACATGTTTCCGTGCAGCCATCCCAAAGTTAGCATTTACCGTTTAGATATAATGCACTTAAGAGTATATGGTCAGGCTGCACCACAGACAACCCCGGATAGGAGATTCCGAGGGCTGCAGAGGGGCTCTGCTCATGCATTGGCACCCTCTCACATATAACCAAGCACCCTGCCTTCAGGATTGATAAGGCCTGCCATAGGGGTGACTGATAGGTTTCTATGTGCAGTGTTAGGTGAGATATAGTGAACCTATATCTCAGTAAGGGGTGTATGCACCACCTCACTCAGGCTGCTGTAGCAGTCCTGTGGTGTCATTTTGGATGGTCTTCCAGGGGTGGCACAATACATGCTTCAGCCCCTGGTAGGCCTCTGGGGTGTCTATGCCCTTGGTACATAGTATACCATATACTAGGGACTTATAAGGGCACTCCAGAATCCAATCTGTGGTGTATCTAAAGTACAGGGAATCAATTTAGAGAGGAAGCAGCTAGGCTGGGGTCCTGGATAGCAGGGCCCAGCCAGACTAAAGTCGAAAAACAGTGATACACCCGCAAAAAGTGGGGGTAACCATAAGAGGCAGATCCTACTCTCCTACAGGGAGACTAACAATTGTAGGTCTGGTAGAAAATTCACTTGCACAGAATGCTAGGTCAGACTACAGACAAGCTTGGGAAGAGTTTCTAGGCTGTGCTCTGTAAATAGAAGTTTATATGACATGACTGTTGAAGAGAGGATGTTATCTATGTCACTATGTTTAACATTGAGAAGGGGACGTTAGCAGCTACAATAAGGGACAAATTGGCAGTTATTGCCTTTTATGGCAAATTCTTTTGGTGTTATGAACCCATTGAAGGAAAATGGGTAGGAGGATTTTGCAGGGCTGCATTAAGGAGCAGAGTAGAATGTATAGGCAAAGAAAGCCTATTACAATACCCAGGTTATTGTTGTGGGTCTGGGGTTTATTAGCAATATGTTTCAGCAGTGTTGACGTTTTGCTGATCAATCAATCAGGGAATTGTAACTGCGTTACTCACCTGTGAGGGTCTCAAGGCGTTGAGGTGTGGGGGTCCTCAGATCTGTTTAGCCGAAGAGCCATGTCTTGAGGGTCTTCCTAAAGGTGTTCAGGGAGGGGGCGCATCTGATGTCTGCCGGTAGCTCATTCCAGGTCTTGGCTGCAATGTGAGAGAAGGATCTTCCGCCTGCTCTGGCTCTGTGGATGCACGGGGTTTCGGCCAGTGCGACGTTGGAAGATCGGAGTTTTCTTTTGGGTACGTGGAAGTTGATTCTGTCGTTGAGGTATTTGGGTCCGTTGTTGTGTAGGCATTTGTAGGCGTGAGTGAGGATTTTGAACTTTTCTCCACGGGGAGCCAGTGGAGACTTCGTAGGTGTTGGCTGATGTGTTTGTGTCGGGGGATGCCGAGGACGAGTCTGGCGGCGGTGTTCTTTATTGTCTGGAGTTTGCGGAGTAGGGACTTGTTGATGCCGGCGTAGAGAGCGTTTCCATAGTCCAGTCTGCTGGTGATGAGTGCGTGGGTGACTGTCTTCCTTGACTCAGAGGGGATCCACTTGAAGGTCTTGCGGAGGATGCGGAGGGTGTTGAAGCAGCTGGAGGTGACGGCTTTGACCTGTCGGTTCATGGTGAGTGATGAGTCGAGTATGATGCCGAGGTTCTTGGCGTGGTCTGAGGGGGTAGGTGGGCTTCCGTGGGTGGTCAGCCACCAGGTGCTGTCACATGCAGAAGGGGTGGTACCGAGGACGAGGACTTCTGTCTTCTCGGCGTTGAGCTTCAGGCAGCTGTTGGTCATCCAGACTGCGATGTCTTACATTCCTTTCTGGAAGTTGAGTTTGGTAGTGGTGGGGTCTTTGGTGAGGGAGAGGATGAGCTGGGTGTCGTCGGCATAGGATACGATGGTGAGGCCGTGTTGTCAGACGATGGCTGCGAGGGGGGCAATGTAGAGGTTGAAGAAGGTGGGGCTCAGGGATGAACACTGTGGGACTCCGCAGGTGATTTTCGTGGGGTTGGAGAGGAAGGGTGGGAGTCTGATCCTTTGGCTTCTTCCGGTGAGGAATGATCGGATCCAGTCCAGGGCTGTTCCTTGTATGCCTGCGTTGTGTAGTCTGGGGACTAGTGTGCGGTGGGAGACGGTGTTGAAAGCCGCTGATAGGTCAAGTAGGATGAGGGCTGCGGAGTGGCCTTGGTCCAGGAGGATGCGGATGTCGTCTGTGGCGGTGAGTAGGGCGGTCTCTGTGCTGTGGTTGCTTCGGAATCCAGATTGGGACGGGTCGAGGACGACGTTCTCTTCAATAAATCGTGTCAGTTTCCTGTTGACTGTTTTCTCTGCAACTTTGGCTGCGAACGGGAGGAGCGAGATGGGCCAATTGTTCTTGCGGTCGGTGGGGTCAGCTGTGGGCTTCTTCAGCAGGGGTCTGACTTCTGCGCGCTTCCAGTCATCTGGGAAGGTGCCTGTTTTGAAGGTGGTGTTGATGGTGTGTTGTAGTTCGGGTGCGATGGCGGCCGTGGCTCTGTGGTAGATGTGAGGGGGCAGGGGTCAGTGGGGACCCCCGAGTGGATGCTTTTCATGGTCGAGGCGGTGTCTTCGGCCGTGATCGGTGTCCAGTTGGAGATGGTGGGCTGGCTGGTGTTTCTGGGGGGCGGGGGGCCATCTGTGGCGCCTGGTGGATGGTCTATGAAGTTGTCATAGAGGTTTTTGATCTTGAGGTGGAAATAGGTTCCAAACTTGTCGCAGAGGTCTTGGGATGGGGTGATGTCTGTGGCTTCGCTGCGTGGGTTGGTGAATTCTTGAATGACAAGGAAAAGTTCCTTGGAGTTGGTGGAGTTGGCCAGGATTTTGTTGTGGATGAAGTTCCTCTTGGTGGCTCTGATCTGGTTGTGGTAGTCCGTGATGGCGTCCTTGTAGGTGGTGTGGTTTCCGGTTGTCTTGGTGTTTCTCCAGTTCTTCTACAGGTGTCTGCAGGTGAGTCTGGCTTCTTGGAGAGCGGTGGTGAACCAGGCGGCATTCCTGGGGCGTTGTCTGTCGGGGTTGTGTAGCGGGGCGAGCTCGTCTGCGCAGTTGGAGATCCAGGTGTGGAGCTCTCTGGCTGCGTCGTTTGCGTCGTTGGCGTCGGGTGCCCAGGTGTGGTTGTCTCGGGTGAGGGTGGAGTTAAGTTGCTCATTGGTAACCTTGCTCCAGTTCCTTTGAGGTGGGAGTGGGGCTGGTTTGGGTGCCTTGGGTTTGTTGATGGCGAAGTGTACGCAGTGGTGGTCGGTCCATGGCGGCTGCATTGTGTGGCTGAATTGGATGCTGTTTCCTGCCGCGAAGATGGGGTAGAGGGTGTGTCCTGCTCTGTGGGTCGGTGAGGTTGTCACGAAGGATAGTGGAGTTGGGGTCGCTGGGGTTGTCAAGGTGGAAGTTTAGGTCTCCAATGAGTATGTAGTTTGTTGATGCAATGGCATGGTGTGCGATGAAGTCGGTGATGGTGGTGGCGAAGGGTGTTCGGGGGCCAGGGGGTCTGTAGATGAGGGTTCCTCGGAGTGTGGCTTTAGGGGTGGTCTGGATCTAGAAGTGCAGGTGTTCGGCAGAGGGGAAGGTTTCGCTGGAAGTGGTGAGGCAGAGGGTGCTCTTGTGGGCGATGGCGAGGCCGCCTCCTGGGTGGTTGGGGCGGTCTTTCCTCTGGATCTTGTATCCATCTGGGATGGCGGTGCTGATGTTGGGGCAGAGGATGCGTTGGTCCAGGTCTCTGTGAAGAAGGCGATGTCGAGCAAGAGAGAGTCGAGTAGGTTCCAGATTTCCCTGGCATGTTTGTGTACAGAGCGTACGTTGAGGAGGATGCATTTTAGGGTGTCTCCGGTGCTGGTGTCGGCGGTGTTGGAGGCTGGGGTGGCAGTGAGGGTCTGGCAGCAGTGGAGGCAGGAGAACTGGCCGTTGGTCGTGTTCGGTGAGGCCGGTTGGCATTCTCTAAGTTTTCCAGTGTTGAGTGCGAGGAGGGTGGTGGTGTCGTAGCGATGGTTAGTGGGAGGTCCAGGGTTCCTGGCGCTGGCCGCAGTCGGGTCGTGGATGGGCACAGACAGGCTTGCCTTTGGCATGCCTATGGCATGCCGGCGGCACGCCCGCTGTGCGCGTCCACTGTGCAACCGCACAGCGGCCGCCATTAAGTAGGGGAGGTGGGAGGGAGGAGAGGCTGGGAGGTGGGAGCGGGGGAATTCCGGGGGGGAATTCCGGGGGGGAGGGGCCGCAGGTGCAGCAGCCGCAAAAGGCGAAAGGAACAGACAGGCATGAGAAAATATAAACAGTGGGGAATTAGAGCAAGACACAGATGGGCACAATAACAGTGGACAACAGGGAAAAATTAAGAAAAAAAACGGCTGAGAAAGGTTACGGTGGTTGCAGGCAGTCTGGTCCCAGTTGGAGGGGGCAGCAGGTGCAGGAGCGGGCAGCAGCCTCGAACCTCCCAAGGAGGAGGTCGGGGTCTGGAGGCAAGAGACGGCACAGCGGAGCTGCGGGGAGAGAGTGGACCTAGACCGAGGTGATGAAATTGTGTATGTTATGGATGTTTTTTAGAGCTTTTAGAATTTTTGAGATTTTGGGGGTTAGCAGGGAAAATGGGATGGAAACAAGTGAAGTGGAACGGCAAGGAACATCATTGATTTTAACCTTGTGCAAATCTAAAGTGGATCTGATGCGGAGAGGTGCCTGTGTTGTGTTGCATGCAATAGGGGGTGAGCTGTGCCCAGTGGGTGCCTGAGAGGATTTCAAAATAGCAGGTGGGGAACATTTTGGCGCATGAGAGTAAAAAGGCAGAATATTTTGATATGCACTTCGTTAGATTGGGGACTACATCAGAAGCTAACAAATTCAGTTTCTCTCTGAAAGAGCTTATGCGATTGGGGAGATAATCTTCAGACTGTTGTCTGCGATACATTAGGCACAAGAGTTACCCCCTTGTTGTCCCAGGTTGTGCTGCTAGACCAATTATGGCATTCTTCTCCATATGGATCATGGGGCATTTATCTGTTAAATGGGCTGCGAAGCAGGTGGAGATTCGTCCTTGTGGAACTAATTTCTGTTTTCATCCAACTGAATTTAAAATTGAATGGTGGTGAAAAGGTAGTATGAAATGGGGCCAACTGCTTACATGGCTATCTGAGTTGGTAAGAATGAGACACTGTTCAGATGTGTTGATAATTCACCTGGGTGAGAAAGATTTAGTGCAGCTGTCAGGGGAAATGTGTTGTTTTTGTCAAAATAGAGGCATTGGCGTCATGAAGCATGGAGATATCACCAAAGAGGTTTTTGCCTTGTTCTGCCACAAAGGGATCCATTTATCCTTTTTAGGGAATTAATTTTATTTACAAGAGATACGCAACAAACTGGCAGTAAAATGGTGGTGAGGGAAGGTTGGCAGTTATGTGACAGTCACACAGCCTATATTAGAAAGAAGAGAAAGTAATGTCTGTTTGAGAGACATCCAATGTGGCAAAGAATATTGATTTGTGGGGTGGGGGCAGGAAAAACACATGTACAGGGTTTTCCTGGGTGACAGTCAAGCTGGGGGCTCACACACTAGTTTGGAAGGGTTGGGGACTTGCCGGATTTCCTTGGCAGAAGGAGGCCAGCAGAGTGATGCTGGGGTCAGTTGTGAATAGACGGTAAATGGAAGGAAAGGGGAGGTGGATTGAATGCTGGGATCTTTGGTTGGGTGTGTGTACGTATTGGAGGGTAGGTTTTAGGATGGGAAGGGCTAGATTGATTTTGCATTAGTGAGGTGGGTTTGTTTGATGTTACAATATTGTTTAGCTGCAACATGTCCTATTAAAGTGGCCTCTTGCTCTTAACTTGGCCTTTTTACTATGCGCCATCTCAACCGATGGTGGTAGCAGTCAGAGCGTGGAAGGTATGAATTTGCATTCTACTGCGGTTGCATTAACCAGTACAATAGCAATTCGTCAAGACTGACTGAATGACCAGCTGGATACGGCGGACTTGATATCACAAATAGCCAATGGAACGCTTTTTGACTAGCTGCCACAAAATGTCCAATTTGTCAGTCTGCAACATGGAGAGCATCAGAATGGACATCTAGCAACATTTGAAGTCACTGGCATCCACTTGTTGGCATTAAAAAGATGAACACTGGAATCCAAACAAGCGTTTAAGTATAGCACTCAGAACAAATACAAAGTAACCTCCCAAGGAGGAAATTTATAAGATAAAAAGGAGAAAGAGAGAAAAGAGAAAAGAGAAAACCCAATGTTATTAGGGCACAGGATACGCATGTACAAACTATTTCATTTAAATTGAAAATGTATTACCCAAATTAAACAAACAAAAGCAAACATAAGACAATAATGGCGCTCATAGGTTTACACAAACAATACAAGAAATACAAATAATACAATGTGTAATCAGACAAAGTGGCTGAGGAACAATGTAAAAGGTGAGGTTCAGAAAAAAACAGAAGTAACACACAACAAAAAAGGTGTCCTCTTCATTTAGGGCCACATTAAAGCGTCAATGGCGTTCCGACCAAAAATGAACTTAGAAGGTCATCATCAGGACAGGACAATAGACATAAGAGCGTCCAGGGAATTTTCAATAAAACATCTAAAAAGGAATATGTACAAGGGTATCAAAAATATTAAAAATATCATAGCATGAAAATACTTCTAGGAAAGAATTATGCAGGAAAGAAATAATGTGCAAAAAGGAAAAGAAGGTCAAAAAATAAGTTGGAACAGAAAGACCCTCACCATAGAAACAGTAAATCAGTGCAGAACCGAAATTAACATGCGGAAAACTAGATCACGTGAAAAAAGAAAAAAGATTAAATATATAATCAGAGATTCAAGTACGTCCAGAAAGAAAGAGGACAAGTCCGTTACCTGAATCGGGAATCTCCAACAAAGGCAATGCGCAACAAGTGTCGAACTTTGCTTCACCTGGGCATCCCCTCTCTCCTTGATTTTTTAATTCGAATGCACGAAGGAAACTTCGCCCAAGTCAGGTGGGGCCCTCAAGGGGAGGTTACGGAAAAGATCCTAGTCAGCAGAGGAGTCCGCCAGGGGTGTGTCTTGGCACCTACCCTGTTTTCCTTATATATTAATGGGGTGGTGAGATTCCTCCAGGAGATCCCGGCAGATGCACCAACCCTGGCGGGTGAGAAAGTTCCAACAATGTTGTTTGCTGACGACACCCTTCTGGTGTCGAAAACCCTGTTTGGGTTGCAAAAACTCCTTAATCGATACCAGCTATTCTGCGACTCCCGGGGCCTGGTTATTAACACAGATAAGACAAAATTCATGGCTTTTAATCCTCACAAGACTTTTAAAAATGACTTAACTTTAAATAATACCCGACTAGAGAGGGTAAATGTGTTTGATTATTTGGGCATCCGCCTTTCTGATAAAATGCACTGGAAGCCGCACCTAGCTAAGATGTTATTGAATCATAAACGTGTTGCTGGGGCTCTTAGCAAAGAACACCGGGCCTCCTATAGTAGGCCGGTAGCTCCAGCACTTGCAATATACGAAGCAAAAGCTGTTGCCGCTGCGTTGTACGGGGCGGAGCTATGGGGCTTCGAAAACATCGAAGATATTGGTAGGTCCGAAAATAAGTTCTTGAGGGATCTGGTGATGCTTCCCAGTAACACTCCATTAACTCCCTTGATGTTCGACATGGGCAGACGGCCGCTCAGGGATATTGCAAAACTGCGCCCTCTTCTCTTTTGGGCGCGAGCGATGCGTACCCCTGAGCTTGCTAATTATGCCGCGGCCCTAACAGAGGTGATTAACTTAGACACGGGGCACAGGGTTAAGTGGATATCCAATGTTAGAAGGTTGTTGTCCGAGCTGGGTCTCACGGAAAGCATGGGAAACTCATGTACCACCCAACAAGGCAGAGCTTAAGTGTATTTACTGGAACTGGGTTGTTACTAAAGAGCTGAGCAACCCAGAATTGGGGAGTTTGACAGAAGAGTTTTTTCGCCACAAACAGTGTAGAGGCTTAGAGCCTTACCTGGATATCATCCAGATTCCACGCGACAGACAGTTATATATGCAATTCAGGATGGGCACACTCCCAATTCACGCAACGACTTTAAAATGGCACTCTTACAAATACCAAAGTGAGGCATGTCCCTGCTGCAGAGCTACGTTGGAAAGCATGCCCCACTTTCTGTTTGCTTGCCCGGCTTATTCCGTTGCCAGGTCTAGCTGGATAAAACCGATCTGTAAAATTATGGGTACACGCGACCATAGGACTGCCTTGCGTATCCTAAAAACCGACCCAGGTGTGCTTTTTTCGTGTGGGGTGGCGAAGTTTTTGAGCCGTGCCTGGATTATCAGAAACAAAGCTTTGAAGGACACTAGCACGCTTGTCGAGGGATAAATATTTATGTCAGCTAATTTTTACTATTTAAGTACTGTAACAATTTGTAGAGTTCACTTATTTATGAATATTGTGAAGATGTTTGTGTTTTGTAGAGTACCTCGCTCTGAGATATATTTCCCTATTTGTGGTTGATTCCGTACATCTCCTTAGATATGCTTGCATAACCGTTCCAACTTTCAAGTCTTGTATTTTAAGCCTGGTTGTGCGCCCAATGCTTATTCTTTCATCTTTTTTTTTTTTTTTTTTTAAGGTTTTATATACAGCTGCTTTTAACCTTTTAACCTTTCTAATCAATATCCAGGTCTTAAAAGTTTTTTATTAGTATCTTTTTAGCTATCCTGATAATTCTGTTAAATCATGTATTCATATTAATGTGATATATTGTATATATTTTCTTTTTAATGTCTGTCTGTGTTTTTTGTCTGTTGCTTTTATGATTCTAGTAATCGAAATAAAGCATTTGATTGATTGGTAATACATTTTCTATTTAAATGAAATAGTTTGTACATGGGGATCCTGTGCCCTAATAACATTGGGCTTTCTCTTTTCTCTCTTTCTCCTTTTTATCTTATAAATGTCCTCCTTGGGAGGTTACTTTGTATTTTTCTGAGTGCTATACTTGAACCCTTGTTTGGATTCCAGTGTTACTTTGCCCCTGGTTCAGGTCTTAGGGCTGCCCCTGTTGTTCGTAATTAAAAAGATGAAGCCACAGGTCAGACGTCCTTAAGTAGCTTTATTCCATCTCATACAACCAGATTCCAAGTCCTGATAGCAACTGCCAGAACATGGAATTGTGAGTAACCGAGTCAGGGTATCATGGAAGAGCAGGTATAGAGCAAAGAAGATTGTCCTTCTTTCAAACCTCTATCTGTGCTGTGACATCAGCACTTTCAGATTCTTAAACTCTCCATTGGCATGTTTACTTCACTTTCTCATCCTCACATTCTTTCTTATTAGATGAGAGTCTGAAGGGGAAAATAAGGTAAGAAATTTGGATCCTTACCCACTGCCCTGAAGCTCACAAATCTTCTTTATTATATGACTCGTGTCCAAGGCATCAGGTTGGTTCTTCAGCCATTTCTGTACCTCCTGGATGGATTTATCATCTGAGCAAGCAAAGGTGATTTCGTTGAAATACTCACAGGCTGGGAGAGTGAAGTAGATGTGAGGGCCGTAGCAAAGTCCAATCAGGGAGTCTCCTTTAACACTGCCTGTTTAGAAAAACATTCATACTTGATTGAACAGAAATCGATAATGTGTTACATGTAATTTCATTATCGGCAAATAGGAATAAATAGACATGTCTGTTTTACTCATCATTAATATTAATGTTACATATTGTGGTTTACTCAGGACACATGAGTCTACCACATCCCCTCTTAGGCTCTGCTTTGACCCTCATAACTCCCCAGATCTACCACCTTACGGTCAATGCCCTACAGCCTCTCATTTGGGATGCAGCTGCAGCTTCTGGGTGGTGGGAAAGTATGAAGGGTGTCATTTCCTTGCATACTTTTCAGCCTTGGTCTTCAGTGAGGATGGGAGGATTTTGGACCCCCTGTCATTGGTCCCTTCGGTCTCTTGTAGATGAAGTTGCCTCTTTTGTCAGGAAAATTATCAGCAACACTACAGCATCCCAATTATAAAGTATTCTTGCAGTGAATATGCAACATATTTCTCAACAGAACGTTGGTGCTGTGATAAAATGTTAGGTAGATGACATTATTTCCCTCTGAGATACGTTTCCTATTTTCTCTCAATCCCTAGCCTATCTCGTATTAATCTTTCCCTCTTTTCTGTCTCTTTTGTTTCTTCTTTACTTGTTTTTTATGTTCCATTTCATGCAGTTGTGCTGCTCCACTCCATTTCCCTCTGTACCTCCCATTCACAAGCTTTCCCTATAAGCAGTTGGCCTGACATTGGTAGTGGTTGTAGTGGGTTATCTCTATGTGTAATAGGTCAGACCATTAAGGGTCACTAGGACCAGTTTGAATTGACTTTCACATAGCATAGACTCTCAAGCACGGTTATGCTTCTTCCCCATTGATAATGCCCCTGTAACATACAGGTCCGCTATTGGTCAGGCAAGAGTGCTATTTTTATTTCTTTGCTTTGTGTATTTGTCTTTTATTTGTACTGATTTATATAGCATGAAACAGACCTGATGGGGCACAACACAATTTACAGAGGCATTACATATCAACGTGTGTTATATCGCATATAGGACCTATAGCATTCGTGATGTGAACAAGAAAAACAAAGTCATTAGCAATCTATTGAAGAGAATCAGAGATAAAAAAAATGTTTTAGCTTTCTGAAACTGGTATAAAAAAACATTTCTACCAAGCGTCTGATTAATGGTGGGCATCTATTTCAACCCCTTAACCGCTGAAGCTTTTCCAATTCAGTGCTGAAGCCTTTTTCTGGCTATTCTTGGCTATTTTGGGTGGGTTGTGCTTAGGTATCCATGCCAAATTTGCATCTATTTTTTCCACCATCTTGAGTATTCTAAAGTCACACATGAGATGTGGATTCCTTTGGAGGGGGTTGAGAAAATAATCAAAATATAGCTACATTTTGAGTTTTCCACGAAAAATAGGAAACAAAGTGCATTGCATAAAAGTGTCTAGGTTTTTTCGTAAAAATGGAATCAACAAAAGGTTTGCTGTGCTAAGGGTACTATCGTCCCAGCTTTCAGGAACAACCAGAGCTGAATCAAAAAACAATTTTCTTAGCAAAGTTAGTTTTTTTTCAAACAAGTAGCCCATTTTTTCAAATGTTTACGCTTACAGCCTACATCTAGTTTGTGGTGGAATGGCTCTGAAACCCATGGGTGATCCCAGAAATCTATAGATTTCTGAAAAGCATACAGCATTTTAAATTCAGTAACGGGTCATTTGTGTACATCCCTCAAGGTTCTCTCAAAGAAACTAACTGTTTAAATAAAACAACAGTGAAAATTAGTAGGAAAAAACAGCCATTTATGACAATGTTTTCATCTGTAACTTCGTCACGATGGCCGATTCACAAAAGCAATATACCATTTCAGATGGTAGATTGTAGGAGAGTAGGATCTGCTTCACATGGGTACCCCCACTTTTTGCTGATGCTTCACTGTTTTTCGACATTAGTCTGGCTGGGGCCCTGCTAATCAGAGCCCCAGCCTAGCTGGTTCCTCTCTAAAATGGTTTCCATGTGCCTTAGGCACATCACTGATTGGAATCTGAGTGCCCTTATAAGTCCCTAGTATATGGTATACTATGTACCAAGGGCATAGGTACCTCAGAGGCCTGCCAGGGGCTGCAGCATTTATTATGCCACCCCTGGAAGGCCATCCAAACTGACACCACAGGTCTGCTACTGCAGCCTGGGTAAGGTGGTGCATGCACTCCTTACTGTGATATAGGTTACCTATATCACTAAATACATACACACATATAAACCTATAAGTCACTCCTAAGGCAGGCCTTATCAATCCTAAAGGCAGAGTGCATGGTTCCTATGTGAGAGCGTGCCCCTGCATGAGCAGGGCCCCTCTGCAGCGTTCGGAGACCTTCTCTGATGCTGTTTGTAGTGCAGCCTGACCATATACTCTTAAGCGCATTATAACCTCGCGGTAAAATGCTAACTTTGGAATGGCTGCACCTAAACATGTCGTGTTTGGTGTCAAACATCTTGGAATACTACCCCCCGCCAATTCTGGTGGCGGGGGTAGCATTCCACCCTTCTAGAGGGAAAGACATGTTAACTCTGGCTAGCCCGGTAACTTCTTTCCAAAGCCCTGGCATCACAAAATGGATGCTGCTGCCACAGACACGAGTCTGGCCTCCTGCTGCTGGACGAAACTCCGGCAGGGGAGGCCTGGACAATAGGTTTCCTGTCCCAGGGAGGTGTGACCACCTCCCCAGACAGGATAATGTGTTTTGGGCTGGGCGGGAGCACTTTCGGGTGCTTTGAAGTCCTGCACTGGGGGCACATTTGGTGTCCCTGTGCATACCCCAGTTCAAACCGGATCAGGGGCTTGCAGCCCCTGCTTTGGCGCGAACTGGACAAAGGGAAAGGGGTGTAGCCACCCCTCTGCCCTGACCCACCCATAGATGGGGCCACAGAGTAGTCCAACCCCTATCCTTAGTATAAGTATAGGAACTCAGTCCTTAGGACTTTAGATTATCCCTGGACGAAACTCTGAAACTGAATCCTGGACCTTCGACGCTCTACTCACGATTAGAGGAAAAGAATCTCCCTTGGGGTCAAGGAGTGACTCCCCTGCTTGGCAGGCACCAAAGAAGCATCTGTCCGGTTTGCATTTCTGAAGCTCCCGTCAGATGCCGAAGTCATTGCATCACCAGAGGTAGATTCTCAGACTTTACCGAGGCTACCCTGAGCCCCAGCAAAGCTGAGGCCCATGGCTATCGTGGGTGACTTGAGACCTTGACCCCTGGACACCAAGCACATTTGCAAGTGCATCCTCTTCTGGGTCTCCCAAGAAGTCGTGCTTTGGGCTCTGAGTAGCCCTAGCCTCCAGCACCACCTGCACCGAAGATCACTGGCCCCCACTCCACGAGTGTCCTGTAAGCCAGATCCACGTGCGGCGTCACGAGGCTCCTTCGCGGTTGCTAGCCCGTTGGCTAGTAGCCCTTAACGAAGGCCAATCCTTTTCTATCTTGGCATCCTGGTTGCTCCAGGCCTGCCCTCACTTACCCTCGCTGGGTGAGTTCCACAGACCTTGCTGGTCTGCACCATCGACGATCTTCCTCTGCATCGAGACTTGCCGTTGCCAAGGCTTGTTGGGTCCAATCTGGTCGCCGACACCTCAGCACTCGACAGACATCATGTACCAGCCGGAATCCTGCTTCTGGTCACCGACAACGCCTCCTGGACCTCGTGGCTGAAGAGTCAAGACGACCGTCAATGCACCTGAAGCACTCGACATCGGTGGGCATCTGTCCATCGCCTTCCTGGTCACTGGCTAGTGACCCAGACTCTGTCCCCTCTGCTTTCAGGTTCTTCAGAACTCCGATCCACTCTTGGATCCACCCGGACACTTTCCACTTGGTCGCCAGCAGCACTTTGCAGCAGATCGCCATTCAAATCGACGACGAAACCCGACCCCGAAAGGCACCTATGCACCCGGCTTCCCTGGGTGAGGTAACACGAGTACTCCGGTGCTCCCGTGGGTAGAGACTCTTCAAAGTCCTAGATCTCAAAGGGTTTGGTCCAAGTCCTCTTTAAGTGTCCCTTTTCTCTAATTTCCCGATCACGACTTTCTCCATAGAAGTCAACGGCGTATCGCGGTTGTGTATTTACACTGCACGCGTCTCCCGTGGGTCCCCTGTGTCACTACCTTGGGTGGTTCCTTGTGGTCCAAGCACTTCTAGAGGCTCTAGGCCTAGTGTCTAGTTCAGTCGTGGTTCTTATACCACTTTATTGGTATATGGTTTGGTACGCCCCTAGGGCCCAAACGTGTATTTGTGCTATTACTGTGTTTAAATAACTTCTAACTTATGTATTTCGAACTCTAGCCTCATAAAGAGACTAGAGGGGTGTGTTTAGCAATAAATACATATATTTTGAATATATACCTGGTGTGGTGCTCTTTCATTTGATCACTCAAGAGATTATAGACTGGTAAAACAAGCTGCTTTACATTCCTTCAAGACTTAGCCTGAAGGCTGCTCTCCATAGCTACCACTAGGATAGCTTTCAATAAGGTTGTTTTTAACCTATCTCCAATAAGGGGTTGTTTGGACTGGTGCAAGGTGCCCACTATAATTAGTGGACAGCATATACCAGGCCAACTTCTCACATTGGTGTGCAGCGTGTGGGATTCCAGCTTGCTATTGTTTTACCAGATAATCTCAATTGAATTGATCAACTGAAAACCACTAAAGGTACCTAAGGTACATATAATTAAGCTTAGAATACAGTAAGTTCTACTGAACTTAGAGTTGTGTGTTAAGGGATAGCACAACCCTTTCTACAACTCAAGAGAGTTTAGTAGGCCACACTAGAGTAGGTAGTGCATACACCACACCACACTAGTAATGTCTTTAAGGGCAGGATCTAAAGAATCCTTGCAGGAAGCCATTGAGCTTCCACCCTCCAAGTATGATACACTCCCATTCTTGGAATTGAGAGCTTTATGCAACTTGAGAAAAATAAGGACAGGCCAAAGCCCCACCACCCAACACCTCAAGGAGTTGTTGGTGGCTTATGACCTTAGTAAGCCCTTGGGGACTGAAGGGATAGGAGCTGAGGGTGGGGCAGAAGATGAGGATGGGACCAGGGGTACCAGTACCCCCAGCCCCCCCTCTGAAACTGACCAGGAGGGCGACAATGGCCCTGACCTGGATAATCCAACCCCTCCTGAGGAAGATGAAGAGGAGGATCAGAATGATGCCCCCTTTGTCCCCCAGGAAGGATTGTGAGTGTGCCCAGAAGGTCTAGATCTTCTTCTCAGGAGTCTAACCACTCTGGCACCTCAATAGGGAGCTCTGTCTCATCTCATAGGAGGGAATCCTCTCATGAGAGAAGAAAGAGGCTGGTTCAATATGAGGAAGCTCAGCTTGAACTCAAAAAGAAGCAACTAGCCATAGACAGGAGTCCCTAGATCTCTTTAGAGAGAGAAGAAAGTTGGGACTAGAGTCCCATGGTGGCAGCCATATCCCTAGAGATAGGGAAAGGTCCTATGACCATAGGAACCTGAGCAAGATTGTCCCTCCCTATCAGAATGGGGATGAAATCCACAAGTGGATAACTGCTCTAGAGAGGGCCTGTAAGGTACAGAAGGTCCCTCAGGAGCAGTGGGCAGCAATCTTGTGGCTCTCCTTTGCTGACAAAGGTAGAGATAAGCTCCTCACTGTTAGAGAGGAGGATGCTGATAATTACAAAGTCTTGAAGAGTGCTCTTATTGATGGGTTTGGCCTAACCACTGAACAGAACAGGTTGAAGTTCAGAGATACCCAAAAAGCACAGACTCAAGACTGGGTAGACTATGTGGATTGTTCTGCCAAGGCTCTGGAAGGCTGGTTGATGGGCAGTAAGGTGTGTGACTTCTCAGGATTGTACAATCTGATAATGAGGGAGCAGATTCTTAATAACTGTCAAAATCAGCTGTTGCATCAATACCTGGTAGACTCTGATCTGACCTCTCCCCAAGAATTGGGAAAGAAGGCAGACAAATGGGTCAGAACCAGGGTGAAGCAGAAGGTACAGAACCAAGGTGGGGAAACCAAGAAGCAAGATGCTAAGAACTCTGACAAGGGTGGGGAGAAGGGTAAAGATCAAAAGTCTTCATCAGGCCCCCAAAAATCTTCTTCTGGTGGGGATTCACAGTCTACCAAAGGGAAAGGCCAAAGAAAACCATGGTGCAAGGTCTGTAAGCAAAAGACCCACTGGACCAGTGATTGCACCAAGTCCAAAGACTCAAGTCCAGCACCCACCAATGCCCCTAAGGCACCTGTTCCCCCTAGTACAGTTGGTGGGAGTGCTCCAGCCAAGGATTTAGTAGGGTTCACCCTGGGTACTGAGTTGGGCTCTGACCTAGTCAGAGAACTGACTCAGGCTGTGTTAGTCTGTGATGGAGGCATGGATGTGACCTCCTCTGTGAGTCCCAGTAATCTGGGCAAGTACAGACAACAGCCTTTAATCAATGGACGAGAGGCTTTGGCATTTATGGACACAGGGGCAAGTGTCACAATGGTGACACAAGACCTTGTGCATCCTGGGCAAGTTATACTTGGTGAGATGTACCAAGTGACCAATGCTAGCAATGTCAGAACAGACCATACTCTGGCAGTTGTTAACTTCTCCTGGGGAGGGGTAACTGGCCTTAAGAAGGTTGTGGTGAGTGCAAACCTACCAGTCGAATGCTTGCTTGGCAATGACTTAGAGACTTCTGCTTGGGCAGAAGTGGAGCTCAGGACCCATGCAGAAATGCTGGGGATCCCTGCAGATGTGTTTGCTGTGACCAGGTCACAAGCCAAAATGTCTAGCACTGAACAGGCCTTGGATTCTGGAATAATGGACCAAATGCCTTCCAAGAGGAGGAGTAGTAGGGTTAAGGCAGTGCCTTCCCCCTTGGCTCAGGAAGAAGATCAGTCCCATGAGGGGGATGATCTCAGTCCTGAAGAAGGAACTGTCCCAGAGGAACTTGAACCTGACCAGGTTGAGTTCTTGGGGACAGGGGGACCTTCTAGGGCAGATCTGAGCCAGGAGCAGCAGAGCTGCCCCTCCCTTGAACCCCTCAGACAGCAAGCTGCTGCTTAGGCTGCTGGGAAAGCTAGTGGTCCCCATACAGTGTATTGGGATGATGGACTCCTGTACTCAGAGAGTAGAGACCCCAAGCCTGGTGCTACCAGGAGGTTGGTATACCACTGAAGTTCAGGGGCTTCCTATTGACCCTAGCCCATGATATTCCCTTAGCAGGTCACCTGGGCCAGAATAAGACTTGGGACAGACTTGTCCCTCACTTTCACTGGCCCCACATGTCTGAAGACAGCAAGGGGTTTTGTCGCTCCTGTGTAACCTGCCAAGCCAGTGGCAAGGCAGGTGGCACTACAAAGGCCCCCTGATACCACTACCTGTGGTGGGGGTGCCCTTTGAAAGGGTAGGGATTGACATTGTTGGTCCCATGGATCCCCAAACAGCCTCTGGGCACAGGTTTATCCTGGTGGTAGTGGATCATGCCACCAGGTACCCAGAAGCTATTCCCCTCAGGACCACTACAACACCTGTGGTGGCAAGGGCCCTCCTGGGAATCTTCTCAAGAGTGGGCTTTCCTAAGGAGGTAGTATCAGACAGGGGTGCTAACTTCATGTCTGGGTACTTAAAAGCAATGTGGAAGGAGTGTGGAGTGACTTATAAGTTCACCACACCCTATCACCCACAATGCAATGGTTTAGTTGAGAGATTCAACAAAACCTTGAAGGGCATGATTAAAGGGCTCCCAGAAAAGCTTAGGCATAGATGGGACATACTCTTGCCCTGCCTTTTATTCGCATATAGGGAGGTGCCTCAGAAGGGGTTGGTTACAGCCCTTTTGAACTTCTGTTTGGCCACCCTGTGAGGGGTCCACTGTGCTTGGTGAAGGAAAGATGGGAGTTACCTCTCAAGCCCCCAAAGCAAGATATAGTGGACTATGTACTTGGTCTCCGCTCCAGGATGGCTGAGTACATGAAAAAGGCAACCAAAAACCTTGAGGCTAGCCAGGAACTTCAAAAGGCCTGGCATGACCAAAAGGCTGTTCTGACTGTTTACCAGCCAAGACAGAAGGTGTGGGTGTTGGAGCCAGTGGCCCCAGCAGCTCTCCAAGACAAATGGAGTGGACCCCACACTATTGTTGAGCAGAAGGGTGAGGTCACTTACTTAGTAGACCTAGGAACACCCAGGAGTCCCCACAGGGTTCTCCATGTCAACAGGTTAAAACCATATGTGGACAGGGCAGACATGGGCTTGCTCATGGCTACTGATGAAGGGCAGGAGGAAGAGAGTGACCCACTCCCTGACCTGCTCTCACAGAACCCTGACGATGGGTCAGTTGATGGTGTAGCCTTGGCAGGCAGCCTCACTACCCAGCAACAAACTGATTGCAGGCAAGTTCTCAATCAGTTTAGACATATGTTTTCACTGACACTCAGTCAGACCACCTGGTGCACTCATGAAGTGGACACTGGGGACAGTCTGCCTATTAAAAACAAGATTTATAGGCAACCTGACCATGTCAGGGACTGTATCAGGACTGAAGTCCAGAAAATGTTGGAATTGGGAGTTATTAAACCCTCAGATAGCCCTTGGGCTAGTCCAGTGGTCCTTGTACCAAAACCTCACACCAGTGGTGGAAAAAGAGAGATGAGGTTTTGTGTGGACTACAGGGGTCTCAATGCAGTCACTAGGACTGATGCCCATCCAATACCCAGGGCAGATGAGCTCATAGATACTTTGGCCTCTGCCAAACATCTCAGCACATTTGACCTAACAGCTGGCTACTGGCAGATCAGACTAGCTGATACTGCAAAGCCCAAAACAGCATTCTCAACCCCTAGTGGGCATTATCAATTTGTGGTAATGCCCTTTGGTCTGAAGAATGCACCTGCCACTTTCCAGAGGCTGGTGAATACAGTTCTCACAGGTCTGGAAGCCTATAGTGCAGCATATCTAGATGATATTGCTGTCTTTAGCTCCACCTGGGAGGATCACCTGGTCCACCTCAGGAATGTTTTACAGGCCCTGAAAAAGGCAGGCCTGACTATCAAGGCCACTAAGTGCCAGATAGGGCAGAGTCAGGTTGTGTACCTGGGCCACCTTGTGGGTGGAGGCCAGGTTCAACCTTTGCAGAGCAAGATCCAGACCATCATGGACTGGACTGCTCCCACTACCCAGACTCAGGTGAGAGCCTTCTTAGGCCTGACTGGGTACTGTAGGAGATTTGTCAAGGGATATGGATCAATAGTGACACCCCTGAATGACTTAACTTCTAAGAAAATGCCCAAAAAGGTTCAGTGGACAGTTAGCTATCAAAAGGAATTTGATGACCTGAAGCAGGCCATGTGCACTGCTCCCATTCTACAGAGTCCTGATTACTCCAAGAAGTTCATTGTTCAAACTGATGCATCTGAATTGGGGGTAGGGGCTGTACTGTCACAATTGAATGAAGAAGGTCAGGATCAGCCAGTAGCTTTCATTAGCAGAAGGCTGACCCCTAGAGAGAAACGTTGGTCAGCCATAGAGAGGGAGGCCTTTGCTGTGGTCTGGGCTCTGAAGAAGTTGAGGCCATACTTGTTTGGTACACACTTCCTGGTTCAGACAGACCATAAGCCCCTCTTATGGCTAAAACAAATGAAGGGTGAAAACCCCAAACTGCTTAGGTGGTCCATTTCCCTACAGGGGATGGACTTTACAGTGGAACATAGACCTGGGAGTAACCATGCCAATGCAGATGGACTCTCTAGGTACTTCCACTTAGAACATGAAGACTTAACTGGGCAAGGTTAGTTTAATGTCCCTACGTTTGGGGGGGGTTGAGTAGGAGAGTAGGATCTGCTTCACATGGGTACCCCCACTTTTTGCTGATGCTTCACTGTTTTTCGACATTAGTCTGGCTCGGGCCCTGCTAATCAGAGCCCAAGCCTAGCTGCTTCCTCTCTAAAATGGTTTCCATGTGCCTTAGGCACATCACTGATTGGAATCTGGAGTGCCCTTATAAGTCCCTAGTATATGGTATACTATGTACCCAGGGCATAGGTGCCTCAGAGGCCTGCCAGGGGCTGCAGCATGTATTATGCCACCCCTGGAAGGCCATCCAAACTGACACCACAGGTCTGCTACTGCAGCCTGGGTAAGGTGGTGCATGCACCCCTTACTGTGATATAGGTTATCTATATCACTAAATACATACACACATATAAACCTATAAGTCACTCCTAAGGCAGGCCTTATCAATCCTAAAGGCAGAGTGCATGGTTCCTATGTGAGAGGGTGCCCCTGCATGAGCAGGGCCCCTCTGCAGCGTTCGGAGACCTTCTCTGATGCTGTTTGTAGTGCAGCCTGACCATATACTCTTAAGCGCATTATAACCTCGCGGTAAAATGCTAACTTTGGAATGGCTGCACCTAAACATGTCGTGTTTGGTGTCAAACATCTTGGAATACTACCCCCGCCAATTCTGGCAGCGGGGGTAGCATTCCACCCTTCTAGAGGGAAAGACATGTTAACTCTGGCTAGCCCGGTAACTTCTTTCCAAAGCCCTGGCATCACAAAATGGATGCTGCTGCCACAGACACGAGTCTGGCCTCCTGCTGCTGGACGAAACTCCGGCAGGGGAGGCCTGGACAATAGGTTTCCTGTCCCAGGGAGGTGTGACCACCTCCCCAGACAGGATAATGTGTATTGGGGCTGGGCGGGAGCACTTTCGGGTGCTTTGAAGTCCTGCACTGGGGGCACATTTGGTGTCCCTAGTGCATACCCCAGTTCAAACCGGATCAGGGGCTTGCAGCCCCTGCTTTGGTGTGAACTGGACAAAGGGAAAGGGGTGTAGCCACCCCTCTGCCCTGACCCACCCATAGGTGGGGCCACAGAGTAGTCCAACCCCTATCCTTAGTATCAGTATAGGAACCCAGTCCTTAGGACTTTAGATTATCCCTGGACGAAACTCTGAAACTGAATCCTGGACCTTCGACGCTCTACTCACGATTAGAGGACAGAAGAATCTCCTTGGGGTCAAGGAGTGACTCCCTGCTTGGCAGGCACCAAAGAAGCATCTGTCCTGTTCGCATTTCTGAAGCTCCCGTCGGATGCCGAAGTCATCGCATCACCAGACGTGGATTCTCAGACTTCCCCGAGGCTACCCTGAGTCCCCAGCAAAGCTGAGGCCTGTGGCTATCGTGGGTGACTTGAGACCGTGACCCCTGGACACCGAGCACATTTGCAAGTGCATCCTCTTCTGGGTCTCCCAAGAAGTCATGCTTTGGGCTCCGAGTAGCCCTAGCCTCCAGCACTACCTGCACAGAAGATCACTGGCCCCCACTCCACGAGTGTCCTGTAAGCCAGATCCACGTGCGGTGTCATGAGGCTCCTTTGCAGTCGCTAGCCCGTTGGCTAGTAGCCCTTAACGAAGGCCAATCCTTTTCTAACTTGGTATTCTGGTTGCTCCAGGCCTGCCCTCACATACCCTTGCTGGGTGAGTTCCACAGACCTTGCTGGTCTGCACCATCGACGATCTTCCTCTGCATCTAGACTTGCCGTTGCCAAGGCTTGTTGGGCCCAATCCGGTCGCCGACACCTCAGCACTCGACAAACATTGTGTACCAACCCGAATCCTGCTCCTGGTCGCCGACAACGCCTCCTGGACCTCGTGGCTGAAGAGTCAAGATGACCATCAACGCACCTGAAGCACTCGACATCGGTGGGCATCTGTCCATCGCCTTCCTGGTCACTGGCTAGTGACCCAGACTCTGCCCCTCTGCTTTCAGGTTCTTCAGAACTCCGATCCACTCTTGGATCCACCCGGACACTTTCCACTTGGTCGCCAGCAGCACTTTGCAGCAGATCGCCATTCAAATCGACGACGAAACCCGACCCTGAAAGGCACCTATGCACCCGGCTTCCCTGGGTGAGGTAACACGAGTAATCCGTTGCTTCCGTAGGTAGAGACTCTTCAAAGTCCTAGATCTCAAAGGGTTTGGTCCAAGTCCTCTTTTAAGTGTCCCTTTTCTCTAATTTCCCGATCACGACTTTCTCCATAGAAGTCAACGGCGTATCGCGGTTGTGTATTTACACTGCACGCGTCTCCCGTGGGTCCCCTGTGTCACTATCTTGGGTGGTTCCTTGTGGTCCAAGCACTTCTAGAGGCTCTAGGCCTAGTGTCTAGTTCAGTCGTGGTTCTTATACCACTTTATTGGTATATGGTTTGGTACGCCCCTAGGGCCCAAACGTGTATTTGTGCTATTACTGTGTTTAAATAACTTCTAACTTATGTACTTCGAACTCTAGCCTCATAAAGAGACTAGAGGGGTGTGTTTAGCAATAAATAAATATATTTTGAATATATACCTGGTGTGGTGCTCTTTCATTTGATCACTCAAGAGATTATAGACTGGTAAAACAAGCTGCTTTACATTCCTTCAAGACTTAGCCTGAAGGCTGCTCTCCATAGCTACCACTAGGATAGCTTTCAATAAGGTTGTCTTTAACCTATCTCCAATAAGGGGTTGTTTGGACTGGTGCAAGGTGCCCACTATAATTAGTGGACAGCATATACCAGGCCAACTTCTCACATAGATCCTTCTGGTTGCAGTGATAAATAGGGTTTGTATGTTGTAAAAGAACCTAGTAAAGAACAATTCATATGGTAAAATATATAGAGTGAAAAATGGGTATCATGGAAGAATATGTATTTCTGAAACAGATCCCTGTGATGGAGTCTAGAAGCAGTCGTTATTTGTACATCTCAGAATTTGTGGGTACCCATACTAGCAGGTGATTCAGTGGACTTTTTTTTAAATGTCTTCTTACTTACACACTGGCTTACATTTGGAAGGCACAAATGCAGAGAAATCTAATTGTAATAACAAATGTTCTACTAATATGTGTTTCCACACGTCTAATAATACAAATGGCTCCTCAGTTGTGTGCATAGGCATAGTGGCCTTGACCAGAAAGGGCCCAAAATGCAACCTGGACACATCACATGTTTCTACTAAAACTGAATTTTATTTTTGCAAAGGGGGTAGCTGTGGATTTTGGGTCCAAGCTCAGCCGTCACCGAGAGAACTTAGAAAACCTGCATACTAGACCCCAGGGCAAATCCAGGGTGGGATGACTTGAGTAGTTCGCTCCAGCTTGTCTTACCCAGAAACCCTTGCAAACCTCAAACTTTGACTAAAAACACACATTTTGCCCACATTTCTGTACGGAAAATATATGGAATCTGTGGGAGCAACACATTTCCCAACACTCAACATGCACCCAAGTCTCTTGATCAAAATGGTACCTCACTCGTATGGGTATGCCCAGTGCCCATGACAAGAAAGGACCAACTACACAGCATGGTCACATTACATTTTTCCACTGAAACCGACTCCACTTTTGCACTGTGGGTAGCTGTAGATTTTGGGCACTAGCTCAGGCGTCACCTAGGGAAACATAGCAAAAGTGTATATCTTTTAAAACTATACATCTAAGGGAATCCAGGGCTGGGTGACTAGCATGGCTCTGCCCATGCTTTGCTATCCAGAAGACCTTGCAAAGCTCAAACTTTGAACACAAATTTTCCTCACAGCTCTGTGAGGAAAACTTGTGGATTCTTTGGGGAGCCTCAAATTTCCTACCTCCTAGCAATCCACCAAGTCTCCCAGTAAAACTGTTACCTCACTTCTGTGGGTAGGTCTAGTGTCCACCATAGAAAAGGATCCACAACACAACATAGTAGATACATCACATTTTTCTCTGATAACCGACCTTTTTTTCTAATGTGGTCAGCTGTGAATTTTGGTCTCTAGCTCTGCTGGCATCTAAGGAAACCTAGAAAATCTTCACATTTTTGAAAGGGAAATTAAGGATAGGGTGACTTTATGTGGCTCTCACTAGGGTTTCTTACCCAGAAGCCCCTGTAAACCTCAAACTTTGACTAAAATTCACATTTTCCTCACATGTCTGTGACAGAAGATCTTAAATCTATGGGGGAGTCACACATTTTCTACAACATTGAGGTTCTACACATCTTCCGATAAGAACAGTGCTCCATTTGTGTGGGAGGGCCAAGAGACTGCCACACAAAAGGCACTAAAGTACTGTGTGGAGAGATCAGTTATAGGGATAGCTGTGGTATTTGGGGACGTGCTCAGCAGCCACCGAAAGAAACCTACCAAACATACACATTTTTGAAACGTAAACATCCAGGGGATTCCAGGGTAGTGTGTGTGCCTTGTGTGGATCCCATGAGGAATTCCTACCCACAATGCCCTCAAAATTGACCTAAAATCACACATTTTCATTACATTTCTGTGATGGAAACTGCCACAATCTGTAGAAATCCACAAAAGTCCTATGACCCAGAGTTGCCCCTTGCTCACTTTGTCACTGGATTCAAGCTAGCCTGGCTGATGAAGGGTGCTACCCAGAAACCGGTTCCCAGGATGCTTGCTTCCGGTTCAAGGAAGACCTGGCTTGGCAGTTCGGGCTGGACTGTTCCCATGAGGCACAGGGTCAAGACTGATTTGCATATAGCTGGGTCTGAACTGAGGTGGCGAAGTGAGCTAAAGAATGATGATGGATTCAACCCAGATCTGTGACTGGGGGTGAGTGTCTGAAAAGTTTCAGCGCTCCGTCCATCATCTCCTTGTAATTAATATTCTGACCCACTTTTATGGCTGGGCTTTGTTCCTGCTACTGGAACGAATCAAGCCTAGATCAATGGGAGTCTCATCAATATCCAATATTGCTGTTATCAAGCCATGGTGCTGCCTTGCTCCCACCCGATTGATTCCACAGAGCTTACCCATAACCATACAACTTCTAAATGCAGACGTACAAGTCTTATACATATATATAACTACATATACTTAAAAACCCTCACTTCAGCTCTCCTTAGGAGTCTGAAATATTTTATAAGGAATCAATCCAAATCTGCCTTAGATAATACAGTCCAGAGATTGGTCTCACATATTGCTGACAATAGAGACAGAAATGCCGAAGATGGTTCCACTTATTTTTGTAAATGAATTCTGGGATCCACATCCATGAAACATCAACTCTACACAATGGACTGATTCCGTATAAAGAGGGGACTGGTCATACATTGATCTATGGTCAGCACATCATTTTAAATGTATCTTGTATAGACATGATGAATGCATGATTGTTTCTGACCACGCACCCCATGTTCATCTGCTAATTGCTTTTTGCATTATAAAACCTATTTGTAAAATAATCACATTACGTGCACCTGTTTTTATTTGTAAGCTTCAGAATTTGTCTTAATCTACATTGATAGTTTGGGTTTTATTAATTATTTTTGGGGATTGAATCCGTATATGTCACGTTTTGGGGCATTAGAGATACTTTTAAATATTTAAACCTTAAGGTAAATGATCCCCTTGCTGGCCATATACTTTTTTCTAAATTCCCTCAAAAGTGTTTCAAAAACAGCTAAAGACTTTCGGTTTTGCCATTCCAGGTATGCTAGACCTGTCAGCCTCAGGGCGATCTTCCACAAAACGTTTTGCCTGTTTTGCCTCACTTTTTGCTGAACTGTTTTCATTGGCCTTAGGACTCTGGGCACTTTACCACTGCTAACCAGTGCTGAGGTACATGTGCTCACTCCTCTAAACATGTTAAGATTGGTTTATCTACAATTGGCATATTTAATTTAGCTAGAAGACCCTAGTAAAGTGCACCGTATGTGCCCAGGGCCTGTAAATTAAACACTACTAGTGGACCTGAAGCACTGATTGTGCCCCTCCACTTAAGTAGCCCTTCAGAAGAATATATATTTTTATTGTTCAGTTAATAAAAACTTACAATATAACACATTGTTTTGCACATTTTATACATAATATCACATTAGAATACCTTCATAAATGTGCAGATTTAAAAAAAAGATTATTCCGATGTTTAAAACAATTAATTCATAGTTTAAAACCACCTAAAAATATTCTGCCAGGTGCATTTGCAGGGGGGTTATTCCACTTACTAATTCCGCTTGCCTAGAGTACCCTAATCCCTCTATTTATGGTTAAATCATACTACATACTATAAGCAATCCCATTCTGCGGAGGAACAAAATAAATTGGGTTTGGTATGTCATTCATAGTATCTCAAGAGCTGTTTATTGGACCCTCATGCTAGATGAAGTGGGCCTTTTTGTAAAATCATCTCAAACTTTGCAGTTTCAAAGCCCATGTTTTTGCACATTATTCGAGGTGCTCATAGGATTATGTGCCAGCAAACCCTCTCTATTATTATATGTCATTCCTGGTAGTATGTTCCTAAATGGATAAAATAGTAAGAAGCAAAAACCCTTTAACGTGAGCATTTAGCTAATTTCTAACCTCTGCAATATCAACAAACTTTAAGAATCTTCCAGTAAATGGTAAATCTTCTCCCTGCAAACCAGCTATTACTGCTAGACGGCGTGTACGAATAGCATATTGGTTGAAATCCTGTCTTAACAGGCTTCTACGTTTAACCCCTAAAGCTTGGCAACTGCAGACTATAAGACAAATGTCTTCTCTGTTGTAGTTGCAGAAGTGACATGACATTGCGTTACTCAATCTTTCCCAAGCTGGTAGGTTGCTACGGAAGGGGAAATTTCCAAGTCGGAGTCTCACAAGTAATAGCTTTGCTTTTAATCTGTTCAGGCCCCCCAGGTAATGCTGGGGTTTTAATTGGCCATACGTTGCAATTACCATCCAAGCGTGGGATCTTTTAACTAGCACCTCTCTATCCGACAGTGAGGACACTTTTTTACTAACTCCATTAATAACTCTTTTAAATACAGGTTGTGAGAGGGGTAGGACCCATAATTGTTTTGTCTCAGGCCTGCCACTGCAGAGACTGTATGTGCAGTTGTACTGCCAAGTAGACTTGGCATTTAAAACCCATTGCCAAGCCTTAAATTCCACTTTTAATACACATGTCACCCCTAAGGTTGACCCTAGGTAGCCCACAAGGTAGAGTGCTTTGTAAGTAAAAGGCAGGACATATACGTTTTAATTTTACATGGCCTGGGAGTGAAAAACTCCCAAATTTGTTTTTCACTACTGTGAGGCCTGCCCCTCTCATAGGTTAACATTGAGAATTTCGTATTACATTTGGATGTGTAATAATAAACCTTCTTTAATGGCACAGGTGGATTTATTATTACAACTTTAAAAATTACACTTTTAGAAAGTTGGCATTTTTCTGCTCTTAAGCTTTGTGTGCATACTTACTGTCTCTAATACATGTCTGGGGTGAGTTACAGCTGGGCCTAGGGCATTCCCTTTAGACACAATAAAAGGAAATGCAGGTGTGTTTGATGGACCATTCACATTCTGATGGGTCATCCTGGGCAGGATGGGAGGGAGGACCTGACACTTACACCTGAATGGGCTGTGTCCTGCTCCCACTCAAAGGACAGAAAAGGAGGATCTATGTGCACTTCAAAGCCCCTCTTTGAAGTCTCCCCCACTTCAAAGGCATCGCTGGGTATAGGAAGTGGGCTTCTGACCCTACCAACTCAATACACTTCTGGACCTGTGAATACTCTGCCAGGGAGAAGGACTGCTGTGCTGCTTAAGGACTGCCACTCTGCTGGACTGCTGCACTGGAAGATCTGGGTTTTCTGCTGTGCTGATCTGCCTGATGTCCCCTCTGCCTGGGTGAGAAGGACTGTTCCTACACTACTTGAACCCAGAGTGACTCCAAGTGCTTGTCTGATTGGGTCCTGATCTGAAGTCTCCATCACCCCTGCAACAGCACCTGGACTCTGCCATTTGTGTGGCCTGCCCTGCCAAGTGGTGCCAATCCAGGACTGGGCTCTTGGAAGTAGGGTTTGCTGTGCTGTACTTGAAAAACTATGAATCACATCATTGTACAGGTAGGAATGGGCACATTTCATTCAAGGACATCGCATTGTTGGCTGCGCAGCTCAATGATAACGCATCATCTACATCCAGTATGACTCGATGATGACGCATCGCCAAGTTGCATGGCTTGACGGTGACATATTGCCTACGAATCCTACGCATCCTCCAACCAAGGGACTTTTCCAGCAGGACAAGGTTGGTCTGTGTATCCGACCGGCCATCTATCACAGCCAGCCTGAACTTTCAAATTTGACCCAGTCAAGCACGACCAAATAGCAACGGTTGACGCTTTAAGCTTTTAAGCACTATAATTCAAAATATTCTTTAAAAATCATAACCTCGGTTCTACTTATTGGATTTTGGTTGTTTTGTTCAATAAAGTAAGCTCTAGTTTTCTAACCAGATATGGATTATTTTTGTGTGGTGTTTTCACTGTTTTACTGTTTCAAATTTTGTACAAATACTTTACACATTGCCTCTTAAGTTAAGGCTGCCTGCTCTGTGCCAAGCTACAAGAGGGGGGGCACAGGTTAATTTAGACAGTGTATCTGACTTACCCTGAATAGGATTATGATTCCCTCCTTGGATGGGGTACATACTTTGCCACCTAGAGACCAATTTCTAACAGGGTAGTCTGTGAGAATTTGGCCCATGCTCCATCCACCTTTATGTGCACTGTGGTGACAGTAATGTACTTGTCATACAGTGAACGGAATGCCTACCACATTCTGATGGTGGATAAAGGTGTTGAGCAGGCCATAATCACATCTATGATTTCCTCAAGTAGAGTAAACAATTTGTGAGGCTGCTTATCTAGTGAAGTAGTGATCTGTGGAAGTTATGCATTCAATCTTGACAATAACAATAGACACACTGTATATTACCTTCTCTATCTACTGGGTAAACAGCTTCTCATACCGAGTGTGAGTTTTGTTACTTGCTTTGTATGGCTGAAGAACCTGGTCATTTGTATCCCCTCCACTTACATACTTGTTGTTAGTATACAGGGGGGCTTCAGCCAACGGACCCTAAACGCTGATGGAGGAAGTACTCTCATAATGGATTGTAATGATCATCTGCACATCCCACCTACCAGAGAATTTGACTGGGAGCAGATTTTTGGAATGGAATGCAGTGCTCTGGGATTGTTGAAGCTTCTTAAAAACAAACTCCTGTGAGAATCCTTTGTGGCAACATTGAATTGTACAACATACCAGAGTGCCAGCTTTGCATAGCTCTACTCCATAGAAGTTGTCAACATAAAGGTTATAAGTCAATAGCGAAAGAGGGTCCCTGAAATATAAATGCAGAGAAGAACCCAGGGAAGGAAACTCACAAGAAGAACAAATGCTAACTTCTCTGAATTATTCAGAACAAAAACATATAGCTACAATATTAAGAACCATAGATCAGACCAGTTCAGTTTATAATGTATTTTTCTTCAAAATAAATATATTTAGAGTTTGCAATAAGACGTTTTTTCCAGATACACACATAAATTTTGTGAGCTCAACACAGGTTCAGAACATAAACAGAAAAAGAAGACAAAGAAAACACAACAACAAAGGATATTATTTCAAAAACACTCACACCCAGTCATACTATAAGAGAACATACAGATCAAACACTAAAAACAGAGATGCCACAATGTAATATCAGTTGTTCCATTTTATCATTGAAAATCAAAGAAAAGGTTATTATATACAAATCTTTTTCTGTCCTTTTTCTTATTTATAGAACAGAATATATAAGAACAGGGTTGTGCCGACGCGCGTTTCGGTAATCAGAGTACACTTGGAAAGAATTGTGCAACCTTCATCAGGGAACTGTCTGAACTCTAAATATAGTGGCCGATCCCATCTATTCTGAACTTTCCAAAAATGAAGATAGCTCACATCTGATCTATACAAGGTAGGAATATACTACAGTCGGCTTTTCTTCATAGGGACAGTCATCTTTTCAATAAGTTGTTCAGGGCAGGGAACTTCAATTATGGAAGCCCAACATTAGGCGAAGTATTTTAGTAGGGTCTCACAACAGATCCAGATGGAACAGAAAGTAGATACAGGTATGAGGGCAGAAGGGTCACACAGGGATATATGTATATGATATATGCTCGGGAAATTCAGATAAAAGGTCCTTAAGTGCCCAATACGTAAGAGCCTTGAGCAATATAGCCGACCGCACTCCGTCTTCAAAGAGATCGAGCAGGTAAGCCTGAGTTTGTGAGAGAAAATGTGAACCAACTCAGAACCCCGCCCTTGATTTCTATCAAATTTTGTTATTTTGTTAAGGGAGTGTGAGAATAGACCCCGATTTCTAGCATCGCTGTCTATGTCCTGCAGCCAGATCAATGGGTCCGATTTAGAGTCTGGTGGACGTGTATTCCGTCACAAACTTGACAGTTATCTTGTCTGCCTTATTACAATTATTATACAATGTAATACACTTGTAATAAGGTAGACATGAAATCTGCCACATTTGTGACAGTGTAATCCATCCTCCAAACTGTATACCAGGCCCTAAATCCTGACTGGACATCAAGGAGTTTGTTTTCATTTATGTGTTTGTTTAGCTGTCCTGCAACATAACTTTCCAACAATTTTGATTGGAAGGAGGGTTAGAAATGTGGAGGAAGTTGCTGAGGTCAGTGGAGTTAGCATCTTTTTTTCTAAGAAGAGCCTGATTTGGAGACAGTCGGGTTCGCCCCTTACCCTTGGCTGAAGGATAAGTTGATTACATGAGTGAAGTAGGGGACAAGGGATAACGATAAAGATACAGATATGTTTTTACAGTGGTGGCTGGAATGGGGAAAACAAAATTAGAAGGTGGTCTGATAGCAGGGACAGTTTTTCCTAGGGCAGATGCAGTTATCAGATCAAAGGAGGATTGGTTTCCTTGTGAAAGAATAGTTACCGACAGAAGAGAGGACCCAATCTTTTCTATTTTGTCTATGAAGAAATTGGAGAGGTTGTCACAGCATCCTTTGCTACTTAGGAGAATGCTAAACAACAAATGTTTGGTTGATATCTTAATGTTGTCAAACTTCTTAGTGGGTCTATTTTTATCCATTTTGATTTCTCTTCTGAATAATTCTGCTTTAGCCTTGAAAACATAGTGTTTGTATTCTTTGCTTGCTCAAATGTTTCTGGAGTTTCTTTTAATAGACTTTTGCATTGGGTGTGGTCTATGGTTGTAAGGATTTCTAATTTGTTGAGCAGTTCTTTGTAAAACCATTATGATGACTTGCTATTGTTGCATTTTTTTTAGGTTAATTGGGGCATGTTCACTTGCAACTTATAACTTGACAGAAATATAGTTCTCTGCAAGTCGGATAGAGCCAGTATTGTCTTGTGAATGCATTGGCTTTGGAGGTTGCTTAAGACCTTAGTTTAGATTGGTCAGCATTGTTGAAGTGCCAGATCTCTGGCTTCTTTGTTTGCTCATGGAGGGTGTTCTGTTGCTAACAGGGAGACATAAACTAATAAGTGGTCAGAGCAGCCTATCTGCATTGGGATTGTCACTCAATGATTGATTTTCTGCCAATCAAGAGACTGTAGACAGATCGCTACTCATGGATAGGTGTAGAACAGAATTGGTTGAGGTCATTGTTGATCAGGGCTAGTGATGATTTATGTCCCATGTAAAAGTTAAGTCACCTAGGAAGATTTTATTAGAGTTGTTATTCAACCACCTCCCTATTAAATCTATGAGATGTTCAACAAAGACCAGATTATCCTGAGGAGAGAGGAGATGATGTGGAATACTGTGGGCTTAAAGTTTGGAGGTTTTTATTTCAATGGAAAGATGTTTCAATATTGGAGACTGAGCTGTTCTCAGGCTTTTGCCATGTGAAGAAAAACTGTGGATAATTGCAACCCTGCAACCTTGTTTACCCTCCAGATCCTGGTGAATGATCAAAAAGCCTGGGGAAATCAGGTGTTCAAATGCAGGTTTATAAAAGTCAGAGAGCGAAGTGTTCAACAAGAATAGTAAATCAAAGTTATAGGACTGCAACAAATCTGCAATTCTGATGCAGTGTCTCGGTACAGATCTGCAGTGTTGCAGCAAACATCTGAGGGCGGAAAATGTAATGAGAATGTGTAATATATCTTTTGATGACTAGAAGTGGTAGCACCAGTTGCACATTGGAAAGTGGAGAGATCAAAGATAGAGTATAGCTGTTTCTTCTAGGAGATAGAGGAGATCTGGATTGTTTGTCATCTGTGACATATCACCAAAAGACCACACACGCAGCCTCGGCATCGTACTAGACAGCAAACTCTCCATGAAATGCCAAGGCAATGCTGTCACCTCGCCATGCTTCCACATGATCTGCATGCTCCGAAAAGCTTTAAGGGTGCTCCCCATACGTACCAGGAAAACGGTGACGCAGGCCCTCATCACCAGCCGGCTTGATTACGGCAACACACTCTATGTCAGCACAACCTCTGAACTCATGCAAAGACTCCAGACAATCCAGAACACAGAAGCCAGACTGATCCTCAACCTGCCCAGGAGAATACATATCACCCAGCACCTGAAGGACCTCCTCTGGCTCCCCGTCCAGAAGAGATGCCAGTTCAAGCTCCTGATCCATACCTACAAAGCCTTCCAAATCCTAGGACAACACTACATGAACCACCCCCTGACCTTCCAGAAACCTTCTCTCTGCTCACCTCACACTCTAACAGATGCCACGCATCTGCCGCAGCCACACCGGAGGATGCTCTTTCGCTCATCTCACCTCCAAAGCCTGGAACACACTCCCTCTACACCGCCATACCACTCCCTCGCTCAACCACTTCAGGAATGGACTCAAGTCCTTGCACTTCAACTGAGACCTGTAGCACAGAGGCTGGATACGCCCCGGGTGATAAGTTGTGGTATACAAATACTGATTGATTGATTAAAGTGGGAGTGATGTCCGTAGGAGTATTACTGTTACCCTATGAGAGAATTGACTGGGTGGATCATAATATGGGTGGGATTCTGAACAATAGGAGAATATGATATGGAAAATTAGATAAGAAGGTAAAAGTGTTGATGTCATTCTTTGAAAGACTAGGCTGAGCTACTCATGTACAGGGAGATTTACTAGATTGGAGAAAGTCTTTAAGATAACCATCGGAGATAGGTATGGAAGGAGTCCTGAGAGAAACAGTGAGGGTTGAGCATAAATTGAAGTGTGGGCACTGCAATTTTCAATAGTAGAATAGGCGAAGATATATGTTGGACAGAAGAGACTCCAGTTTGTTGATAAGGGTGTTATTGTGTGGAAGGGGAATTGGGATGACAGAATAGTGCATTTTTGAGAAGGGATATGGGAAGATAAAATAAATTTCACTTAAGAAGTAATAGAGCACAGTCTTTGGTTAAACTTCTGTTTGCTTGATCTGCATTATTGTGTCAGGATATAGTGTTCATGACGGTATAGTCATTTTGAGGATGTATTTGCTCTGGATGGGCAACAAGGCAATGTTGAGGATGGATGTTGGGGAAAGGAAGAAATTAGGGGAGAGAGATTGTAAATAAGGGAGAGTCCACTTCATGGAAGCACCTAAGAGTCTCACGCTTTGGCTGAGTTACAGAATAGAAATGTGAGAAGAATTAAAGATATTTAGAAACCTTTTGGAATTTAATGGAACAATGATGAGGAGAGCTTGTGGACGAGTATGAGGAGAGGAACTAGGGTATGGGTACAGGGAGAGGAAAGGCAGAGGCAAGTCAAGTGAAGTAGGGGGTGGAGAGAGCCATTCAAGAGTCATACATTGCGAAAAATATGCAATAGCCTAATTTATTGACTGAATCATAATGTTACCATTATTCAAGATTGAGATTGACAGCTTTCTACTGAAGGGAGATGAGCAGGACATGTCATTTATTTCTTTCAATCAGGTATTTTTCTAAATTCCTTCTCTTCAGTTTTTTGGAAATAATTTTTTACCTGAGGGAAGGGTGGTGAGAGAAGAGAGTTTTCTGAAGATATCACATGACTTTGTGAGTGAAATTCTTTGCAGCATTTCATGAGGGATTGATTGGATTAGAAAGATAATTTTATAGCAGCTACGACAGGCTTTGAATAGTTTATGAAGAAGGTGAGAGTTATTGGATTATACCATGGTAATATGTTACAGTCATGACGCTTGTGGCTTTCTAAATGAAAAACGCTAGTTGGCAACTCCTAATACTCCATAGTAGCCTACTTGGTCCTCATTTATTTATGGCTTCCAAGTTTTTTATTTAATTGTTGTTCAATCTCTTTCTTCTGGAAGATTAGAGTTTTTTTCTCTTTGTAAGGAAGCTTCTGTTGCTACCAATGAGTGTGGCTGCCAATGTCTTCTTTCACTTGTTGTTCCTTTACTCTATTTTTTAAGATGAAGGTTCCTTAAAAGGTTTTTTTCCATATCTAATTGAAAAAACCTACTATTCCTGAAGAGAATCCAATTTCAGTTTTTTGTAGATGTACCATTGAGGATGGTATGGACTCTTGAAACTCCTAAATCCATGAAAACTCAGAAGGGCATTTGGATAGAAAGAAAACTGTGCTGACACAAAAGGTCACATACATACGACTCAAGCAATATCTGATGACAGCTTGAAACTGAAGCTTGGAGCTGGACTTTATACAGTACCAATCCTTCTCTAATCACTGTAACTGAGGCAGTATGGAAAGCTACAGGTGGAAAGATGGGGGACAAGGAGCCTGTGGCCTACCCAATGAACCTGATAGCTTTATGTCAGTGTGACCTTAGCTGGAGGTAAAAGTAAACAGTAATCTCTCATTAAAGAGCTACAGACCCTCAATCCTTTAAGAGGAGATTTGGTCTGAAGTTCACATACTCTCTCATAGTCATCACTAGAACACAAGAAGGATCCCCTAAGCTTAAGCAAATGTCACAGTATCAAATGGTACATCTCTTTCAAAACAATTTAACCGGAAGTAAATTATTTACCAGAGGGCGTCAAACTATGCATTTATAAATTGGAGACCAACTAGATTACTCTCAGTTGAAAAGAGATAAGAAGAGCAAGTACAGATGTAGCTTAGGAAACGGCCACTAGAATAACTAAATCTGGAGCTAAAAACGTCCCAAGATGGCTTAGAAAATAACTCATACTGCAATGCTCAAGGATTTTGATGTATTTTCCTGGGAGCAGAGGGGTAGAATAATGCCACCTTTGTGCAAGGCCCCATCACATGATTTAGAATAAGATAGATGAGCTTCAAATATGACTGTACTGCATGCATAGGTTCTGTTCAATTGCTAGCAGCAGATATCTTCCCCCTAATGCCTTCATACGCATAAGGTCTTTTCACCCACTTGCAACGGGGATCTTGCTCCAGATGCTTGCATAAGCATAGGATCTTTTCACTGGCAAGCAGCAGGGATCTCCCTCCTGATGCCCTCACAAGAGTACACTCTTTAGAAGATGAGGAAAGAATCATAGAGACCATATGAGCAGAAGACACAATCACTACCGTGAATAATTTGAGGGGAGACTAGAAGCGGCTTGGCAAGTACCTGTTGCAGGGCCAAAGGAGGAGGTAATCTTTACAATGGCCATAGAGCTACTACAGAATAAATGGGAAATTGAGATCTAAATGGTTTCATGGCCAATACTTTTCCTTTGGTTCTACTAAGTTGGGCAGTTCATATTCAATTATTTGCTCTAGTCAAAGTACATCAGTCTTGAGTCAAAGAGGCAAACTAGCACAATTTTGCTAAAGGTTTTGACAATGGCCCCTAACCTCACCTAGGAGTGATTTAAAATCATCAATGGCACATAATACTGAACACAATGTCGGGGATTCTGAAGTATTCATCGGTGCCAGATACTGACCTGTGAGAATGGAGGCAATGAAGTCAGCAGTTAACTTTTCCCTGATCCCAGCATGCAAATGAGACATCTGAAGTGGCTCAATGGTCTTTGCTTAGGCTTTGATGCATATGGCAGTTGCCCATCAATTTTTCTATCAGCCAATCAAGGAACTGGAGCAACAACTTCTGGTGAATTAGTGACTTGATGTTCAAAATGCTTTGGTGGCCCTCATCTGCAAGGTTACCCATTTATCCATTGGAGTGATTGGGAATGTCGGATATGACTACCTTTGAAAAAAAAGGCCACATTGGTGTTGAGTGACCTCGCCATGAACATTGTGAGTAGACTTCAGATCCTGAAAGTCACAATGTCTGTTCTTCTTTTTTATGAACTTGAAATCCATCCATTGTTGCCTAGTAATTAGCTTGGCAACAGCAATGAGACCTGCATCAGGTGAATAACAGTAGCAAACAGTACAGTCTCTAAATATAGGGCCATTGCGCTTCCCTGCTGAACCACAGAACAGATATACTCCTAGTGATGGAAGATTTCAGAGAGTTACTGGGCAAAAGGACATGGGAAAAAGAGTGAGCTAGGTTTTGCTAATTCCCCAGTTAGTGATGAAGATGAAGATCCCGTCTTTTGATCACTTGCTGCATCTTCACAACTGTATAGACTGTCGATATAGAAACAAATAAAAAAAAATTACAGGCCCACTCTACCATAAGAGACTTTTCTGCCTGAGAGTACATTGTTTTCGGTCTGGTATGTCTGTGGCTGCCATAGGCAATGTTGTGTCCTTGTCTCTGTTGACATCGATTGTGGCACAGTTTGAAATTCACACTATGTCCAGAATCCACTGCTTTCATCTGAGACTTCCTCTGGTTCTTGGGTTTGGCTCCAGCTCTCATGTATGATTCAATAGAAAAGGCACACTTAGCCCACGATTAAGAGTATTGAGACCGTCTTGAGACCGTCATACCGTCAGTGGCGGTCCGACCACCACCTCCTTGTCAGACAGACAGCCTGAATATGACAAGGGTGGTCGAACCGCCACAACACCACCACAACTGCCAGGGTCTTGGATCCCGTGGCAGTGGGGAAAGTGGAGTTCTATGCTGGCAGTGCAGATGCCAACACCACTGTGCTGATTACAACCTGCATTTCTGCTGACCTTCTCATGGCGGGCCCACCATGAAAAGGTCAGCGTAAAGGCAGGGAAACACCCAGGGTATTTTGCCTGTTGGGCATTGTGGCTGGGGACACATGTTGTGCCCCCCAATGCCTGCATTGTTATGCGCACACTGTGTGCCAGGCAGATATGGTGCATGGTAATAGTGCGCACATGACAGTGCAGGTGCTGCAGTGTGGCAGCATTGCCTTCAGGCTCTCTTTGTAAGCCAAATACCACTGCCAGCACACCACCAGCACGGTGGTGAAGTCCAAATGTGGCATTTGGGATGCTGCCAGCTTGGCGGTGTTCTCCTGACTGCCGACTCAGTGGCTAGTGGCCGTTTGCCAAGGTTGCAATCAGAGCCTAAATCTGGACTTTGCTGTATAACTTTGAGGCTTTTGAGCAGAGGCCAGCAGCATTTCTTCAGAGTCTAGCCTTTAAAACTCTAATGCTTCTGATAGCAGTGTTTTTTGCACTGCTTAACCATGATATACAGTGTAAACGCACAAGGGCTTATCAGCTCCGCAGTTCCAATTCTACCAACTGCTACACAGTTTTTAGGTCAAGCCTAGGCAGCGCATGCGCTGTCTGCAAGACCTGTAGTAAACACTACCTGGAGGGTAATTCCACCTGCTACTTGACATTGGTTCACTCTGGCGTTGCTCTGCTTAGCTGGCTCACTATTGGCTGGCGATCCTATATGTCACTTCAGTTTTGTGGGAAGCAGCACCGACCAACTACAGTTTAGTTACGCTGTGGGTCGGTATCTCTTTCGTTTTGGGAATTCTTCATTTATTTATTTTAAATCGCCATGGCGATTTATTTAGTTGTAATGTGGCACCTGATGCTCACGGTGCAGCGACGGCTTCTTTCTCTGCGCACCTTTCCAAGCCACTTTGAACCAAGAGTGTACGCCTGACCGGGTAGAACACAAAAAAAAGGTGTGTGTTTCTGCCTGTATGTGTAACTGCCTGTGGTTGCATTGTGTGCGTGCGTGATTGTGCGTGTGTTGGTGGATGTGTTTGTGTGTTTTTCAGCATGCCTGCTTGTATACAGGTGTGCACCTGTTGCATCTGTTTGAACATTCTTGCCTTCTGATTCTGTCCGCCCTCACATCCTTTAGATGCCGCATCTAAAGGATGTGAGGGCGGACAGCATCAGAAGGCAAGAATGTTCAGCCTTTTCTTAAAATAAAATAAAACATGAGGTGTATCCTGTGTCTTCAGGCTGTTTTCAGTACTAGGCAGTGTGCTCATCGCACATAGTGCTTGCACATCACGCCAGAAAAGATCCCCTGCAAAGAATGGCACACATGCTTATCTGGTGCAGCTAAAGGGCTCTGGAGCCGTCCCTGCTACATTGACACACACTAGAAGCCGATCGTGCTAGCTGCAATGACCACACCCTGGGGGCTGTCCCTACTGCTGTGACAGCACACTGGAAGCAGTAATTAATAGTTACATCAGATTTGCATTGGGTCACGCTTCTGATATTACACTGGAAGCTTGTCTCAAGTCAGTGACATTAGGCTGGGAGCACCCACCTCCCGCAGTGACAGCATGTGAGCGTCTCCTACATCTTTGACTGCACTGTGTCTTTACAAGGAGACCTACACCAGAGACTGTCCACACTGCAGTGACCACGCAAGAGAGCTAGCCTTTAATGCAGTGACATCACACCAGGTGCTAGTAACCGCACACTGGGAGCTAGTCTAACCCCGGCAATATTATACTGGGAGCTAGGTTTTACTGCAACACAAGCACACTGCGAGCTGCGCTCACTCAAGGCCCATCACACTGGGAGCTAGCCCCTGATGCAGTCACTGCACCCAGGTTGTTGTCCCTTACTGCAAGTACATCACACTGAGAGCTCATGCTGTAGTCACCGGACAGTGGCAGTGTTGTGTAGCTCCTATAGAACCCCTGCAGGACCTGCGCATTTGGATAACGTATACTGCGGGCTTGGTGGCAGACTGACTCTGTGCACCCCCACCGTATATGTTAGCCTGGTTTGCATTAGCTAGCTTGCAGTGCCACTAGTGTCTCCTCTTATCGGGGAGAGATTAGTTTCTGGCAACCTTAGATCATGAAAACCCTGATTCCGTCAGAATCGTGGAAACAATATACTACCTTTCGCTCAGTCACTCGTGCTCACTTATTCGGTTTGTCTCAGAGAGTTACACAGCATAAACAGTTGGGCGTTTCAATAAGTATTTATTGAACAGTTGTTATTCTAGTGTAAAATATATGTGCTGCGGTAACCAGCAGACAATAGCAGAGATATATTATCAGCAGTACAATAAAAGCAAAGGGATAGAACAGTTCTACCATATTGCGATAATCATGAGTACATACATGAATATAAAAGCATTATGCAAGTGCGCGTACTCCTACGATGCCTAACTAGATGTACCTGAGTGTACCTAGCATATGTGTGTAGGTCTAAAAGCTAAGAGCCAAGAATCCTCCTAGGATTTAGTCGAACCCCCGTACCTGAATAGAGAGAGTGTGTGGAACCCCGTCCTGGTCTCGAGTTGGACACCCCATCAGGGCTGTGTCAGACTGCTGTCAGCTGGAGCGACTGCATGCAGGAGCCTCAGCGTCTCTGGTCAGTGTGTCAGCATGGAAGTCTCAGTTCCCTCTGTCTTACCGGGGAAAGATGTGGTGTATTTATACCCTAAAGAGTCTCGGTCCTCAGTATGGTTTGTATTGGACATGAGGAAGAGGTCAGGGGTGAACTTTGTACATACATATTATGCCAGTGGTGAATTCTTAGAGAGCCATGCATAATTAATGAGTACAGTGTGGGCCTGTGTTTGGAAAAACCCTGCTGTATTCAAAACCACAGGATAGATACCGTTCAGCCCTCAGAGCTCGTTGTGTACTAGCTGGGACCAATGTAGGTGAAAGATCATGCCTATATAAGGAATCATACTATAATAGGACATGTACAGTTGTGACCATAATTGGGCAAGTACGAATATGACCATATTAGGGTAAATATGAATACGTCCATTTTAGGGCATGTACGAACGGGTCTACATTAGGGCCTCTATGCGGGATATAACACCCACTCCTCTTCCGAACTGGATTAAAATGACCATACTTAAAATCTGGACAATTTAAAACATTTTTAATAGCAAGTAAAAACATGGGGCATATTAGCAAGGAATAGCGATATTTATCGCTAACCTGCAGCTTAGCGCGACTTTGGTTAACGCCGCCTATCGCTGGAAAATATCGCTGAGATAACACCCTATTAGTAAGGTTTATCTCCATAGCGATATTATTTCCAACGATAGCGGTAAAATGTGAGAATATCGCCGGAAAAGCAGCGATATTCTCGCATATCGCTAAGGTGGATTCAGCATTAGAATCCACCTCCTATACCTTAAACAGGTAAGTCATCCTAACTAGCAGGAGATAAAATATAGCGATAAACACGCTTAGCGCGAATTATTTTATTGCTTCGCCTGCCTAGCTAATAGGGGGTAGTGGGATTAGCGACTGTTTACAGTCGCTTTTAGTAGAGAACGCCTTCCTTGCATGTCATTAGCGATAATTATCGCTGACATGCAAGGCGATGTGAATCCCGGCCTCTAACGCCTGAAAGCTGTCGCTAACGCCTGTTAGCGACAGCTTGCTAATAGGGCGATAAAAATATTGCCGCTTTAGCGGCAAAAAGTGCAGCTAAAGCGGCGATAAAGCCCTTGATAATATGCCCCACGGTTCTAAAAAATCGTTAAAAAATTTAGGTGCTTAAAAAAAAAATGTTGAAATTCAGCTTTTTCTAGTTGCCACTTAAAAAGTCAATATTGTCTCTCTATAGAAGTTGTATTACCATAAGCAGGAGAAGGCCACGCTTTTCTCAAGCGAAAGTGTCAATATAAGGAAATGTTCCAAATTTAGATCGTTTATTTTGAAACGAGCGAAAAAGCTGAATTCTTTCCCAGGACACGATGAGCCAATTCAAGATTTTGCGTCCTGACTGGGAAGCTCAATATTATCGGTGTCAGCTGCTGTAGATGACAAATCCAACGCCTCACAGAGAACGTCAATCGCACATAGATGGAATGTAGTACTGCCAACAGTCGGTGCTGCGGCAGCGTGTGCGGCAGTTGTAACCTGGGTGCCTGTGGAAGAGTCACCTAACCCAGCAGGAGAGAACGGCACCTGTGGATTCTCCAGGAATGCATTCATCAGAATCGGAAGCCGCTGAGGACAACGCAGAGCGTGGGCCTTTATGGGGTCCAGCATTGCATCCGTGTCCGGAGGCACATCTGATGGAAATGTTAGACAAAGATCCAACATGCATTCCTCTCCGCAGAACAGGCATCGAAGAACAGGTAAGATGCAGTCTACCCAGACTGGTCTAAATAATAGAAACCAGGAGGCATTGAGTTCTCGCAGGCAGGAAATGCCCAGAAGTTGTACCATGCCTTCACGGTATTTCCGCTCCAGGAGCGTGTTCACCATTCCCTCGGGAAGTGGACCGTCCATTGCGTAGCAGCAATATTACAATCAGGATTCCTGCGATTAGGAACAGGATGAGCGGGAATCTTCCAAATACTCTTCCCAATACAGAGTGTATAAAATTTGGGATTACTCCGAGGACTGTCTGAAAGGTGCTTAACAGTCCGGACCCTATGGTCTTAAATAGGTGTACAATTCCGCTTGTATCAGACATATTGAAGATACGTCCCACCATTTCTGCGAAATGAATGGTGCAGTTTGTACATATGAGTGCCTGTATCTCGGTCGAGGTCCTTACAACTTGAAGTTCATAGGTTTCTCGAGCGGAGGTTAAGGGCACGGGTTGCTGTAAAAGCATGGCTTTCAATCTGCTCAGAGTATCAAACTGTATAAAAGAAACATTCAGCGAAGGCCAAAGCGGCGCCTCCCCGACTGTGTTCAGTGGCGGAAACAATACTTGCATACAGCAAATAACCCTGGAGTTAACAGTTACTAGATATGCGACGCCCGGAGGCATCCCACAACAACCTTGATCATTTAGCATTAAGTAACTCCCATTCGAGAGCAGCTGGAAAACCGGCGTGATCATGGCCGCTGGGGTCCCTGACATGTGACAAGATAAGTTCGCCACTGAACCACTGTAGGCTCCGTGTAGAGAAATATCCTGACACATGAGAGAACTGCTTAAAGCGTTCCTGCAGTATGTACCACTCAGAAACACTTCTCGATCCCCATTCCGGCATCGGTATCTATATGGTAACTCCCAAGTTTCCTTGATGTATCCCTTACCCATTTTCACATATTTGCCTGCCTGCCTGCCTTTGCTCAAGGCAATATTGAAACTTAAACGTTGTGACCGGCAGAGTGATTTGGCCATGAATTAGCCATTCTGTTGATGGTGATTTGGCTACAGTGAATGGTAACCTTTCCAGTTTCTCAATACGCAGCATTGTATATTTGGCTCCCCTCTGCGCCATTTCTGTCTGTTTATCAGTTAGATTGTATTCTGAGAACAGAGACGTGGTGTTTATAAAACACCATGGCACATAGCCTGCACACAAAGATTGCAGCGTCCAGCTTAACATCATAATAGAACGTAGCTGAGATTGCCCGTGTTGTAACAAGGCCAGATCTTGTTCTAATATGTCGATCGCCGGGGACACAATGTTGCCTAAGGAGTAAATCCTGGAGGTCAAAGTAGTTAACCCATTGTCCACTACTGCTAATGCCTTTTCTAAGTTAATACGGTCTTTCTCCCGTATCCTTTCTGCGGCCTCTTGTTGGGATATTTTCCAGTTTTCATTATAGTAGGCATAAAGGCCTGCATATATGAAACGTTTCTGACGTTGTTTCCTGGGACCTAGTAGAAAATCTCTAAGATCCATGTCAGGTGTGAGTAAGGTCAAGTGGTGCTTTACTTCTGTCAGTGTTGAGGTCTCTAGCCAATCAAGGCACAACTTCCCAACACTATACGATGTCACTACCCCTGGTTGTTGTCTTTGTACATAGCGTGGATCTGGCCTATGGATACTAAACCCTCTGGTTGTATTCATAAATCTCTGTTGATATTTGTTAGTGTCAATGGGCCAAACCAGCCATTCTGTCCAATCAGGATCTGATCTGTTGTACCGGAAAATGTCATCTAATCCTACCCCTTGTGTAGTTGAATTCTGCCCCCCACCCATCTGCGATGGTGTTGGAAACCCCGGTGTGTTCATTTCCTTGCCTTTGGCTAGTCCAAGACAGGATGTCTGTTGCACAGTTTCATTCAGAAATAAAATCTGCTGCGGAATGATGCATGCTCTAAAAAGTGCTTCTATTCTCTGGACTTGCCAGTCCCTAGAACCCCAGATCGATTTGGAATCTATTGTGTCTTTCCATAGATCGAAACCCTGTTTAGACAACTGGTTCAGAAAGGATGCAGAGTAAATATGTTTGGTGTTTGTTAACATAATTTTCTGAGCTGAAATTTTTGCCACTTTATAATAAAATGACTTCGGGTCGGATGTGTTAAACCCTGAGAAGTATGTGAATTTCTGTGCAAATGCTTGCGAACTACTTTTTGGAGGTGTTGGGCAGTGTTCCCACTGGTGGTACTCAAATACATTTCTAGGTGTTATAGATTTGTGTAAGAAATGATCACCAAAATGTTGGTAACAGTACAATGTATCATAGTCTGAAGTACCTTCTAACATTCCATTGTTCGAAATGCTGCAGTTTTTCTAAATCAGACATCATAGCATTTCACAGTATCAGTGTCCCAATCATCAGAAAATGTACTGGAGGTAATGATATCACTTAAAGAAATTTTAAATACATGTTTTAGCTTTAAAAGTTCAGTCGGACCGAATACATCATAATCAATCTTGTCCCATACTATACTGTCCGGTATAGGAACTGCTGTATGTTCACTGAAGACAAGTCTTTTGGTTCACGATGTGAAGACTGGTGTGGTTTTAAAATCAAATTGACTCTTTGGGCTGTAGAGCTTGGTTGGAGGTATCGTCCATTAATAAGCATACTAAAAGTTATTATTAAACCTAGCCAGAAAATGAAAAATAACATCCCAGTGATATGTTATATTATGTTATGTTATAGGGTATTTGTTAAGCGCACAGCTACTCCAAGGAGTGTCCCGGCGCTATCTTCACCCCAGAACAGAGCAAATGAAAGACCTGACAGCCATAGCCAGCTAGTCTACTCTACTGTTGGAAAAGCCATGTTTTTAAGCCTCGCCTAAAGCTGAGAAGATCACGTTCTTGTCTAAGGGAAAGTGGGAGACTGTTCCATAATTTTGCAGCTACTACCTGAAAGGAGCGTCCTCCTTTGCGAGAACGGCAATACTTAGGCACAATTGTCAATTTCTGGGTTGATGACCACAGAGTTCTGGACGGTTTGTAGGGCTGAATTTTATTCCTGATGTACGGGGCCCCAATGTTATTTAGGGCCTTAAAAGTCAACACCAGGGATTTAAAACTGACCCTTTTTTTCACTGGTAACCAGTGCAAAAATCTGAGGTGGGGAGACATATGTGACCTGGGTCCGACCATGAGCACGGCCCTAGCTGCCGTATTTTGAACTACCTGAAGGCGGTTTAGTAAGTAGTCCGGAAGGCCCAGATACAACACATTTACGTAGTCCAACCTTGACATGATCAGTGCTTGGACCACAGTTTTCCTATGAGGGATAGGAAGCAGGGGAGGAAATTCCTCATCATTTTTAAAAGCCCGAAACAGGTGCCAGCAACCGATTGCACCTGGGACCTCATAGTCATGTTGAAATCTAATTTCACTCCTAGATTTTTGCGATGGAGACTGGACTATCAGTTTTATCATTGTTCTATCCAAGGTGACACCAGGTAAGTCTTTCTAAAAAAGTGCAAAAAGTCATTGAGTTTCTGTTGGAGTGATTTTTTGGCTGGCGTTGTTTCCGGCTCGCTTGGATCCAGTGAAAACGTATCAAAGTTCATGAAATAGACAGAAGCAGTTTGATCAATTGTTGGAATTGCATCGGGATTTGTTGACATTGGATTTTGCTCTTGACGAGGCATGTTGACGTAGATGTCTGTATTAGGTCTGATTGCAACTTGGGTGTTAAGTTGATTTTCATTTTGAAGATGAATTTCTTGTTGAAGTGGAACGAGTTCCATAGCATTGTTGCTTAGTCCTTCATTCAGTACATGTGGCTCTTCAAACGTGATGAGTCTTTCTGTTTGGACTTCTTGGATTGTAGTGAGAGGAGGGCGTCTGCTACTGTGGAGTCCACGAGGCCTACTGTTTAGTATCGGCCACATAGTGTGGTTTGATTAAGTCAATTGAGACAAATCTTTTCTCCTTTTTTACGGCAAGAGGCGGCAGAAGTACAGTTCTTGTGCCATGGATTGCAAGGACCGGTACAGGCTTTCTGTAAGATGGCCCAAATTCTTACTTGTCAGCAATCTTCTCTCTGAATAGATCCCCGATTTTTGGGATCCAGATTGGTCTTGCCGTTACTGCCTTGACTTCCTCAGTGGCGGCCTGTTTCTGGAGCACGTTACTTTGTTGTGTCCTGGATTCATTTAGATCCTGTAAAACAGCCAAACGATCATGGATATCAAATGGTTTTTCATCCGCCACTGTGCCTTCACAATCAAGAACAGGTATCCACATTCTTGTCCCAAATAGGACCTCTTAAGGAGTGACACCTCCTAGAGAGCTTCTTGGTTGATTATTGAGCGCACGCTGTACCCCATAAAGGTGATCGACCCATCTACCGCCCTTTCCTAATACCCTAGCTGTTAAAGATTGCTTTAAGTCTCGGTTTTTCCTCTCCACAACAGAATTTCCCTCTGGATGATACGGAGAGGAGTACCGCAATGCTACGCCCATTCCTTCCATTGCCTCTTTGTAAGCCCGAGAGCTAAACGCCGGACCACGGTCAGAATGTAACGTGCCAACTGAGTATGTGCCAATAAAGACTCGCAAATCTTTTATAACAGTTCGAGCGTCAGCCGAGCGCTGAGGCCAAACCTTGAGGACACTTGAGCTGGACGCGCACAAACGGACAACCTAATGCTGTCTAACAATAGTATCTGTACTGGACGTGTTGTGGTGGACAAATTCATCTGCTTGCAGATGTCGCAGCTCCAGACGTAGTCTCTAATCAGCCTTCTCATCACGGGCCACCAGTAGTGTTCTTTTAACAAAGCAACAGTCTCCCTAAGTCCGTTATGTACAGAACCACTTCCTTCGTGTGCTGCCACAATTAAGCCTAGCCTACGATCCATATTTGGTATTATTCTATCCCCCACTCCAGGAATCTGAGCATATGGAATGTTTTGTGCATCCAACTTGTAAGAGTACTTGAGTGGAAATGTTTTAGGTACTGCTGTGCTGCCTTTGGGTGAAGCACTGACAGCTACCATAATCTCGCCGTCTACCCTCGTCTTTGAACGAGTAACTGCAGCTATGGTGGCTGTGTGAACAGCCCCCTTGTCGTCTTCATCAGCCAATGAATTCCCTTCAACGTGAACGCCATCATGCTGATGACTCAGTGTATGTATCACGTGAGCCCTTGGTAGTTCGTTTCTCAACTCCACTACCTGTTCCCATAGCATTTTATGCTTAATTGTGCCACCTTTTGCATCTTTGAACCCGTTTTGTTCCCAATGATGTAGATATTCATTGTATGACTGTACACAGTAAAAGGAATCACACACAATAAGTGTGGGGAATTTGTGATCCGTATTTATAAGTGCCAGTATAAGTGCTTTGAGTTCTGCCAACTGAGCCGTGCAGTCTCCTAGAGATTGCTTTTTAGTGCAACTCGGATGGAACTTTCCATCGTGCATGCGACCTTTAACAATCGCACACGCCGCGCTGTAAGCTTGCTTAATCCCTGTGGCTGGTTGAGCAGAACCGTCAGTGTAAATAATGTATTCATACTGATCAAGAGGCAAAATTTCATTTGGTAGAGGATATTCTTGTTCGTATTGCAGGAATGCCTGTGTTTTTAAACTTGGATCAAATCTGTATTCAACATCCGTTGCAGTAAGAGAATTAGCCCATTGTATCCATCTTGGATGTAAGGCTTTAGCATTTAGAATGCTAGCTTTTGTAACAGCTTTTAAAGCTGGTACTGGGGTCACGACAATTATGCGTTTTCCCTGAGCTAGAGCTCTCTCTCTTGCTACAGCGGTCTGCACTGCTGCCAGGATTTTTTCTGTTGAAGTGAAACGCATCTCTGCGTTTGTGTACAGGTGTGATTTGTATGCGATTGGTACTGTTTCACCTTCATTAAAAGTTAAATAAGTGTACCCGCATTGACCCGCTATGACTCGGATCACTAAGTTCTGTGCGTTTACGCATGTCTGTAAATGTTTAGAAGCTATCATGTCTTCCTGTAGGAACGCAGGATATTTGTGTGTTCCTGTGTCCATTGTTTGACTGAAAAGTCAGGTTTTATTAAGTCGTAGAAAGGTTTTACTCTTTCTGCATAATCCAAAATGTATGCTCAACCAAAATGTAGGAATCCCAGAATTGATTGTAAATTCTTCAATGATTTTGGAGGTTGGAGCAGCGCACACTTTTCTAAAAAATTAGCTGCAGGCTTTTTCCCTCACATGACAGCTCGTATCCTAAAAACAGGACACTGAGGTGGGAAAATTTTAGATTTTATAAAATTAAAATTATAGCCCTCAGAGGCGAATCCCATAATAATGGTGCTCACCCTGGTCAAGTGCCTCGGTAAGTCATCGTCCGTCAGATAAATACTATCCACATAGGACAATGCTTCTTCATCCAAATTTTGGAGTAACTCTGTTACCCTTGCTGAAAACAACCCCGGGCTATTCTTATACCCTTGGGGGAGTCGGCAAAATTGCCGGTGGGATCCTAACGCACTGAATGCGGTCAGGTACCTGCTTTCAGGCGCTATATTTTCGCAGATAAATCCATTTGAGATATCAAGTGTTGTTTTGTATTTTTTCCGCTCAATGATATTCATTAATGCGGCACTGTGTGCATTTTGAACTGCAAATGTCTTTTTGCAAGTGTTTAAATGTCTGTAATCTAAATCTAGATGATTTGTGTTGTCCGGTTTGGCTACGGGGAACAAAGGATTGTTCATAGGTGAAGTGCAATTTTCTTTCACCCCCTGATATTCAAGTTGATATAGAATCTCCCTGACTTGTTTTTTAGCTTCCTGCTTTATAGGGTATTGCCTTTGAGCATTTGGGGAAACTTTTAACGGGATCACGTGGTGGGTTGAATCCTCATCCCAACCAGCATGATTTTTGTACAATGCTGGAGCTAGGGCAACCGCCCACTCCTGCGCATATACATGTTTTAGGTGAATGGGAACGAGGTCGGAAAAGTCTGGAAAAATTACAGTTTCTCCCCTAGGGCACTCCATGACAAATGCAGGTGGCCAGTCTTGTTCTGCTGATAGAATGTGATAACCAGATGACAGATTTTTCCAAAAGAGACCTTTAACTTTTCTGGGCTTGTCCCCCTCCATCCGGAGAGTTATCTCATGTAACTTATGTGGGGCCCTTACCCGAGTATCAGGTGTTTCCACCGTGATTTACTCACTCAACTCCGCTGTCACCAGGAATTCCTTCAGGTTCTGGCGAGCTAAAGTTACTTCTGCAGCGCTGTCTAGCATCGTCAGAGCCCATTCCCCGTTCAGAAGCTGTGTCCTCAGAATTCTGGGCATGTCTGATCTTGAGACCTGCTACCTTCTTCTTTTTGAACTGAGGTTTTGATTTTTGTTTATCTTCTTTATTAGGTGCGTAGTCCGCAGCGCGTTGCGTGTCTCTGGACTTTGTACGCTCCTCTTGTCTGTGTTCTGACCGTCCTTCCCTCTCGGAGTTTCTTGATGAACCCTGAAAGGAATGAGAGGAACGAGTATCAGTATCCTGATACCTGTCAGGTTTTTTAATATTATCCCTATTCCTGAGGTTATACCTCCTTTCAGAGGGCTCCTGTTGAGGAGACCTACCTCTGGACTGAGATCAGGTGTCTTTAGACTTTTGTTGTTTTTTATTTTCCCACTTCTTTTCAGAAGAAGAAGGTGTCTGCTTTGTAGTGTCCTTTTCAGGACTGCCCATCAGTTGTGGTTTTAATGCTTTCCCACCTAGACTGTCTCTGCCTAATTCTGCTTATGCAGTTTCAATTATTTTGGGTAGTTCGTGTTGTTGATCTACTGGACTAAACTCCCTTAGGCGTTGTCGGATCGCCACAGAAGCTGCTTCCCCCTTAATGCTAGCTAGTATTATGGCTGAGACCTGTTCAAAGTTGTTTAGCAACTTCATCCCTAAATTAAGGGCAGGCTCTGCTCCGTACTCATTTTGTATCTCTTTCAATACTTCAGGTACTACTGCTATTGACGGGATACATGTGTTCTGGTATATATGGCAGCAAAGACTGAACCCCAAGAGGTGCACTCCTCTACTTGTGGTGTGAGACCCATGGGCAAGCAGATTGTTAGAATTCTGTGTTTATCACTGGTTGTAGTATTCCGGAATACTGCTTCAAGCTGAGTTATTTTCTGAGCTATCCAGAATGGGATTTGTTCGCGTTTTGCTGGCATTTTGCCCATTATCGAGTGTAATGTTTGAGGAGTTATTTTATTAACTGTACCTTGGACTGAAGTGTCTTGTGCTGCAGCTGGTGCAGGCTGAACTGTTAAAGTCCTCATCACAAATTGTGTGAGGTTTCTGTTGATTTTAATTAAATCTCTGTGTTGTACGAGTAAGTCTGGCTGTAGCATTGTGCCAATATCAGGATGCGGTGTGTATGCCGCTAATATGGGTCATGTGGCTCCTGAACCTCTGAGCGGGCCTAATCTTGCTCTTCCTTGTACGTGGGGTAGGACACCTTTAAACCAGTAATTATGTTCCTGGTAAGTGAGCAGAACCTCTAATTCCTCAAAAGGTGTATAGTCCACTGGTGTTTCACCTTCTAGGTAGTAGTGAAATACATTTGTAATTGCATTCGCTGCTGGGAATGTAACCCAAGAATAGAACACCTCTGTTTTATTGGATTTGCATGCCTCAATCACGAAAATTACTGTACCACCCCTGGCTCTTAAGCCATGTTCTAGAAGTTTTATGGTGACTGCCCTTCTGAAATTTGGTGCAATTTGTATTGCATCTTCAGGGTCTTCTTCCCCTATACCGAAGAGGTCTGTTGTAACTCTCCTTGTGTCGTTTGCTTCTTCCACCATTTTAATTGGAAGAAGGGAGGTTAAAGAATATATGTCCTTCAAGCTTGAATAACCAACAGCCAACAAATAGTATTCTCGTACTACTCAGCTGAGGCGGATTTAGTGCCCACCCACTCCAGACATCTCTGGGGTTTAGTGAGTAGGTTCTCTGAGAATAGCACTGCTGAACTACTCAGATTCTACTGTTAAATACGTACCCAACCAACGTTGGCGGCGCCATGTCGTGTAGCTCCTATAATACCCCTGCAGGACCTGCGCGTTTGGATAACATATACTGCGGGCTTGGTGGCAGACTGATTCCGTGCACCCCCACCGTATATGTTAGCCTGGTTTGCATTAGCTAGCTCGCAGTGCCACTAGTGTCTCCTCTTATCGGGGAGAGATTAGTTTCTGGCAACCTTAGATCATGACAACCCTGATTCCCTCAGAATCGTGGAAACAATATACTACCTTTCGCTCAGTCACTCGTGCTCACTTATTCGGTTTGTCTCAGAGAGTTACACAGAATAAACAGTCGGGCGTTTCAATAAGTATTTATTGAACAGTTGTTATTCTAGTGTAAAATATATGTGCTGCGGTAACCAGCAGACAATAGCAGAGATATATTATCAGCAGTACGATAAAAGCAAAGGGATAGAACAGTTCTACCATATTGCGATAATCATGAGTACATACATGAATATAAAAGCATTATGCAAGTGCGCGTACTCCTACGATGCCTAACTAGATGTACCTGAGTGTACCTAGCATATATGTGTAGGTCTAAAAGCTAAGAGACAAGAATCCTCCTAGGATTTAGTCGAACCCCCATACCTGAATAGAGAGAGTGTGTGGGACCCCGTCCTGGTCTCGAGTTGGACACCCCATCAGGGCTGTGTCAGACTGCTGTCAGCTGGAGCGACTGCATGCAGGAGCCTCAGCGTCTCTGGTCAGTGTGTCAGCATGGAAGTCTTGGTTCCCTCTGTCTTACCGGGGCAAGATGTGGTGTATTTATACCCTAAAGAGTCTCGGTCCTTAATATGGTTTGTATTGGACATGAGAAAGACGTCAGGGGTGAACTTTGTACATACATAATATGCCAGTGGTGTATTCTTAGAGAGCCATGCATAATTAATGAGTACAGTGTGGGCCTGTGTTTGGAAAAACCCTGCTGTATTCAAAACCACAGGATAGATAACGTTCAGCCCTCAGAGCTCGTTGTGTACTAGCTGGGACCAATGTAGGTGAAAGATCATGCCTATGTAAGGAATCATACTATAATAGGACATGTACAGTAGTGACCATAATTGGGCCTATGCGGCCATGACCATAACAGGGCAAGTACGAAAATGACCATATTAGGGTAAATATGAATACATTCATTTTAGGGCATGTACGAACAGGTCTACATTAGGGCCTCTATGCAGGATATAACAGCAGCAGCCTTTACTTCAGTGACAGCTTCATGAGTGCTATTACTGCAGTCACAGCCATGCTGTCTCTTACTGCATCACACTGGGTGCGCCTACTGTTGCATCAGTGCCACACTGCAAGCTGTCTTCACTGCACTGTAATTACTATTGGCAGTCCACACTGTAGTGAACTGATGCCCTCTCACGCCAGTGACACCGCTCTTGAGAGTTTTGGTCACTGCGGAAAGAGACGAGACTGGGTTCTATGCTACTCCCACCCCAATAACACCCGGAGCATCTGCCTTGTGACACCTATGCAGCGAGGATATCCTCCAGCGAGCCCCCCGCACCTCCCTGCGTGATATTCATTGGGCACATCTCCAGCTCAGCAGAACTTTGTCCCAATTCACAATTTACTTCTGCGGATCCGCCCCGGAGCATCTCTCTCTCTGGGCATATGATCGATCCCCTTGAGTGTACATCTGAGGTTTCATCAGATCGTCACCGCTGCTCATCTGCACATCTCCTCTGGATGCCATGTATTTCGATATTTCATCCTCAAGATTTCATACCCTGCAGATCTATTGCCTGTTGGTGTGTTTTTTCCCAAGCAGTGATGCATGCACAGGGATGCTATGTGCAGGGACACAGAGGTGACCGTTGAGTGGGCCTAATGCAGTAATTGTTTTTTAAAAATTATTATTATTAGAAGGGATACACATGCCTGAGAATACCTGTTACTCCATTCAGCGACAAACGAGTACAGCACGGATTCAGTTCTCAGTCCATGCAATGATGGAATATAGCACGAGTGAGACCTTAGTCCATGCAGCGACAAAGTGCTATTGCACGGGAATGACCAAGCACTGACAAAATATAGCACAGGTATGATTTTCAGTGCTTCCAGTGAGGAAGGAGTGTATAGTTCAGTGTGATCTTAGTCCATGCAGCAACAAATGAGCGTAGCACGGGTAAACTATTCGGTCCTTGCAGTAACCCAGTGAGTGAGCTCAGATGCAGATACCTGGTGATGCACAGGGGTGTGCTTTATTTCACGTAGTGGCACCAGAGCAGTTCAATTCTCAGATGAGGGTTGTGACAATGGAGACTCCAAATTCCAGATGCCAATGAGAACATGTAGGACTGACTGCTTTACAAATGTACCCAGGCAGAGCAGTACACTCGCTGCCCTAGTTCTTTTGGCATGGCTAGAGAGGAGAAGTACCACCCAAGCTTTCTGAGATGCAGGGCCCCTCCTCTTTGCTGCTGGACTACAAAGAACCTTGTACTGAGAATTCTATTGCCACCCCACCAAGAAGCCAGACTCAAGTGATGTTTGTACAAGGGATGATGTATTCTGGTTTTTGATCTTTAAGATTTGCTGGTCACTGAGTAAATGTTGTGAAAGGGTGTTTTAGACCTGGTGGGTGCTCGGTTCCACAAGTGGCGGAACTGCTTTAAAAAATGTATACCGACTGTGAGAAGTTGGCCTGGTATATGCTGTCCACTAATTATAGTGGGCACCTTGCACCAGTCCAAACAACCCCTTATTGGAGATAGGTTAAAGACAACCTTTATTGAAAGCTATCCTAGTGGTAGCTATGGAGAGCAGCCTTCAGGCTAAGTCTTGAAGGAATGTAAAGCAGCTTGTTTTACCAGTCTATAATCTCTTGAGTGATCAAATGAAAGAGCACCACACCAGGTATATATTCAAAATATATGTATTTATTACTAAACACACCCCTCTAGTCTCTTTATGAGGCTAGAGTTCGAAGTACATAAGTTATAAGTTATTTAAACACAGTAATAGCACAAATACACGTTTGGGCCCTAGGGGCGTACCAAACCATATACCAATAAAGTGGTATAAAAACCACGACTGAGCTAGACACTAGGCCTAGAGCCTCTAGCAGTGCTTGGACCACAAGGAACCACCCAAGGTAGTGACACAGGGGACCCACGGGGGACGCGTGCAGTGTAGTAACACAGCCGCGAATCGCCGTTAACTTCTATGGAGAATGTCGCGGTTTGGAATTTAAAGAAAAGGGACACTTAAAGAAGGACTTGGAGCAAACCCTTTGAGAACTAGGTCGTTCTAGAGTCTCTACCCAAGGGAGCACCGGAGTACTCTTGTTACCTCACCCAGGGAAGCCGGGTGCATAGGTGCCTTTCGGGGTCGGGTTTCGTCGTCAATTTGAATGGCGATCTGCTGCAAAGTGCTGCTGGCGACCAAGTGAAAAGTGTCCGGGTGGATCCAAGGGTGGATCGGAGATCTGAAGAACCTGAAAGCAGAGGGGACAGAGTCTGGGTCACTAGCCAGTGACCAGGAAGGCGATGAGCAGATGCCCACCGATGTTGAGTGCTTCAGGTAGGTTGACAGTCATCTTGACTCTTCAGCCACGAAATCCAGGAGGCGTTGTCGGCAACCAGGAGCAGGATTCGGGCTGGTACATGACGTCTGTCGAGTGCTGAGGTGTCAGCGACCAGATTGGACCCAACAGGCCTTGGCAACAGCAAGTCTCAATGAAGATGAAGATTGACGATGGTGCAGACCAGCAAGGTCTGAGGAACTCACCCAGCAAGGGTAAGTGAGGGCAAGCCTGAAGCAACCAGGGAGCCCAAGTAGAAAAAGATTGGCCTTCGTGAAGGGCTACTAGCCAACGGGCTAGCGACCACAAAGGAGCCTCGAGACGGTGCACGTGGAGCTGGCTCACAGGACACTCGTGGAGTGGAGGCCAGTGATCTTCGGTGCAGTTGGTGCTGGAGGCTAGGGCTACTCGGAGCCCAAAGCACGACTTCGTGGGAGACCTAGAAGAGGATGCACTTGCAAATGCATGCGGTGTCCAGGGGTCACGGTTCCACATTACCCACGACAGCTACGGGCCTCAGCTTTGCTGGGGACTCAGGGCAGCCTAGGGGAAGTCTGGAAATCCACCTCTGGTGATGTAAAGACTTTGGCGTCCAACGGGAGCTTCAGCGATACAGACTGGACAATTGCTTCTTTGGTGCCTGCCAAGCAGGGGAGTCACTCCTTGACCCCAAGGGAGATTCTTCTGTCCTCTAATCTTTAAGTAGAGCATCGAAGGTCCAGGATTCTGTGTCAGAGTTTCATCCAGGGATAATCTAAAGTCCTAAGGACTGGGGTCCCATACTTATACTAAGTTTAGGGGTTGGACTTACTCTGTGGTCCCACCTATGGGTGGGTCAGGGCAGAGGGGTGGCTACACCCCTTTCCCTTTGTCCAGTTCACGCCAAAGCAGGGTCTGGAAGCCCCTGATCCGGTTTGAACTGGGGTATGCACAGGGACACCAAATGTGCCCCCAGTGCCGGACTTCAAAGCACCCGAGAGTGCTCCCGCCCAGCCCCAATACACACTATCCTGTCTGGGGAGGTGGTCACACCTCCCTGGGACAGGAAACCTATTGTCCAGGCCTCCCCTGCCAGAGTTTCGGTCAGCAGCAGGAGGCCAGACTCGTGTCTGTGGCAGCGGCATCCATTTTGTGATGCCAGGGCTTGGAAAGTCAGTACCGGGCATACCGGTGTGTACATGCCTTTCCCTCTAGAAGGGTGGAATGCTACCCCCGCCGCCAGAAATGGCGGGGGGGGTAGTATTCCAAGATGTTTGACACCAAACATGACATGTTTCCGTGCAGCCATCCCAAAGTTAGCATTTAATGCGAGGTTATAATGCGCTTAAGAGTATATGGTCAGGCTGCACTACAAACAGCATCAGAGAAGGGTCTCCGAACTCTGCAGAGGGGCCCTGCTCATGCAGGGGCACCCTCTCACATAGGAACCACACACTCTGCCTTCAGGATTGATAAGGGCTGCCATAGGAGTGACTTATAAGTTTATATGTGTGTATGTATATAGTGATATAGGTAGCATATATCACAGTAAGGGGTGCATGCACCACCTTACCCACGCTGCAGTAGCAGACCTGTGGTGTCAGTTTGGATGGCCTTCCAGGGGTGGCATAATACATGCTGCAGCCCCTGGTAGGCCTCTGAGGTACCTATGCCCTGGGTACATAGTATACCATATACTAGGGACTTATAAGGGCACTCCAGATTCCAATCAGAGATGTGCCTAAGGCACATGGAAACCATTTTAGAGAGGAAGCAGCTAGGCTGGGGTTCTGATTAGCAGCGCCCCAGCCAGACTAAGGTCGAAAAACAGTGAAGCATCAGCAAAAAGTGGGGGTACCCATGTGAAGCAGATCCTACTCTCCTACACAACCCCCCCACAAATGTAGGGTCATTAAACTAACCTTGCCCAGTTAAGTCTTCATGTTCTAAGTGGAAGTACCTAGAGAGTCCATCTGCATTGGCATGGTTACTCCCAGGTCTATGTTCCACTGTAAAGTCCATCCCCTGTAGGGAAATGGACCACCTAAGCAGTTTGGGGTTTTCACCCTTCATTTGTTTTAGCCATAAGAGGGGCTTATGGTCTGTTTGAACAAGGAAGTGAGTACCAAACAAGTATGGCCTCAACTTCTTCAGAGCCCAGACCACAGCAAAGGCCTCCCTCTCAATGGCTGACCAACGTTTCTCTCTAGGGGTCAGCCTTCTGCTAATGAAAGCTACTGGCTGATCCTGACCTTCTTCATTCAATTGTGACAGTACAGCCCCTACCCCCAATTCAGATGCATCAGTTTGAACAATTAACTTCTTGGAGTAATCAGGACTCTGTAGAATGGGAGCAGTGCACATGGCCTGCTTCAGGTCATCAAATGCCTTTTGACAGCTAACTGTCCACTGAACCTTTTGGGCATTTTCTTGGAAGTTAAGTCATTCAGGGGTGTCACTATTGATCCATACCCCTTGACAAATCTCCTATAGTACCCAGTCAGGCCTAAGAAGGCTCTCACCTGAGTCTGGGTAGTTGGAGCAGTCCAGTCCATGATGGTCTGGATCTTGCTCTGCAAGAGTTGAACCAGGCCTCCACCCACAAGGTGGCCCAGGTACACAACCTGACTCTGCCCTATCTGGCACTTGGTGGCCTTGATAGTCAGGCCTGCCTTTGCAGGGCCTGTAAAACATTTCTGAGGTGGACCAGGTGATCCTCCCAGGTGGAGCTAAAGACAGCAATATCATCTAGATATGCTGCACTATAGGCTTCCAGACCTGTAAGGACTGTATTCACCAACCTCTGAAAAGTGGCAGGTGCATTCTTCAGACCAAAGGGCATCACCACAAATTGATAATACCCACTAGGGGTTGAGAATGCTGTTTTTGGCTTTGCATCATCAGCTAGTCTGATCTGCCAGTAGCCAGCTGTCAGGTCAAATGTGCTTAGATACTTGGCTGAGGCCAAAGTGTCTATTAGCTCATCTGCCCTAGGTATTGGATGGGCATCAGTCCTAGTGACTACATTGAGACCCCTGTAGTCCACACAAAACCTAATCTCTCTTTTCCCACCACTGGTGTGAGGTTTTGGCACAAGGACCACTGGACTAGCCCAAGGGCTATCTGAGGGTTCAATAACACCCAAATCCAACATGTTCTGGACTTCTGTCCTGATACAGTCCCTGACATGGTCAGGTTGCCTATAAATCTTATTTTTTAATAGGCAGACTGTCCCCAGTGTCCACTTCATGAGTGCACCAGGTGGTCTGACTTGGAGTCAGGGAGAACATGTGTCTGAACTGATTGAGCACCTGTCTACAATCAGTTTGCTGCTGGGTAGTGAGGCTGCCTGCCAAGGCTACACCATCCACTGACCCATCATCAGGGTTCTGTGAGAGCAGGTCAGGGAGTGGGTCACTCTCTTCCTCCTGTCCCTCATCAGTAGCCATGAGCAAGCCCATGTCTGCCCTGTCCACATATGGTTTTAACCTGTTGACATGGAGAACCCTGTGGGGACTCCTGGGTGTTCCTAGGTCTACTAAGTAGGTAACCTCACCCTTCTGTTCAACAATGGTATGGGGTCCACTCCATTTGTCTTGGAGAGCTGCTGGGGCCACTGGCTCCAACACCCACACCTTCTGTCCTGGCTGATAAACAGTCAGTACAGCTCTTTGGTCATGCCAGGCCTTTTGAAGTTCCTGGCTAGCCTCAAGGTTTTTAGTTGCCTTTTTCATATACTCAGCCATCCGGGAGCGGAGACCAAGTACGTAGTCCACTATGTCTTGCTTTGGGGGCTTGAGAGGTAACACCCATCCTTCCTTCACCAAGCACAATGGACCCCTGACAGGGTGACCAAACAAAAGTTCAAAAGGGCTGTAGCCAACCCCCTTTTGAGGCCCTCCCTGTACGCAAATAAAAGGCAGGGCAAGAGTATGTCCCATCTTCGCCTAAGCTTTTCTTGGAGCCCTTTAATCATGCCCTTCAAGGTTTTGTTGAATCTCTCAACTAAACCATTGCATTGTGGGTGATAGGGTGTGGTGAATTTGTAAGTCACTCCACACTCCTTCCACATTGCTTTTAAGTAACCAGAGATAAAGTTTGCATCCCTGTCTGATACAACCTACTTAGGAAAGCCCACTCTTGAGAAAATTCCCAGGAGGGCCCTTGCCACCACAGGTGATGTAGTGGTCCTAAGGGGAATAGCCTCTGGGTACCTGGTGGCATGATCCACTACCACCAGGATAAAACTGTGCCCAGATGCTGTTTGGGGATCCATGGGACCAACAATGTCAATCCCCACCCTTTCAAAGGGAACCCCCACCACAGGTAGTGGTATCAGGGGGGCCTTTGTAGTGCCACCTGCCTTGCCACTGGCCTGGCAGGTTACACAGGAGCAAGAAAACTCCTTGGTGTCTTCAGACATGTGGGGCCAGTGAACGTGAGGGACAATTCTGTCCCAAGTCTTGTTCTGGCCCAGGTGACCTGCTAAGGGAATATCATGGGCTAGGGTCAATAAGAAGCCCCTGAACTTCAGAGGTATAACCAACCTCCTGGTAGCACCAGGCTTGGGGTCTCTACACTCTGAGTACAAGAGTCCATCATCCCAATACACAGTAAGGGGACCACTAGCTTTCCCAGCAGCCTCAGCAGCATCTTGCTGTCTGAGGGGTTCAAGGGAGGGGCAGCTCTGCTGCTCCTGGCTCAGATCTGCCCTGGAAGGTCCCCCTGTCCCCAAGAACTCAATCTGTTCAGGTTCAAGCTCCTCTGGGACAGTTCCTTCCTCAGGACTGAGATCATCCCCTCAAGGGACTGATCTTCCTTCTGAGCCAAGGGGGAAGGCACTGCCTTTACCCTACTACTCCTCCTCTTGGAAGGCACTTGGTCCATTATTCCAGAATCCAAGGCCTGTTCAGTGCTATACATTTTGGCTTGTGACCTGGTCACAGCAAACACATCTGCAGGGATCCCCAGCATTTCTGCATGGGTCCTGAGCTCCACTTCTGCCCAAGCTGAAGTTTCTAAGTCATTGCCAAGCAAGCATTCGACTGGTAGGTCTGCACTTACCACAACCTTCTTAAGGCCAGTTACCCCTCCCCAGGAGAAGTTAACATCTGCCAGAGTATGGTCTGTTCTGACATTACTAGCATTGGTCACTTGGTACATCTCACCAAGTATAACTTGCCCAGGATTCACAAGGTCTTGTGTCACCATGGTGACACTTGCCCCTGTGTCCCTAAATGCCAAAGCCTCTCGTCCATTGATTAAAGGCTGTTGTCTGTACTTGCCCAGATTACTGGGACTCATAGAGGAGGTCATATCCATGCCTCCATCACAGACTAGGACAGCCTGAGTGAGTTCTCTGACTAGGTCAGAGCCCATCTCAGTACCCAGGGTCAACCCTACTAAACCCTTGGCTGTAGTACTCCCACCACCAACTGTAACTGCACTAGGGGGAGCTGGTGCCTTAGGGGCATTGGTGGGGGCTGGAGTTGAGTCTTTGGACTTGGTGCAATCACTGGTCCAGTGGGTCTTTTGCTTACAGACCTTGCACCATGGTTTTCTTTGGCCTTTCCCTTTGGTAGACTGTGAATCCCCACCTGAAGAAGATTTTTGGGGGCCTTGTGAAGACTTTTGATCTTTACCCTTCTCCCCACCCTTATCCGAGTTCTTAGAATCTTGCTTCTCAGGGTCACCACCTTGGTTCTGTACCTTCTGCCTCACCCTGGTTCTGACCCATTTGTCTGCCTTCTTTCCCAATTCTTGGGGAGAGGTCAGATCAGAGTCCACCAGGTACTGATGCAACAGCTGATTTTGACAGTTATTAAGAATCTGCTCCTCATTATCAGATTGTACAATCCTGTGAAGTCACACACCTTACTGCCCATCAACCAGCCTTCCAGAGCATTAGCAGAACAATCCACATAGTCTACCCAGTCTTGAGTCTGTGCTTTTTGGGCATCTCTGAACTTTAACCTGTATTGTTCAGTTGTTAGGCCAAACCCATCAATAAGAGCACTCTTCAATACCTTGTAATTATCAGCATCCTCTTCTCTTACAGTGAGGAGCTTGTCTCTACCTTTGTCTGCAAAGGAGAGCCACAAGATTGCTGCCCACTGCTCCTGAGGGACCTTCTGTACTTTACAGGCCCTCTCTAGAGCAGTTATCCATTTGTGGATGTCATCCCCACTCTGGTAGGGAGTGACAATCTTGCTCAGGTTTCTATGGTCATAAGACCTTTCCCTATCTTTAGGGATATTGCTGCCACCATGGGACTCTAGTCCCAACTTTTTTCTCTCTCTGTAGAGATCTAGGGACACACTGTCTAGAGCCAATTGCTGCTTTCTGAGTTCAAGCTGGGCTTGCTCATACTGAATCAGCCTCTTTCTCCTCTCATGAGAGGATTCCCTCCTATGAGAGGAGACAGAGGTCCCTATTGAGGTGTCAGAGTGGTTAGACTCCTGAGAAGGAGATCTAGACCTTCTAGGCACACTCATAATCCTTCCTGGGGGACAAAGTGGAGGTCATTCTGATCCTCCTCTTCCTCTTCCACAGGAGGGATTGGATTTTCCAGGTCAGGGTCATTGTCACCCTCCTGGTCAGTTCCAGAGGGGGGGTTGGGGGTGTTGCTACCCCTGGCCCCATCCTCATCTTCTGCCCCACCCTCTGCACCTACCCCTTCAGTCCCTAAGGGCCTGTTGAGATCATCAGCCATTAACATCTCTCTCAGATGTTGGGTGGTGGGACTTTGGCCTGTCTTCAGTTTCCTCACATTGCATATTGCTCTCAATTCCAAGAATGGGAGTGTATCATACTTGGAGGGAAGATGCCCAGTGTCTTCTGGCAAGGAATCTCTAGGTCCTGGCTTTGAAGACATCACTAGTGAGGTGTGGTGTATGCACTACCTACTCTAGTGTGGCCTACTACTCTCTTGAGTTGTAGAAAGGGTGTGCTATCCCTTAACACACAACTCTAAGTTCAGTAGAACTTACTGTATACTAAGCTTAATTTATATGTACCTTAGGTACCTTTAGTGGTTTTCAGTTGATCAATTCAATTGAGATTATCTAGTAAAACAATAGCACGCTGGAATTCCACACGCTGCACACCAATGTGAGAAGTTGGCCTGGTATATGCTGTCCACTAATTATAGTGGGCACCTTGCACCAGTCCAAACAACCCCTTATTGGAGATAGGTTAAAGACAACCTTTATTGAAAGCTATCCTAGTGGTAGCTATGGAGAGCAGCCTTCAGGCTAAGTCTTGAAGGAATGTAAAGCAGCTTGTTTTACCAGTCTATAATCTCTTGAGTGATCAAATGAAAGAGCACCACACCAGGTATATATTCAAAATATATGTATTTATTACTAAACACACCCCTCTAGTCTCTTTATGAGGCTAGAGTTCGAAGTACATAAGTTATAAGTTATTTAAACACAGTAATAGCACAAATACACGTTTGGGCCCTAGGGGCGTACTCAAACCATATACCAATAAAGTGGTATAAGAACCACGACTGAGCTAGACACTAGGCCTAGAGCCTCTAGAAGTGCTTGGACCACAAGGAACCACCCAAGGTAGTGACACAGGGGACCCACGGGGGACGCGTGCAGTGTAGTAACACAGCCGCGAATCGCCGTTAACTTCTATGGAGAAAGTCGCGGTTTGGAATTTAAAGAAAAGGGACACTTAAAGAAGGACTTGGAGCAAACCCTTTGAGAACTAGGTCGTTCTAGAGTCTCTACCCACGGGAGCACCGGAGTACTCTTGTTACCTCACCCAGGGAAGCCGGGTGCATAGGTGCCTTTCGGGGTCGGGTTTCGTCGTCGATTTGAATGGCGATCTGCTGCAAAGTGCTGTTGGCGACCAAGTGAAAAGTGTCCGGGTGGATCCAAGGGTGGATCGGAGATCTGAAGAACCTGAAAGCAGAGGGGACAGAGTCTGGGTCACTAGCCAGTGACCAGGAAGGCGATGAGCAGATGCCCACCGATGTCGAGTGCTTCAGGTAGGTTGGACGGTCGTCTTGACTCTTCAGCCACGAGGTCCAGGAGGCGTTGTCGGCAACCAGGAGCAGGATTCGGGCTGGTACATGATGTCTGTCGAGTGCTGAGGTGTCGGCGACCAGATTGGACCCAATAGGCCTTGGCAACGGCAAGTCTCGATGAAGATGAAGATTGACAATGGTGCAGACCAGCAAGGTCTGAGGAACTCACCCAGCAAGGGTAAGTGAGGTCAAGCCTGGAGCAACCGGGGAGCCCAAGTAGAAGAAGATTGGCCTTTGTGAAGGGCTACTAGCCAACGGGCTAGCAACCGCAAAGGAGCCTCGAGACGGTGCACGTGGAGCTGGCTCACAGGACACTCGTGGAGTGGAGGCCAGTGATCTTCGGTGCAGTTGGTACTGGAGGCTAGTGCAGAAAGAGGAAAGAGGAGTGCAGAAAGAGGCATAAGGGGTGCAGAAAGAAACAAGAGAGGTGCAGAAATCAGCAAGAGAAGTGCAGAAAGAAGCAACAGAGGTGCAGAAATACGGATGAGGGACGGAGAAAGAGGCAAACGAAGTGCAGAAAGAAGAAACAGAGATGAAAAAAGGGGGAAGAGGGGTGGAGAAGGAGGCAAGAGGGGTGCAGAAAGATGCAAGAGAGGTGCAGAAAGAAACAAAAGAAGTGGAGAAAGAAGCAACAAAGGTGCAGAAAGAGGCAAGAGGAGTGCAGAAAGAGGGAAGAGGGGTGCAGAAAGAGGCACAAGGGATGCGGAAAGAAGAAAGAGAGGTGCAGAAAGAAAGAAGAGAAGTGCAGTCAGAAAGCAACAGAGATGCAGGTAGGGGGAAATGGGGTGAAGAAAGAGGCAAGAGGGATACAAAAAGAAGCAAGATAGTTGCAAAAAGAAACAATACAAGTGCAGAAAGAAGGAACAGAAGTGAAGAAAGAGGCAAGCGGGGAGGGGAAAGAGGAAACAGGGGTGCATAAAGACAAACAAGGGTTGCAGAAAGAAGGGACAGAGGTGCAGAAAGAAGCAAGAGAAGAGCAGAAAGAAGCAACAGATGTGCAGAAAGAGGGATGATGGGTGGAGAAAGAGGCAAGAGAAGTGCAGAAAGAAGCAAAAGAGATGCAAAAACAGGGAACAGGGGTGGAGAAAGTACCAAGAGGGGTGCAGAAAGAAGCAAACGTGGTTCAGAAAGAAACAAAAGAAGAGCAGAAAGAATGAACAGAGGAGCAGAAAAAAGCAAGAGTGGTGCAGAAAGAGGCACGTGGGGTGCAGAAAGAAGCAGGAGATGTGCAGAAAGAAACAAAAGAAGTGCAGAAAGAAGGAACAGAGGTGCAGAAAGAGGGATGAGGGGTGGAGAAAGAGGCAAGAGAAGTGCAGAAAGAAGCAAAAGATATGCAAACACAGGGAACAGGGATGGAGAAAGTGCCAAAAGGGGTGCGGAAAGAAGCAAGAGATGTGCAGAAAGAAACAAAAGAAGTGCAGAAGGAAGGAACAGAGGTGCACAAAGAGGCAAGAGGGGTGTAGAAAGAGGCACGTGGTGTGCAGAAAGAAGCAAGAGATGTGCAGAAAGAAGCAAAGGAGGTGCAGAAAGAGGGAAGAGGGAAGAGGGGTGGAGAAATAGACAAGAGAAGTGCAGAAAGAAGCAACAGAGGTGCAGAAAGGGGGAAGAGGGGTGGAGAAAGAAGCAAGAGGGGTGCATAAAGAAGAAAGAGAGGTGCAGAAATAAACACAAGAAATGCAGAAAGAAGGAACAGAGGTGCAGAAAGAGGCAAGAGGGGTGCAGGAAGAGGGAAGAGGGGTGCAGAAAGAGGCACAAAGGTTGCAGAAAGAAGGGACAGAGGTGCAGAAAGAAGCAAGAGAAGTGCAGAAAGAAACAACAGAGGTTCAGAAAGAGGGATGAGGGGTGCAGATAGAGGGAAGAGGTATGTAGATAGAAGCACTAATAGTGCAGAAAAAAGCAAGAGAGGTGCAGAAAGACGCAAGAGTAGTGCAGAAAGAAGCAACATAATCAATCAATCAATCAATCATGTCACTTATAAAGCGCACTACATACCCGCGAGGGTCTCAAGGTGCTGGGGGAAGAGGGGGGTGGTGCTGCTACTGATCGAAGAGCCAGGTCTTGAGGAGTCTTCTGAAGGCCAGTAGGTCTTGGGTCTGTCGGAGGTTGGTGGGGAGGGTGTTCCAGGTCTTGGCGGGGAGGTGAGAGAAGGATCTGCCGCCGGCGGTCGTTTTCCGGATGCGGGGGACTGTGGCAAGGGCGAGGCTGGTCGAGCGGAGCTGGCGGGTGGGGGTGTAGAAGCTGAGTCGTCTGTTGAGGTAGGCTGGTCCGGAGTTGTGGAGTGCTTTGTGTGCGTGGGTGAGGAGCTTGAAGGTTATCCTCTTGTTGACAGGGAGCCAGTCCAGGTCTCTCAGGTGGGGTGTGATGTGGCTGCGTCGGGGGATGTCGAGGATAAGACGTGCAGAGGCGTTCTGGATCCGTTGCAGCCGTCTCAGGAGCTTAGCCGTCGTTCCTGCGTAGAGGGCGTTTCCGTAGTCCAGCCTGCTGGTGACGAGGGCCTGGGTGACTGTTTTTCTTGTTTCGGTGGGGATCCACTTGAAGATCCTGCGGAGCATTCGGAGGATGTTGAAGCAGGATGAGGAAACGGCGTTGACCTGCTTAGTCATGGAGAGGGTGGGGTCGAGGATGACCCCTAGGTTGCGTACGTGGTCGGTGGGTGGCGGGGCTGTTCCCAGTGATGTTGGCCACCAGGAGTCGTCCCAGGCTGAAGGGTTGGAACCAAGGATGAGGACCTCCGTCTTGTCCGAGTTCAGCTTCAGGAGGCTGGTCCTCATCCATTCGGCGACGGCCTTCATTCCTTCGTGGAGGTGGGCTTTGGCGGTGTGAGGGTCTTTGGTGAGGGAGAGGATCAGCTGGGTGTCGTCGGCGTAGGAGATGATGTTGAGGTTGTGCTGTCGGGCGACTTGGGCGAGGGGTGCCATGTAGATGTTGAACAGCGTTGGGCTGAGGGAGGAGCCTTGGGGTACGCCGCAGATGATCTTGGTGGCCTTGGATCGGAAGGGGGCGAGGCGGACGCTTTGTGTTCTGCCGGAAAGGAAGGATGTGGTCCAGTCCAGCGCCTTCTCTTGGATCCCGGCGTCGTGAAGGCGTGTTCGTAGTGTGTGGTGGCAGACCGTGTCGAAGGCGGCTGATAGGTCCAGGAGGATGAGGGCTGCTGTTTCTCCGTTGTCTAGCAGGGTCCTGATGTCATCGGTGGCGGCGATGAGGGCGGTTTCGGTGCTGTGGTTGCTGCGGAAGCCGGACTGGGAAGGGTCCAGGATGTTGTTCTCCTCGAGGTAGCGGGTCAGTTGTTTTTGACGATTTTCTCGGTGACCTTCGCAGGGAACGGGAGCAGAGAGATGGGTCGAAAGTTCTTGAGGTCCTTGGGGTCTGCCTTGGGTTTCTTGAGTAAGGCGGTGATCTCGGCGTGCTTCCAGCTTTCCGGGAAGGTTGCTGTCTCGAAGGAGATGTTGATTATTTTCCGGAGATGGGGCGCGATGGCTGTACTGGCTTTGTTGAAGATGTGGTGAGGGCACGGGTCTAGCGGTGAACCGGAGTGGATGGTGTTCATGATCTCGCTGGTGTCCTCGTCGTTGATGTTGGTCCAGGAGAGCAGGCGGTTGGTGGTTGTGGGGGCAGTGGTCTCGGTGGTTGCCGGGGCGGTCGTGGTGTTGAAGCTGTCGTGGATGTCGGCGATTTTGCGGTGGAAGAAGGTGGCCAGTGAGTCGCACAGGTCTCGCGACGGCTGGATGTCGTTGGTGTTGGAGCTGGGGTTGGAGAGTTCCTTCACGATGTTGAAGAGCTCTTTGCTGTTGTGTGCGATGTTGTCTAGGCGGTCTTTGAGTGAGGCCCTTTTGGCGGATCTGATGAGGTGATGGTGACTGCGGGTGGCGCTCTTGTGGGCGGCGTAGCTGTCTGCTGTCCGTTCGTGGAGCCAGATCTTCTCCAGTTTTCGGCATGTTCGTTTGGAGGCCTGGAGGTCTTCGGTGAACCAGGTGGCTTTCTTGCTGGTGTGGCTGTTGGGCGGATTCTTGAGCGGGACGAGGGTGTTGGCGCAGTCGTCGATCCACTGTCTGAGGTTGCGGGCGGCGGTGTCGGGGTCGGAGGGTTTGGCGGGTGGGCTCAGGGCGAGGGTTGTGGTTAGCTGGTCTTCCGTGACTCTGCTCCAGCAGCGGCGAGGCATTTGTTCGGTGCGGTGGTGCGTGGTGGGCTTCCTGTAGGTGAAGTGGATGCAGTGGTGGTCAGTCCAGTGGGGTTCGGAGGTGTGGTTGAAGGAGACGTGTGGGCTTGCGGAAAAGATAGGTGCAGAAAGAGGCAAGACGGGAGCATAAAGAGGGAAGAGGGGTACATAAAGAAGCACGAGTGGTGCAGAGAGAAGCAAGAGAGGTGCAGAAAGAGGCAAGAGGGGTGAAGAAAGAGGGAAGAGGGGAGGAGAAAGAGGCAAGGGGTGCAGAAAGAAGCAAGAGAGCTGCAGAAAGAAACAAAAGAAGTACAGAAAGAAGGAACAGCGTTGCATAAAGAGGGAAGAGGGGTGCAGAAAGAGGCAAAAGGGGTGCAGAAAGAAGTGAGAGGTGCAGAAAGAAAGAAAAGAAGTGCAGAAAGAAGGAACAGAGGTGCAAAATGAGGCAACAGGAGTGCAGAAAGAGGCCCGAGCGGTGCAAAAAGATGAAAGAGATGTGCAGCAAGAGACAAAGGAAGTGCAGAAAGAAGGAACAGAGGTGCAGAAAGAGGCAACAGGGGTGAAGAAAGAGGGAAGAGGGGAGGAGAAAGAGGCAAGGGGTGCAGAAAGAAGCAAGAGAGCTGCAGAAAGAAACAAAAGAAGTACAGAAAGAAGGAACAGAGTTGCAGAAAGAGGGAAGAGGGGTGCAGAAAGAGGCAAAAGTGGTGCAGAAAGAAGCGAGAGGTGCAGAAAGAAAGAAAAGAAGTGCAGAAAGAAGGAACAGAGGTGCAAAAAGAGGCAACAGGGGTGCAGAAAGAGGGTTGATGGGTGGAGAAAGAGGCAAGGGGGTGCAGAAAGTAGCAAGAGAGCTGCAGAAAGAAACAGAAGAAGTGCAGAAAGAAGGAACAGAGGTGCAGAAAGAGGAAATAAGGTTGCAGAATGAAGGGACAGAGGTGCAGAAAGAAGCAAGAGAAGTACAAAAAGAAACAACAGAGGCGCAGAAAGGGGGATGAGGGGTGCAGCAAGAGGGAAGATGGGTGCAGAAAGAAGCATGAGTGGTGCAGAAAGAAGGAAGAGAGGTTCAGAAAGAAGCACAAGTAGTGCAGAAAGAAGCAACAGAGGTGCAGAAAGAGGCAACAGGGGTGAAGAAAGAGGGAAGAGAGGTGGAGACAGTAGCATGAGTGGTGCAGAAAGAAGCAAGAGAGGTGCATGAAGAAGCAAGAGTAGTGCAGAAAGAAGCAACAGAGGTGCAGAAAGAGGCAAGAGGGGTGCAAAAAGAGGGAAGAGGAGTGCAGAAAGAGGCATGAGTGGTGCAGAAAGGAGAAAGAAATGTGCAGCAAGAAAACAAAGAAGTGCAAAAAGAAGGAAAAGAGGTGCAGAAATAAGCAACAGCGGTTAGGAAAGAGGGAAAAGGGATGCAGAAAGAGGCAAGGGGGTGCAGAAAGAAGCAAGAGAGCTGCAGAAAGTAATAAAAGAAATGCAGAAAGAAGGAACAGAGGGGCAGAAAGAGGCAAGAGGGGTGCAGAGAGAAGGAAGAGGGGTGTGAAAGAGACACAAGGGGTACAGAAAGAAGAAAGAGGCATGCAGAGAGAAGCAAGAGAGTTGCAGAAAGAAAGAAAAGAAGTACAGAAAGAAGGAATAGATGTGCAGAAAGAGGCAAGTCTTGTTTCTAGCTCAAGCGGCTCAAACGTTTCCAAAAATGCAGCAACAAGTATTACAGCATGGTGGAAGGCCCTTGCAAACCTAGAATGGTCCCTTGTTACTTATTGCTAAATGTGGATGTTAAATTGGTACTACTGGTGTGCAAGCCTCTCTTGCTTCTTTCTGTGCCTCTCTTGCTCGTTCTACATTTCTGTTGCATTTTTCTGCACCTTTCTTTCTTTTTCTGCACTTCTCTTGCCTCTTTCTGCACATCTCTTCTACTTTCTGCACCTCTTTTGCCTCTTTCTGCACCTCACTTGCTTCTTTCTGTACCCCTCTTGCCTCTTTCTGCACCCTTCTTCACCTCTCTTTCCTCTTTCTACACCCCTCTTACCTCTTTCTGCACCCCTTTTGCCTCTTTCTGCACCTTTGTTCCTTCTATCTGCACTTCTTTTATTTATTTCTGCACCTCTCTTGCTTCTTTCTGCACCCCTCTTGCCTCTTCCTCCACCCCTCTTCCCCCTTTCTGCATGTCTGTTGCTCCTCTCTATGCTTCTATTGCCTCTTTCTATACCTCTCTTGCTTCTTTCTGCACCCCACGTGCCTCTTTCTGCACCCTTCTTCCCTCTTTGTACACCTCTCCTGCCTCTTTCTGCACCTCTCTTGCCTCTTTCTGTACTCCTCTTGCCTCTTTCCGCATCTCTTTTGCTTGTTTATGCACTTCTTTTGCCTGTTTCTGTACCCCTCTTGCCTCATTCTGTACCTCTGTTGTTTCTTACTGCACTGCTCTTGCTTCTTTCTGCACCACTCATGCCTCCTGCACCTCTGTTGCTTCTTTCTGCACTTCTCTTGCTTCTTTCAGCACTTCTCTTGCTTCTTTCTGCACCCATCTTGCCTCTTTGTGCAACTCTCTTGCTTCTTTCTACACCTCTCTTCCCTCTTTCTACACCATTCTTGCCTATTTCTGTACCTATGTTGCTTCTTTCTGCACTTCTGTTGCCTCTTACTGCACCCTTCTTGGCTCTTTCAGCACCTCTGTTGCTTCATTCTGCACTTCTCTTCCTTCTTTCTGCACCCCTAGTGCCTCCTTCTGCACCTCTGTAGCTTCTTTCTGCACTTCTCTTGGTTCTTTCTGCACTGCTCTTGCCTGTTTCTGCTCCCTCTTGCCTCTTTAAGCACCTCTTTTGCTTCTTTCTATACTTCTCTCTCCTCTTTCTGCACCCCTCTTGCTTCTTTCATCACCTCTGTTGCTTTTTTCTGCAGTTCTCTTTTCCCTTTCTGCGTCTCACTTGCCTCTTTCAGGAACTCTATTGCTTTTTTCTGCCTATCTCTTGCCTGTTTCTACACCTCTCTTGCCTCTTTCTGTACCTCTGTTGCCTCTTTCTGCACTTCTCTTGCTCTTTCTGCACCCTTAGTGCCTCTTTCAGCACCTCTGTTACTTCTTTCTGCCCTTCTCTTCCTTCTTTCTGCACCCTTCCTGCCTCTTTCTGTACCTCTCTTGCCTCTTTGTGCACCTCTCCTATCTCTTTCTGCACCCCTCTTGCCTCTTTTTGCACATCTGTTGGTTCTTTCTGCACTTCTCTTGCTTATTTCTGCACCTCACTTGCCTCTTTCTGCACTTCTCTTGCTTCTTTCTACTCCTCTGTTGCTTCTTTCAGCAATTCTCTTGCCTCTTTCTGCACTTCTCTTGCTTGTTGCTGCACCTCTCTTGCGTCTTTCTGCACCTCTGTTGCCTCTTTCTGCACTTCACTTGCTTCTTTCTGCACCCCTCTTGACTCTTTCTGCACCCCTCTTCCCTCTTTGTGCAACTCTCTTGCCTCTTTCTAAACCTCTCTTCCTTCTTCCTGCACCACTCTTGCCTCTTTCTGTACCTCTGTTGCTTCTTTCTGCACTTCTCATGCCTCTTTCTGCACCCTTCGTGCCTCTTTCAGCACCTCTTTTGCCTCCTTCTGCACCTCTGTTGAATGTCGTTTAATGTAAGGGCCCCCTTTGTGCCTAATTTAGTCCGACCATTAGGGGCCCTGACCACTGGTTCTAAAGATAGAGCGCTTCTGGTTCTATAGATAGAAGGCCTCATTTACAAGTCCATTGTGCCACTGGTGCACCACTTGTTTAGATGCACCGGCAGTGCACTGTGCCTGCCCATATTTACAATGCCACGTAGTCACCCTGTGTGACTGTTCATGGCCATTTTCATGCATTACTCTGCATGAAAGGGGCATTCCATTGGTGTTACTGTGGGTGTTCCCATTCAACTTCCATGGAATCTGACACATTCCCAGATTTACAAAGCATCTAAAATCTGTGAATGCATCAGAATTTTACGCCTCTCTGGGAGAGGCGAAGGAGTGAAGCAACGAGGAGAAATAATTGTATTTCTCCTCATTTTTTGCTCTTTTTTATTGTGCGGCACACATAGAAAGGAGAAAAATGCCATTAATTATTGTTTTTGAGCTGGAAGTTGCCCCTTCAAACATCCCTGCAGCAGAAGCGGCCTTGAACCATGGCATAAGGGTGTCTGCGTTTGGTGCACGGCTGCTGTTTGTGTGCTGTCGCAGGGGAGATGTATCAATACGCCATATCTTATAGATACAGCACCTTCCTGTCCTTTTTTTTTACACACGGCAGCGCAGCAGGAAGGCTTGCTGCACTGCTGTGAGTCAAAATGTAGTAAATGAGGTCCAGAGTCTTCAAATGTAAAGAAGCCTGAGACCACCATTTCTAATACTCCTCACAAGCTAATCTATCACCATCTCTATCCAGGGGCTCAAAGGTGGTGTTGTCCCCTGAAAGTATGAAATGGGATTGAAGCTGGTTCCTTTCCAGGTAAACCTATAGAAATTGGACAGTTTCAATGCTAGACTATCCTTGACCACTTTGGCATAGATATTAAAAACTTCTACACTGAATTTCTAGTCATTCTCTATTTGAATGCTAGGATGTCAATGCCTAGGTGACAAAGTTTACAATTTAGAGAGGCTCTGAACCAGATCGTTAGCCCTCCAGATGAGCTCCCCAACAAGCTTGATTTTGCTGGGATGTGGAAGTTGAGGTAACCTGCTTTAAAAATTGGGTCAGTACATCACGTTTCTTAAAACAGACAAATGTTTTGTTTGTTGATGAACTTGCTCCAATCAGGTAGAGCTATTTTTGACTGAAGGCCAGGCACATTCCATGAGACAAATGCTACCAATGGCGACTTGTGCACTATTGTAATCAAACTGAGAGGACTTATCTGAACCTGGGACTCGTGAGTAGACATGACAACATTAGTATCTAGTGAGCATGGCAAAGTGGTGTGTTCTTGGACATTCACACTATGGGTTATCTTAACGCTAGACTCAGTATGAGGGCTAGGGATGGCTCGTACCTTGATGGTTCCATCAACAAGCTAATATATGATTTTTGTGAAATTGGGCAAGGAGTTAATAAGTGGATTCTAGGTGGATACATTCAATCTACTTCACGCAAAGGAGAAGATCCAAGAGCAGGACATGAGATGTTACACGGGGTGCTAGAGGACCTGTCACCTGCCCACTGATACTTAAACTGAATGTTTGAATTATTAGGAGAACAGGACCTAATGCCAAGAGCCACCAAACTTTCAAACAGTTCCCTGTCTCTAAGAAGTAGTTCTATACTGTCAAAGTTCTGATTTCTTGGTTAGTGTCTTTTGGCGTGGAGGATGTCATTACGAATAACTGGGAAGCATCCCCTCAAATATCAGATCCAGTGAATTGCTTTGTTTTTTAAAGAGTCCTCCACTTCATACCTTATATAGGAAGGGCGTTTTGGTACATTAATTATAAAAATTGAACTAGCCGGAGCAGCGCCTACTACTAGTGTTAGTTTAGGGCTGGTGAGGTGTATTGTACGTGTGTCCACTCCTGTATGAGCTGCCCAGGGTCTCAGCTCCTGTAAGGGCACTAACCAGCTTCTTTTGTTGGAAAGTGCCTAACGACTCCATTGACCAGAACACTGTATCCCTTCTGGAGAACCTTGCCAACATTGGTCTCAAGCAGCTAGTTACCTCGCTGACCCACACAGCAAGACATACGCTCGACCCTGTCTTCTCAGCCACCAAAAACATCACCTACAGCCACAGCTCTGAACTCTTTTGAACCAACAACCACTACGTCCACTTCGACTTCACCAAACCCACTGTACACCACCACACCCATTGCCCCCTCACCGCAACTGGAACAAGGTCACCAAAGAACATATCACCACCTCCCTCAACACAACCATACACCAACATCCATAGATGCCACTACATCAGCGACCAACCTTCACAATTGGTCTCCAACTGTGCCGATGCACTGGCGCCCCTCAATAAAACGCCCGGCAAGCAGCACTCCAAGAAAGCCAGTTGACTCAATGCCACCCTCCATGAGTCCAGACACAGCTGTAGACAGCTCGAGAAGAGATGGAGGAACAACAAAACCCAAGAAGCCCATGCAGCCTTCAAAGCCGCCATCACTGCACACCACATCCTCCTTAAAACCACAAAGAAAATGGTCATCCAAGAAAGAATCAACGCCAATGCACACCACAGCAAAGAACTCTTTGCCATTGTCAAGGAGTTCGCCAAACCCAACAGTGAGACCACAGAAGCCCACCATCCCAAAACCTCTGCAGCAAACTCGGCACATTCTTCAATCACAAGATGAAGCAGATCTATGACAGCTTTGACACCCTTTACCTGCCCATCACCCCTGCCACCACCACATGCAATGACAATGCCCCTCAATGGATCCTGCTGAACTGGACCCCACTCACCACAGACAACGCCCTCAAGACCATGAAACGCATTCACACCAGAGCCCCCTCAGACCCCTGCCCGCACCACATCTTCCACAGAGCTGCCATCACCCCGGACTACGCTGCACCATCAACTCTTCCATTGAGACCGCCACCTTCCTCTGCAACTGGAAGCACGCCGAGATCAAGCCCTGCCGTAGAAACCGTCTGCCGACCAAACAAACCTCAAGAGCATCAGACCCATCTCCCTACTCCCCTTCCCAGCCAAGGTCATTGAGAAAGCCATCAACGCACAACTCTCAGAGTTTGTAGAAGTGAACCATGTCATGAAATCCTCTCAATCTGGCTTCTGAAGCAACCACAGCACCGAGACCACCCTCCTCGCCGCCACTGATGACATCCGCTCCCTCATCGACCTGGGAGAAACAGCAGCCCTCCCCCTCCTGGACCTCTCGGCTGCCTTAGAGACCATCTCACACCGCACCCTAAGCATCCATGACAAAGCTCTGGACTGGATCCATTACTTCCTCACCGCTAGAGCACAATGAATCAGACTACCACTGTTCCTCTCAGAACCCACAGAGATCGGCTGCAGAGTCCCCCAGGGCCCCTTGCTGAGCCCCACCCTCTTCAACATCTACATGGCCCTGCTCACAACCATAGTCAGGAACCATGGACTCAACATTGTCTCCTACCCCGACGACACCCAGCTGATCCTCTCCCTCACCAACAAGCCCACAATCTTCCATGAAGGCTGTTGTCATCTGGATGAGAAACAGACGCCTCAAGCTCAACTCGGACAAGACTGAAGTCCTCATCCTGGGGTCCAACACCTCCACCTGGGAAGACTTCTGATGGCCCCACCACATTAGGAACCCCCGCACTGCAATGGACCAGGTACGAAACCTCAACATCATACTTGACTCCTCGCTCACGATGAACTGCCAGATCAACAATGTCTCCTCATCATTCTTCCACACCCTTCACCTGCCTCAAAAGACCTTCAGATGGATTCCCACTGAGACCAGAAACACAGTCACCCGACTCGAATGCAGCAACACACTCTATGCAGACATCACCCAAAAACTCCTCAGGAAACTATAAATGTTCAGACCGCCATAGCCAGATTGGTCCTCAACATTGCCTGCCCCAGCCACATCTCCGAACATCTACGAGAACTCCACTGGCTCCCAGTCGACACAAGAGTCTTGTTCAAACTCCTACAAAGCCCTCAACAACACCGGACCAGAATACCTGAACCACTGCCTCTCATTCCACGTACCCACCAGATACCTCTGCTCCACCAAACTGGGCCTTGCCATCCCCCCTCGGATCTGCAAGACCAGGACCGAAGGAAGATCCTTTTCCTACCTCACCGCCAAAACCTGGAACACCCTACCTCTCCACCTCAGGCTATCCTGTAGCTGACCCAATTCAGGAAGGATTTCAAGGCCTGGCTCTTTCACTGAACCTCAGTACCCAGCAGGACCTGCAGCCCCCCTTGCCTTGAGACCATCACGGGTGAGTAGTCATGCTTAACAAACACTGATTGATTGGTTGATTGAAGTATCTAGTTGGCCTATTTCTCTAGGGGCTCAGGCCTCAAAGCTCCCATGAAAGATCTTTACCTCATCTTGCACAAATATTGTTGGATAATCCTAAGGTGGTATATCCTGAAGTAGGCCTGGGTGGTTGATCGAGCGACCAGGCTTCCTGATTACATGATACTTCATGGGCTTTGGTAATATTAGTATCCTTAGCAGTTAATAATTGATTCATCATACTACATAGGTGTATTATAAAAAGCTTTAGTTCCCCCTCCTCAGCCTTCAATTCCTTAATTTGTGATGTGTAGATAGCTATGTCAGCAGAAAGAGGAAACAACAGGTTTAATGTACCTGTGGGCCCACTAGAAATCTCAGGGACTCCTTGCTTCCCTGTCAATCCAACCAGGGGCAAACAATTATTACTGCAAGGTAAAGTGTTGCACGGGGGTACGCTTGTGAGCTCAGGGATGTCATTCTCTCTTGTGTAAGCGAGGTCAGCATCAGCAGGTAAAGAAGGGGTCTTACTAGCTGATTACCTGATTGTTTTCCTATTAAAATAACTAGCAAGGGTTTGTGCTTGTTTCTTAGAATTGCCCACTAATTCGCCTTGGAGCATGGAATGCACGCCTATGATGGATTCAACCACTTTTATTAATAGGTTTATTTCATTGAGGGTGCAGTTATTAGATTGTTTAGATGACTTGCTGTGCTTTGCGGCATCCTGCACATGGTCAGATGCCATGCGTTTGCCCATTCTAACAGGTCTTATGAAGGGGAGGGGTACCAAAAGATCTCAAGCCCAGTAAGGAAAGAGGCCAAAACAAATAGACATGAAAGGTGACCCTAATGACACAGTCAAATTATATACAATACTCTAATGTTTAATCTAAAACATAAAAAAACTATAATAATAACAATAAACCAATAATAAGGCAAAAAAATAGTAGAGCCTTAATCTTGATATGCAATAACCACCATTGTGATTCACAAATCTAGCCAAACCTTGAGGTTTATATTGAAAACCACAGGCAAAGAATAAAACAATATGGGTTTTGACTACAAGACTTCAAAGACGCTAAGATGTTGCCACAAGGAAAACTTGGCAAATGTCACTCCTCTGAATCACAGGTCCGGCCAAAGTGGAGCCAGAGTGAACTTATTAACTTAAGTGGCTGCCAAAAGATATTGGAAATCACAGTACCTTTATGTAATGAGAAAAAATAAGGGTGGTTGCCCAGCCCAGCCTCCTCCGGGCTCTGACAGCCATAGGATGAGCCAGCGTTTTGTCCGGTTTTAGCCTGGGTGCGGGTAGCACTTGTCCTGTGCAGCGGAACTGCGGCACGATTTTGTAGCGCGATTACAGTGACACAGGCAGCAAGGGATGATAGAACTTGCGGTCCCCAGCGGCTACTACAGCGGCTCCCTTGGGAGTTTAGTCAATATCACCAAAGAAGCTCCCAGTCATTGGTGCTTCGGAGTGCTCTATTAAAAAGGCAAAAATGGGAGCTATATCCTTCTCCTATATGGTGCCTAAACTATGGAACTCCCTACCCAAGGTACTCAGAGATGCCCCATCGGAAACTGACTTCAGGAAGAAACTAAAAACCTGAATTTGTAGCAATAACACTCAATTCTAGTCTTCTCTTTATGTCTACTGGTTTTGCCGATCTTCAGCAACTGTTCCTTTCATCCCAGCTGATCCATGGTCCAGCACGGGGACACACCGTTATGGTGTAACTAAGCGCTTTATAAATACTTCTTTCTTTCTTTCTTTCTTTCTTTCTTTCTTTCTTTCTTTCTTTCTTTCTTTCTTTCTTTCTTTCTTTCTTTCTTGTGCAATTGGGTGACACAGGCAGCAAGGGATGATGGGACTTGTGGTCCCCAGTACTTTTCCAGTGGCTCCCCTGGCAGTTAGTCAATTTTACCAATGAAACCCCCAATTGTCAATAAATAACCAATGTTTCTTCTTCCTTGCTAAGATACTTGGAAAAATATCAGGTAGAGGATTCTGCAGGAAGAAGTTCTAGCATTGTGAACCATTCCGATGGGAAAATGTGCAAGAGGATGATGAATGATTTAGCTAGATCTGTGGCAAGAACCAGTGATTAAATGAAGCATTTGAGGACATTTTTAGGAAGCATATGAGGGTGTGAATATGGTAAGATTAATGGATTGGAAAGTTATCTGTTCCAGGCAATATTTACAACTATGTTCTCTGAAGGTTTCACCATGCCAGAAGTGGAGTGGTGGAAGATACAGGATTTATATGGTTGAAAGGGGGTTGTTCATTCATGGATTGGGAAAAGCAAAACAGACCAAAGAGGGAAAGGATAGGTAGTAGGATTGGGATCCTCAGGCGCAAGAGTTTTGTGTCAGTAAAAATGTTAGTGCCATTACGAAATTACATATTTTTATAGTTCAGCAGTTTTTTTGGTCTGGATTTGCTATTGTGACACTGGTTACATGGAGGCTTTGAAAATAACTAGCAGTGCATGTGCTTTCTTCCCTAAAATGGGACAAGTATATGGGACTAGCTCATGCTAGTCTAGGTAAGGGCAATGTGTAAAACTGCACAAGTGACATAAACATAACATATCTCATAAGGGCTGCAGTATGGCCTTGCAACAACCACCAAAAAAGCTGCAGCAAGCACATGTCAGAATTAGCCCTTCTGACATGTTTAACAGTCTGCTTTAAACATTAGTTGTTGTATCTTTTAACCCACAGGGCCTCTGTGAATAAGGAGAAGAAGAGCTGCATGCTAAATATGAATCTGGAATTGTTAGAAATTGGATTGTAGGCTGATTGGGATGTAAGCCCTATTCAAGCAGCAAACACAATCCTAGTGAGGGCAATAAGCAGGGAAACCCTAAATTAACACGTGCTCACCCTCTGGTAGCGTGCACAGAGCAGTCAGGCTAAACTTTAGAGGCTATGTGTAAAGTAATTGTGCAACACTTCAAACAGTAAAACAGTGAAACAATCACACAAAAAGATTCCACAGCAGGTTAGGAAAATAGAACTTAATTAAATAAATAAAACAAGACCAAAATTACAAAAATCTAATAAGGAGAACATGAGATATGAATTTGAAAGAATAAACTGAAAAATAGAGCTTAGAAACAATAAGCGCTTATATGGAGATATCTGGTCGCACCGGAGTTCTGGTTGGATACAGGGACTCAGTGAGGCCTGCTGAACGAAAGTAGGGGTGGGCAAAGAATTCTGCTCTGCCAGAGGAGTTTTCAGAGTTTTACCACTTCACATTCTGCGCAGAGTGTAGAGTTACGAAAAACTCAGCAAAGTGATTTTTTTCCCCTCGAGCGGCTTGCCATCAGTAAATTGGCAAGCACTTGTGAGAAAAAAATCATTCTCTAGACCTCCTCCCAACGAGATTTCTCATCGTGGGCGGTCGCAGCAGGTTGTGAGTTCTCACGTTGAGAAATTTGCCATTCGCGTTGAGAAACCTGCCGCTCGAGTAGAATCTCTCCTCGAGCTGGCGGAAAGCAGCAGCATCCTCTGGCGTGACGCGTAGTGCCATTTGTTCTGATTTTAAAGCACAGGACAAATTCTCAGCACTAACAATCAGTGTGAGCAGCGCAACTTAACAGACTCCGCTGCTGGCGTGACTCAGCAGAGTGCGGTTGCGTCTTTCTGGCACTACACGGAGTTCTGTGGAGTAAAACTCAGTGAACTCCACCTAGGGACAAAGGTACCTTGATTCTGGTTGACGTCAAAGATGCAGGGTACAGTTGAAGGCATGCATCGGTGCCACGCAGTGATGGCAATGTAATGGTCCTGATACGTGCAACTGCGTTGTCATTGAGGATGTTGTCCATGGAGATGTAGAAACAATGGAGAAGTCCTCACTCTATCGATGAATATGCACATGGGTCACTGGGATTCTTTTCCTTATTGCACGGTCCCTTCCGCACTGCTAAATCTTACCAGCTCTTCTGGTTCCTCATCCATACTGTGCCTCCACTGGGAGGCACAGTATGAATGAAGAGCCAGAAGAGTGAAGCCCATCTCTATTGTAGAACTGAAAATGACATGCTAAAATGTAATGTTTTCATAAGCAAGTAAGAATTAGCGTTGCGGTAGGGACCATGTAATTAGGAAAAGGCTCCCAGTTACCAATCTGCATATTCATCAGAAAAGTAAGGACTTTTTGCCTTTCCAGTTCTTGTATATAAAAGCCAAGTGAATATGATTGGGTAACAGTTCTGAGTCCTGAGGAGAACCCTAAAATAAGTTACTGATTCATTGACAGATACCTGTGCAACCAACAAGCAATACAAATATGGCACTGGAAATCATGGCAGAAAGGATTGTACAATGAGGTTATAACACTCCTGGGTACAGTAGCCTAGAACTGCTTGGTTGCATTGCCCATTAAATAAGGAGTGAATACATTAATTGTAGTGTTTTGTGAATGTAATTAGTTGCTCCTGTTTGGTAAAGCAAATTCAGAACTGATACACTTATTCTATTACTATTTTTTCATTGTTTATCCAATGCTTATATATTAGTGTCTGTATTCATTGTTTTTGTAGAATATGTATGTGCAGTGGATTTATTGTATTGGTAATTCATGATATGTTATTATTGTGCTTCTGTGTATGATGAATTGCAAAAGAAGTGACATGATTAATGATTAACAAAAATAAATGGTGACCATTGCTATTGAATATAGTGACGCTGCTATAGTGGAACATAAAGAACATAAAGGTCCTAGGCTGAAATAGATCCCTTTTACAGGAACCTTGAATGTAACTGGTTTTATCACTGAAGGCATAAGAAGACACAGGGGCTTTTCTTTTATTATATTTAAGGACCCCTGGATACTCAGTTTGTTGGATCTGTGAGGAGATCAGGGATCAATACGTAAAATAACTATTGTAACTTATTTGTATAACACAAAAGGGTGTATGATGGGTAAGAGAAAGGCCGGGAGCCTACACAAGCCCACAGGGGGCCCATAGCAATCGCTTATGCAGTATTTAACTGGGGCAATGGGGGCCATTGGAAAACAAATCAATTCAGTGGAAGAGTCTTTAATTCAAGGAAAAGTAGGAGGGGGAGTAGATAGTAGTCCCCTAATGTATGAGTGTGATATACCCCAGGTAAGCCAACACGAGGTCTTATCTAGCCCATCTCCCCTGAATGGATGCATACAAAACGTATCAGATCATATATATGTGAGTGACCAGGAACACGATTCCCAGCTACCCTTGAAGCGTCCTAAAAATCCTGAGGTTGTCTCTAAATCTCCTGTGAAAAAACAAACAGTAACAAGGTTAGACTCCACAAAAAAACATTAAAAAACTATTAAAACTAGCAAATCCAAGGCTGGAAGGAAGTGCCACCCCCCATCAATACCTTAATTAACAATCAGACAGCCGATCTTAGCAAGATATCAGATAAAATTGACAATTTACAAAAAACCTTAATTGATGCCTTAATTAATTTAACAACAAGGTTGGACTCCATTGAAGATATGATAAAAAATCACCCAGTATTGCAAAATTGTTCCACCAGGGCAAATACAGCAATACGTCCAGCAATATGTCCAGGGAGTGACTTAACGCCCCAGTGTGAAGACCAAAATTTAGGGAGGGATTATTGTAAAGAACTTCATACAAAGGCAGGGCAAATGTTACCATATAGTATTGACAACACAGCTAGAGCCTCAACTGCCCTTAATACAAATGTAAATAAAGTGAACAATACCACTAAACAAAACCCAAGGGTAGCCACTAAAACTGGAACGATGATGACCATGCAGAACTACCCTTCACTCCCAAATAATTCACAGAGGGAAAGTCTTACGCTGGACTTGCCACCGCCAGCTACGCCTTACACAGTAGACCTACGCAACGCACCAGGCCTTTTGTCTCAGGCTGAAGAACCATGGGATGCCTTAAGAAATAAAGCCTTATATTGGCTGGGAACTAAAACCGGGTTATCAGAGGCCTTATTCGCAGAATTTAAAATGGCTAGAAGGGTTAGCTGGGTTGGCAGAGTTGATAAAACACTACAAGGTGACTGCATAGTATTGACCTTCAAATCCCCGCAGTTTGTACAAGCGATCCTGTCAAAAGCCGGAAATCAATACATCACGAACACCGGTATTAACATTGTGCCCTTGGGATTTTTTTATTAACCGCCCAATCTAAATCACACGAGAACACAAAGTAGGGGCCCTAATGGCTTCTTAACACCTAGTTATAATGTCCCTATACATAACCGCTTTGACATTCTGCCCAGTCTAGAGGATAAGGATTGACTAAAATTTACAGATATATCCGTGGCCCAAACAGGGAGAGATGTTATGCATTCAATTCATGCTAAACAGAATTCTTATGCTAGTATGGTAGCACAGTTGGTTAATGGCATGAATGAAGCTCCCCAAGAAAACATCTCTGAGGGTACCCAGTGTATATCGGTTGTGACAGAACAACATCATAATATAGTGACCCGCTGTAATAACGAAGAACAGAGTAAAAGAGACAGTGGGAGGTCGCTGACCTGCGACGTACTTTTTTGGAATGTGGCAGGCCTGGGCACTATACTTACCAATCCTTTATGGGTAGATTTCATAGAGGACTTCACCATAGTATGTCTGCAAGAAACATGGTTGGAGAATCCTTTGCATATCAACGGTTATAAAACATACCACTCACCAGCGATTCCATCAGTACACGGGAGGATCAAGGGTGGTCTATGTACATATCTGTCGAATCGAGTGAACGTTAATAAGATTTAACTTACGATATCGGACATTTACTACCAGATTGTGATGTTTCAAATTGATAAAAAACATAGTATTGCTCTGTTGAATTTTTACAACAATATACCTAAGGATTTGTCCATGGGGGTGTTGAGAAAATGACAGAATGACATGACTACTATACAGAACGAAATGGATAAAGATGTATGTGTTATCTGGGATGGGGATTTTAACACCGTGATCTGTTTGCATGCCGAGGGAGGTATATGTGGAATAACGTCAGAAGAAGGAGTTGACTTTGCTCACTTCGCCCATACAACATTTGGGGATTACCTAAATTCAATCATGTTTTCGCTGGATCTTGGATTTGCCAATGAATTATGTTCCCCTACAGTTCCTTTTAGCTGTACCTTCAATGGTAGAGGTCTACATTCAAATATTGACTATATTCTGATTTCAAATAGACATTCAAGCAGGCTAAATAACTTTGTGACCCATACCAACGCATTGAGTGACCATTTTCCCATAAGTATTACTTTTGAATTTCCCTGCAATGTGTTAAACAACAAGGGGATTTACAGAACACACCGTACAAAACATTGCTTTGAATAAAATAAATGGATACTCACTGCGCTTGCCTATAGTGGAAACAACTAAATTCACAAAGTCACTTTTATCTAATTGTAAATCAGAGTTTTTAGTCTGTCTCGATTGTAGGAGAGTAGGATCTGCCTGTTATGGTTACCCCCACTTTTTGCTGGTGTATCACTGTTTTTCGACTTTAGTCTGACTGGGGCCCTGCTATCCAGGACCCCAGCCTAGCTGCTTCCTCTCTAAATTGATTCCCTGTACTTTAGGTACAACACAGATTAGATTCTGGAGTGCCCTTATAAGTCCCTAGCATATGGTATACTATGTACCAAGGGCATAGACACCCCAGAGGCCTACCAGGGGCTGAAGTATGTATTGTGCCACCCCTGGAAGCCCATCCAAAATGACACCACAGGACTGCTACAGCAGCCTGAGTGAGGTGGTGCATGCACCCCTTACAGAGATATAGGTTCACTATATCTCACCTAACACTGCACATAGAAACCTATCAGTCACCCCTATGGCAGGCCTTATCAATCCTGAAGGCAGGGTGCTGGGTTATATGTGAGAGGGTGCCCATGCATGAGCAGAGCCCCTCTGCAGCCCTCAGAATCTCCTATCCGGGGTTGTTTGTGGTGCAGCCTGACCATATACTCTTAAGTGAATTATATCTAAACGGTAAATGCTAACTTTGGGATGGCTGCACGGAAACATGTCGTGTTTGGTGTCAAACACATTGGAATCATACCCCCACACCAGTACCTGGTGTGGGAGTATGATCCCACCCTTCTAGAGGGAGAGACATGACAGCACCGGTATACCCGGTACCAACTAAACAGAGCCTGGCATCACAAAATGGATGCTGCAGCCACAGACACGAGTCTGGCCTCCTGCTGCTGACCAAAACTCCGGCAGGGGAGGCCTAGACAATAGGTTTCCTGTCTCAGGGAGGTGTTACCACCTCCCAGACAGGCCTTAGTGGATTGGGGCTGGGTGGTGCACTCTCTGAGTGCTTTGAAGTCCTGCACTGGGGGCACATTGGTGTCCTCGTGCATACCCCAGTTCAAACCGGTTACAGGGGCTGCCAGCCCCTGCTCTGGCATGAAACTGGAGAAAGGAAATGGGTGTAGCCACCCCTCTTTCCAAACCCTCCCATAGGTGGGTCCCCAGAGTTAGTCCAACCCCTTTTCTTAGTATAAGTAAGGGAACCCTGGACGAAACTCTGAAGCTGAATCCTGGACCTTCGACGCTCTACATCAAGGTTATAGGACTGAAGAATCTCCCTTGGGGTCAAGGAGTGACTCCCCTGCTTGGCAGGCACCAACAAAGCATCTGTCCGGTCTGCATCACTGAAGCTCCCGCCGGACGCTGAAGTCTTTGCATCACCATAGGTAAATTTCCAGACTTCACAGAGGCTGCCCTGAGTCTCCAGCAAAGCTGAGGCCCATAGCTGTCGTGGGTACCATGGAACCGTGACCCCTGGACACCAAGCACATGTGCAAGTGCACCAACTTCCTAACATTTCTAGAAGCCGTGCTTTAGGTTCCAAGTAGCCCTAGCTCCGAGCACCAACTGCAATAAATATCACTGGCCTACACTCCACGAGTGTCCTGTGGGCCAGCTCCAAGTGCGACCGCTTGAGGCTCCTTTACGATCTCTAGTCTGTTGGCTAATGGGTCCCCACGAAGGCAACTCTTCAATTGCGTGGGCTTTTCTGGTTGCTCCAGAAGTGCCCTGACTCACCTTTGCTGGGTGAGTCCCTCAGACCTTGCTGGTCTGCACCGCAGCCTTTTCTTTATTTCCCCATGACTTGTCGTTGCCAAGGCTTGTTGGGTCCAATCCGGTCGCTGACACAGCAGCACTCGACAGACCTTGTGGGTCAGCTGGATTCCAGCTCCTGGTTGTCGTCGATGTGAGAAGTTGGCCTGGTACATGCTGTCCACTAATTATAGTGGGCACCTTGCACCAGTCCAAACAACCCCTTATTGGAGATAGGTTAAAGACAACCTTATTGAAAGCTATCCTAGTGGTAGCTATGGAGAGCAGCCTTCAGGCTAAGTCTTGAAGGAATGTAAAGCAGCTTGTTTTACCAGTCTATAATCTCTTGAGTGATCAAATGAAAGAGCACCACACCAGGTATATATTCAAAATATATGTATTTATTGCTACACACACCCCCTAGTCTCTTTATGAGGCTAGAGTTCGAAAGTACATAAGTTAGAAGTTATTTAAACACAGTAATAGCACAAATACACGTTTGGGCCCTAGGGGCGTACCAAACCATATACCAATAAAGTGGTATAAGAACCACGACTGAACTAGACACTAGGCCTAGAGCCTCTAGAAGTGCTTGGACCACAAGGAACCACCCAAGGTAGTGACACAGGGGACCCACGGGAGACGCGTGCAGTGTAAATACACAACCGCGATACGCCGTTGACTTCTATGGAGAAAGTCGTGATCGGGAAATTAGAGAAAAGGGACACTTAAAAGAGGACTTGGACCAAACCCTTTGAGATCTAGGACTTTGAAGAGTCTCTACCCATGGGAGCACCGGAGTACTCGTGTTACCTCACCCAGGGAAGCCGGGTGCATAGGTGCCTTTCGGGGTCGGGTTTCGTCGTCGATTCGAATGGCGATCTGCTTCAAAGTGCTGCTGGCGACCAAGAGAAAAGTGTCCGGGTGGATCCAAGAGTGGATCGGAGTTCTGAAGAACCTGAAAGCAGAGGGGACAGAGTCTGGGTCACTAGCCAGTGACCAGGAAGGCGATGGACAGATGCCCACCGATGTCGAGTGCTTCAGGTGCGTTGATGGTCGTCTTGTCTTTTCAGCCACGAGGTCCAGGAGGCGTTGTCGGCGACCAGGAGCCGGATTCGGGCTGGTACATGATGTTTGTCGAGTGCTGAGGTGTCGGCGACCGGATTGGACCCAACAAGCCTTAGCAACGGCAAGTCTCGATGCAGAGAAAGATCGTCGATGGTGCAGACCAGCAAGGTCTGGGGAACTCACCCAGCGAAGGTAGGTGAGGACATGCCTGGAGCAACCAGGATGCCAAGTAAGAAAAAGATTGGCCTTCGTTAAGGGCTACTAGCCAACGGGCTAGCGACCGCGAAGGAGCCTCATGACACCGCACGTGGATCTGGCTTACAGGACACTTGTGGAGTGGGGGCCAGTGATCTTCGAAACAGTTGGTGCTGGAGGCTAGGGCTACACGGAGCCCAAAGCACGACTTCTTGGGAGACCCAGAAGAGGATGCACTTGCAAATGTGCTTGGTGTCCAGGGGTCACGGTCTCAAGGCACCCACGATAGCCACGGGCCTCAGCTTTGCTGGGGACTCAGGGTAGCCTCGGGGAAGTCTGAGAATACACCTCTGGTGATGCAATGACTTTGGCGTCCGACGGGAGCTTCAGAAATGCGAACTGGACAGATGCTTCTTTGGTGCCTGCCAAGCAGGGGAGTCACTCCTTGACCCCAAGGGAGATTTTTCTGTCCTCTAATCGTGAGTAGAGCGTCGAAGGTCCAGGATTCAGTTTCAGAGTTTCGTCCAGGGATAATCTAAAGTCCTAAGGACTGGGTTCCTATCTTTATACTAAAGATAGGGGTTGGACTACTCTGTGGCCCCACCTATGGGTGGGTCAGGGCAGAGGGGTGGCTACACCCCTTTCCCATTGTCCAGTTTGCGCCAAAGCAGGGGCTGCAAGCCCCTGATCCGGTTTGAACTGGGGTATGCACAGGGACACCAAGTGTGCCCCCAGTGCAGGACTTCAAAGCACCCGGAAGTGCTCCCGCCCAGCCCCAATACACATTACCCTGTCTGGGGAGGTGGTCACACCTCCCTGGGACAGGAAACCTATTGTCCAGGCCTCCCCTGCCGGAGTTTCGTCCAGCAGCAGGAGGCCAGACTTGTGTCTGTGGCAGCAGCATCCATTTTGTGATGCCAGGGCTCTGGAAAGAAGTTACCGGACTAGTCAGAGTTAACATGTCTTTCCCTCTAGAAGGGTGGAATGCTACCCCCGCCGCCAGGATTGGCGGGGGGTAGTATTCCAAGATGTTTGACACCAAACACGACATGTTTAGGTGCAGCCATTCCAAAGTTAGCATTTTACCGCGAGGATATAATGCGCTTAAGAGTATATGGTCAGGCTGCACTACAAACAGCATCAGAGATGGTCTCCGAACGCTGCAGAGGGGCCCTGCTCATGCAGGGGCACCCTCTCACATAGGAACCATGCACTCTGCCTTTAGGATTGATAAGGCCTGCCTTAGGAGTGACTTATAGGTTTATATGTGTGTATGTATTTAGTGATATAGGCATGCACCACCTTACCCAGGCTGCAGTAGCAGACCTGTGGTGTCAGTTTGGATGGCCTTCCAGGGGTGGCATAATACATGCTGCAGCCCCTGGCAGGCCTCTGAGGTACCTATGCCCTTGGTACATAGTATACCATATACTAGGGACTTATAAGGGCACTCCAGATCCCAATCAGTGAGGTGCCTAAGGCACATGGAAACCATTTTAGAGAGGAAGCAGCTAGGCTGGGGTTCTGATTAGCAGGGCCCCAGCCAGACTAATGTCGAAAAACAGTGAAGCATCAGCAAAAGTGGGGGTACCCATGTGAAGCAGATCCTACTCTCCTACACAACCCCCCAAACGTAGGGACATTAAACTAACCTTGCCCAGTTAAGTCTTCATGTTCTGAGTGGAAATACCTAGAGAGTCCATCTGCATTGGCATGGTTACTCCCAGGTCTATGTTCCACTGTAAAGTCCATCCCCTGTAGGGAAATGGACCACCTAAGCAGTTTGGGGTTTTCACCCTTCATTTGTTTTAGCCATAAGAGGGGCTTATGGTCTGTCTGAACCAGGAAGTGTGTACCAAACAAGTATGGCCTCAACTTCTTCAGAGCCCAGACCACAGCAAAGGCCTCCCTCTCTATGGCTGACCAACGTTTCTCTCTAGGGGTCAGCCTTCTGCTAATGAAAGCTACTGGCTGATCCTGACCTTCTTCATTCAATTGTGACAGTACAGCCCCTACCCCCAATTCAGATGCATCAGTTTGAACAATGAACTTCTTGGAGTAATCAGGACTCTGTAGAATGGGAGCAGTGCACATGGCCTGCTTCAGGTCATCAAATGCCTTTTGACAGCTAACTGTCCACTGAACCTTTTTGGGCATTTTCTTAGAAGTTAAGTCATTCAGGGGTGTCACTATTGATCCATACCCCTTGACAAATCTCCTATAGTGCCCAGTCAGGCCTAAGAAGGCTCTCACCTGAGTCTGGGTAGTGGGAGCAGTCCAGTCCATGATGGTCTGGATCTTGCTCTGCAAAGGTTGAACCTGGCCTCCACCCACAAGGTGGCCCAGGTACACAACCTGAATCTGCCCTATCTGGCACTTAGTGGCCTTGATAGTCAGGCCTGCTTTTTGCAGGGCCTGTAAAACATTCCTGAGGTGGACCAGGTGATCCTCCCAGGTGGAGCTAAAGACAGCAATATCATCTAGATATGCTGCACTATAGGCTTCCAGACCTGTGAGAACTGTATTCACCAGCCTCTGGAAAGTGGCAGGTGCATTCTTCAGACCAAAGGGCATTACCACAAATTGATAATGCCCACTAGGGGTTGAGAATGCTGTTTTGGGCTTTGCAGTATCAGCTAGTCTGATCTGCCAGTAGCCAGCTGTTAGGTCAAATGTGCTGAGATATTTGGCAGAGGCCAAAGTATCTATGAGCTCATCTGCCCTGGGTATTGGATGGGCATCAGTCCTAGTGACTGCATTGAGACCCCTGTAGTCCACACAAAACCTCATCTCTCTTTTTCCACCACTGGTGTGAGGTTTTGGCACAAGGACCACTGGACTAGCCCAAGGGCTATCTGAGGGTTCAATAACTCCCAATTCCAACATTTTCTGGACTTCAGTACTGATTAAGGGTGGGCGTAGTTCGCGAAGTAATGCTTCGCGAAGCTACGCAAAGTGCAGTTCGCGCTACGCAAGCTCGCGTAGCACTACGCGAGTCTGCGTAGCGCACTGTTCGCAATGATTGCACAGTGCCGGATGCTTGTCCGCACTGTGCAATCATTGAAAACGGCAACTTGCACAGTGCGAGCTGTCTTTTACTGCCGCTCGAGTAGATTTTTACTCGAGCGGCAGCTTTCTCAACGCGGACTGGTAGTTTCTCATCGCGAGCGGTCGCAAGCATACGCGACCACTCGCAATGAGAAACCTGACCTCCCGCGTTGAGAATCTCGCCGGGAGGTTTATTTTCCACGCTCGCGATCGGCAACTTGATGTTGCTGATCGCGAACGAGAAAAAGTCTCGCCGGGATGTCATTTTGCTTGCTCGCGGTCGCCAACTTGACGTTGAGGACCGCGAGCAAGCAAAATGACCGCGGCACTACGCTACGCTACGCTACGCGTGTTCGCACTGTGCTACGTGCAATTCGCGTTGTGCGAAGTAGCGCAAACTTCGCAAACTACGCGAGCGTAGCGTAGCACTTCGCCCAGGGTTAGTACTGATACAGTCCCTGACATGGTCATGTTGCCTATAAATCTTGTTTTTAATAGGCAGACTGTCCCCAGTGTCCACTTCATGAGTGCACCAGGTGGTCTGACTGGGTGTCAGTGAAAACATATGTCGAAACTGATTGAGGACTTGCCTGCAATCAGTTTGTTGCTGGGTAGTGAGGCTGCCTGCCAAGGCTGCACCATCAACTGACCCATCGTCAGGGTTCTGTGAGAGCAGGTCAGGAGTGGGTCACTCTCTTCCTCCTGCCCTTCATCAGTAGCCATGAGCAAGCCCATGTCTGCCCTGTCCACATATGGTTTTAACCTGTTGACATGGAGAACCCTGTGGGGACTCCTGGGTGTTCCTAGGTCTACTAAGTAAGTGACCTCACCCTTCTGCTCAACAATAGTGTGGGGTCCACTCCATTTATCTTGGAGAGCTGCTGGGGCCACTGGCTCCAACACCCACACCTTCTGTCCTGGCTGGTAAACAGTCAGAACAGCCTTTGGTCATGCCAGGCCTTTTGAAGTTCCTGGCTAGCCTCAAGGTTTTTGGTTGCCTTTTTCATGTACTCAGCCATCCTGGAGCGGAGACCAAGTACATAGCCCACTATATCTTGCTTTGGGGGCTTGAGAGGTAACTCCCATCCTTCCTTCACCAAGCACAGTGGACCCCTCACAGGGTGGCCAAACAGAAGTTCAAAAGGGCTGTAACCAACCCCTTCTGAGGCACCTCCCTATATGCGAATAAAAGGCAGGGCAAGAGTATGTCCCATATACGCCTAAGCTTTTCTGGGAGCCCTTTAATCATGCCCTTCAAGGTTTTGTTGAATCTCTCAACTAAACCATTGCATTGATGGGTGATAGGGTGTGGTGAACGTATAAGTCACTCCACACTCCTTCCACATTGCTTTTAAGTACCCAGACATGAAGTTAGCACCCCTGTCTGAGACTACCTCCTTAGGAAAGCCCACTCTTGAGAAAATTCCCAGGAGGGCCCTTGCCACCACAGGTGCTGTAGTGGTCCTGAGGGGAATAGCTTCTGGGTACCTGGTGGCATGATCCACTACCACCAGGATAAACCTGTGCCCAGAGGCTGTTTGGGGATCCATGGGACCAACAATGTCAATCCCTACCCTTTCAAAGGGCACCCCCACAACAGGTAGTGGTATCAGGGGGCCTTTGTAGTGCCACCTGCCTTGCCACTGGCCTGGCAGGTTACACAGGAGCGACAAAACTCCTTGCTGTCTTCAGACATGTGGGGCCAGTGAAAGTGAGGGACAATTCTGTCCCAAGTCTTGTTCTGGCCCAGGTGACCTGCTAAGGGAATATCATGGGCTAGGGTCAATAGGAAGCCCCTGAACTTCAGAGGTATTACCAACCTCCTGGTAGCACCAGGCTTGGGGTCTCTACTCTCTGAGTACAGGAGTCCATCATCCCAATACACTGTATGGGGACCACTAGCTTTCCCAGCAGCCTCAGCAGCAGCTTGCTGTCTGACGGGTTCAAGGGAGGGGCAGCTCTGCTGCTCCTGGCTCAGATCTGCCCTAGATGGTCCCCCTGTCCCCAAGAACTCAACCTGGTCAGGTTCAAGTTCCTCTGGGACAGTTCCTTCTTCAGGGCTGAGATCATCCCCCTCAAGAGACTGATCTTCCTCCTGAGCCAAGGGGGAAGGCACTGCCTTAACCCTACTACTCCTCCTCTTGGAAGGCACTTGGTCCATTCTTCCAGAATCCAAGGCCTGTTCAGTGCTAGACATTTTGGCTTGTGACCTGGTCACAGCAAACACATCTGCAGGGATCCCCAGCATTTCTGCATGGGTCCTGAGCTCCACTTCTGCCCAAGCAGAAGTCTCTAATTCATTGCCAAGCAAGCATTCGACTGGTAGGTTTGCACTCACCACAACCTTCTTAAGGCCAGTTACCCCTCCCCAGGAGAAGTTAACAACTGCCAGAGTATGGTCTGTTCTGACATTGCTAGCATTGGTCACTTGGTACATCTCACCAAGTATAACATGCCCAGGATTCACAAGGTGTTGTGTCACCATTGTGACACTTGCCCCTGTGTCCCTAAATGCCAAAGCCTCACGTCCATTGATTAAAGGCTGTTGTCTGTACTTGCCCAGATTACTGGGACTCACAGTGGAGGTCACATCCATGCCTCCATCACAGACTAACACAGCCTGAGTCAGTTCTCTGACTAGGTCAGAGCCCAACTCAGTACCCAGGGTGAACCCTACTAAACCCTTGGCTGGAGCACTCCCACCAACTGTACTAGGGGGAACAGGTGCCTTAGGGGCATTGGTGGGTGCTGGACTGGAGTCTTTGGACTTGGTGCAATCACTGGTCCAGTGGGTCTTTTGCTTACAGACCTTGCACCATGGTTTTCTTTGGCCTTTCCCTTTGGTAGACTGTGAATCCCCACCAGAAGAAGATTTTTGGGGGCCTGATGAAGACTTTTGATCTTTACCCTTCTCCCCACCCTTTTCAGAGTTCTTAGCATCTTGCTTCTTGGTTTCCCCACCTTGGTTCTGTACCTTCTGCTTCACCCTGGTTCTGACCCATTTGTCTGCCTTCTTTCCCAATTCTTGGGGAGAGGTCAGATCAGAGTCTACCAGGTATTGATGCAACAGCTGATTTTGACAGTTATTAAGAATCTGCTCCTCATTATCAGATTGTACAATCCTGAGAAGTCACACACCTTACTGCCCATCAACCAGCCTTCCAGAGCCTTGGCAGAACAATCCACATAGTCTACCCAGTCTTGAGTCTGGGCTTTTGGGTGTCTCTGAACTTCAACCTGTACTGTTCAGTGGTTAGGCCAAACCCATCAATAAGAGCACTCTTCAAGACCTTGTAATTATCAGCATCGTCCTCTCTAACAGTGAGGAGCTTATCTCTACCTTTGTCAGCAAAGGAGAGCCACAAGATTGCTGCCCACTGCTCCTGAGGGACCGTCTGTACCTTACAGGCCCTCTCTAGAGCAGTTATCCACTTGTGGATGTCATCCCCATTCTGATAGGGAGGGACAATCTTGCTCAGTTTCCTATGGTCATAGGACCTTTCCCTATCTCTAGGGATCTGGCTGCCACCATGGGACTCTAGTCCCAACTTTCTTTTCTCTCTAAAGAGATCTAGGGACTCCCTGTCTAAGGCTACTTGCTTCCTTCTGAGTTCAAGCTGAGCTTCCTCATATTGAATCAGCCTCTTTCTTCTCTCATGAGAGGATTCCCTCCTATGAGATGAGACAGAGCTCCCTATTGAGGTGCCAGAGTGGTTAGACTCCTGAGAAGAATATCTAGACCTTCTGGGCTCACTCACAATCCTTCCTGGGGGGACAAAGGGGGCATCATTCTGATCCTCCTCTTCCTCTTCCTCAGGAGGGGTTGGATTATCCAGGTCAGGGCCATTGTCGCCCTCCTGGCCAGTTTCAGAGGGGGGGCTGGGGGTACTGGTACCCCCATTCCCAACCTCATCATCTGCCCCACCCTCAGCTCCTACCCCTTCAGTCCCTAAGGGCTTACAAAGGTCATAAGCCACCAACAACTCCTTGAGGTGTTGGGTGGTGGGGCTTTGGCATGTCCTTATTTTTCTCAAGTTGCATAAAGCTCTCAATTCCAAGAATGGGAGTGTATCATACTTGGAGGGTGGAAGCTCAATGGCTTCCTGCAAGGATTCTTTAGATCCTACCCTTAAAGACATTACTAGTGTGGTGTGGTGTATGCACTACCTACTCTAGTGTGGCCTACTAAACTCTCTTGAGTTGTAGAAAGGGTTGTGCTATCCTTAACACACAACTCTAAGTTCAGTAGAACTTACTGTATTCTAAGCTTAAATTATATGTACCTTAGGTACCTTTAGTGGTTTTCAGTTGATCAATTCAATTGAGATTATCTGGTAAAACAATAGCAAGCTGGAATCCCACATGCTGCACACTAATGTGAGAAGTTGGCCTGGTATATGCTGTCCACTAATTATAGTGGGCACCTTGCACCAGTCCAAACAACCCCTTATTGGAGATAGGTTAAAGACAACCTTATTGAAAGCTATCCTAGTGGTAGCTATGGAGAGCAGCCTTCAGGCTAAGTCTTGAAGGAATGTAAAGCAGCTTGTTTTACCAGTCTATAATCTCTTGAGTGATCAAATGAAAGAGCACCACACCAGGTATATATTCAAAATATATGTATTTATTGCTACACACACCCCTCTAGTCTCTTTATGAGGCTAGAGTTCAAATACATAAGTTAGAAGTTATTTAAACACAGTAATAGCACAAATACACGTTTGGGCCCTAGGGGCGTACCAAACCATATACCAATAAAGTGGTATAAGAACCACGACTGAACTAGACACAAGGCCTAGAGCCTCTAGAAGTGCTTGGACCACAAGGAACCACCCAAGGTAGTGACACAGGGGACCCACGGGAGACGCGTGCAGTGTAAATACACAACCGCGATACGCCGTTGACTTCTATGGAGAAAGTCGTGATCGGGAAATTAGAGAAAAGGGACACTTAAAGAGGACTTGGACCAAACCCTTTGAGATCTAGGACTTTGAAGAGTCTCTACCCACGGGAGCACCAGAGTACTCGTGTTACCTCACCCAGGGAAGCCGGGTGCATAGGTGCCTTTCGGGGTCGGGTTTCGTCGTCGATTCGAATGGCGATCTGCTGCAAAGTGCTGCTGGCGACCAAGAGAAAAGTGTCCGGGTGGATCCAAGAGTGGATCGGATTTCTGAAGAACCTGAAAGCAGAGGGGACAGAGTCTGGGTCACTAACCAGTGACCAGGAAGGCGATGGACAGATGCCCACCGATGTCGAGTGCTTCAGGTGCGTTGATGGTCGTCTTGTCTCTTCAGCCACGAGGTCCAGGAGGCATTGTCGGTTACCAGGAGCAGGATTCTGGCTGGTACACGATGTCTGTCGAGTGCTGAGGTGTCGGCGACCGGATTGGACCCAACAAGCCTTGGCAACGGCAAGTCTCGATGCAGAGGAAGATCGTCGATGGTGCAGACCAGCAAGGTCTGGGGAACTCACCCAGCGAGGGTAAGTGAGGGCAGGCCTGGAGCAACCAGGATGCCAAGGAAGAAAAAGATTGGCCTTCGTTAAGGGCTAGCGACCGCGAAGGAGCCTCATGACACCGCACGTGGATCTGGCTTACAGGACACTCGTGGAGTGGGGGCCAGTGATCTTCGGTGCAGTTGGTGCTGGAGGCTAGGGCTACTTGGAGCCCATGCACGTCTTCTTGGGAGACCCAGAAGAGGATGCACTTGCAAATGTGCTCGGTGTCCAGGGGTCACGGTCTCAAGTCACCCACGATAGCCACGGGCCTCAGCTTTGCTGGGGACTCAGGGTAGCCTCGGAGAAGTCTGAGAATCCACCTCTAGTGATGCGATGACTTCGGCGTCCGACGGGAGCTTCAGAAATGCGAACCGGACAGATGCTTCTTTGGTGCCTGCCAAGCAGGGGAGTCACTCCTTGACCCCAAGGGAGATTCTTCTGTCCTCTAATCGTGAGTAGAGCGTCGAAGGTCCAGGATTCAGTTTCAGAGTTTCGTCCAGGGATAATCTAAAGTCCTAAGGACTGGGTTCCTATCTTTATACTAAAGATAGGGGTTGGACTACTCTGTGGCCCCACCTATGGGTGGGTCAGGGCAGAGGGGTGGCTACACCCCTTTCCCTTTGTCCAGTTTGCGCCAAAGCAAGGGCTGCAAGCCCCTGATCCGGTTTGAACTGGGGTATGCACAGGGACACCAAGTGTGCCCCCAGAGCAGGACTTCAAAGCACCCGAAAGTGCTCCCGCCCAGCCCCAATACACATTACCCTGTCTGGGGAGGAGGTCACACCTCCCTGGGACAGGAAACCTATTGTCCAGGCCTCCCCTGCCGGAGTTTCGTCCAGCAGCAGGAGGCCAGACTCGTGTCTGTGGCAGCAGCATCCATTTTGTGATGCCAGGGCTCTGGAAAGAAGTTACCGGACTAGTCAGAGTTAACATGTCTTTCCCTCTAGAAGGGTGGAATGCTACCCCCGCCACCAGGATTGGCGGGGGGGGGGTAGTATTCCAAGATGTTTGACACCAAACACGACAAGTTTAGGTGCAGCCATTCCAAAGTTAGCATTTTACCGCGAGGATATAATGCGCTTAAGAGTATATGGTCAGGCTGCACTACAAACAGCATCAGAGATGGTCTCCGAACGCTGCAGAGGGGCCCTGCTCATGCAGGGGCACCCTCTCACATAGGAACCATGCACTCTGCCTTTAGGATTGATAAGGCCTGCCTTAGGAGTGACTTATAGGTTTATATGTGTGTATGTATTTAGTGATATAGGTAACCTATATCACAGTAAGGGGTGCATGCACCACCTTACCCAGGCTGCAGTAGCATACCTGTGGTGTCAGTTTGGATGGCCTTCCAGGGGTGGCATAATACATGCTGCAGCCCCTGGCAGGCCTCTGAGGTACCTATGCCCTTGGTACATAGTATACCATATACTAGGGACTTATAAGGGCACTCCAGATCCCAATCAGTGAGGTGCCTAAGGCACATGGAAACCATTTAGAGAGGAAGCAGCTAGGCTGGGGTTCTGATTAGCAGGGCCCCAGCCAGACTAATGTCGAAAAACAGTGAAGCATCAGCAAAAAGTGGGGATACCCATGTGAAGCAGATCCTACTCTCCTACAGTCGACACCTCCTGGACCTCATGGCTGAAGAGTCAAGGCACCTGTCAACTCACCTGAAGCACCCGACATCTGAGGGCATTCGACTATCGTGCCCCTGGTCACTGGCTAGTGACCCAGACTCTGTCCCCTCTGCTTTCAGGTCTTTCTCTTCCTCGATCCAGGCTTGGATCGCTCCGGACACTCTTCTTCTTCACGGCAGCAGCACTTTCCAAGAGGTCGCCATTGAAAACGACGACGATTCCCGACACCTTTTAACACGTATGCACCCAGCTTCCCTGGGTGAGGTAACTCGAGTATTTTGGCACTCACTTGGGTGTGGGCCCTAGAAACTCTTAAGTTTAAAGGGGTTAACTGGAAGTCCTCTCCGAAGTGTCCTTTTTCTTTAAAAATCCAACCGCGACTTTCCCCATAGAAGTTAACGGCGATTTGCGGCTGTGTTCTCACACTGCACGCTTCCCCCGTGGGTCCCCTGTGTCACTACCTTGGGTGGTTCCTTGGGGTCCAAGCACTTCTACAGGCTCTAGGCCTTGTGTCTAGCTCAGTTGTGGTTCTTATACCACTATTTTAGTATATGGTTTGGTACGCCCCTAGGGCTCAAACGTGTATTGTGCTAATAACTGCTGATATTTGACTTGTAACTTATGTACTTCGAACTCCAGCCTCATAAAGAGACTAGAGGGGTGTGTTTAAGACTAAATACATATATTTTATATATATACCTGGTGTGGTCCTCTTTCATTTGGTCACTCAAGAGATTATAGACTTTTAAAACAAGCTGCTTTACATTCCTCCAAGACTTAGCCTGAAGGCTACTCTCCATAGCTACCACTAGGATAGCTTTCAATAAAGGTTGTTTTTAACCTATCATCCATAAGGAGTTGTTTGGACTGGTGCAAGGTGCCCACTATAACTAGTGGACAGCATATGCCAGGCCAACTTCTCACATTGGTGTGCAGCGTGTTGGATTCCAGCTTGCTATTGTTTTACCAGATAATCTCAAGTGACTAACTGAAAACCACTAAAGGTACCTAAGGTACATATAAATTCAAGCTTAGAAATACAGTAAGTTCTACTGAACTTAGAGTTGTGTCTCAAGGGCTTAGCACACCCTTTCTACAACTCCAGAGAGTTTAGTAGGCCACACTAGAGTAGGTAGTGCATACACCACACCTCACTAGTAATGTCTTCAGGGCCAGGAACCAGTAGGTCCCTGCCAGGAATCAGTGGGCTCCTACCCTCCAAATATGACAACCTCCCATTCTTGGAATTGAGAATGTTGTGCAAGATTAGGAAGCTGAAGACAGGCAAAAGTGCCAACACCCAACGTCTCATGGAGATGCTTCTGCTGGATGATCTCAGAAGACCCCTAGGGTCTGCAGGGGTAGGCAGAGAGGGTGGGGAAGAAGATGAGGAAGGGAACAGGGGTGAAAATACCCAGGACCTACTCTCTGAAACTGGCCAGGAAGATGAAAATGATCTTGCCCTGGACAATCCAGCTCCTCCTGCAGATGAGGAGGAGGATCAGAATGACCTCCCCTTTGTCCCACCAGGAAGAGTTGTGAGTGTGCCTAGAAGGTCCAGATCTCCTTCTCAGGAGTCTAACCATTCTGACACCTCAGTAGGGACCTCTGTTTCTTCTCATGGGAGGGAGACCTCTAATGAGAGGAAAAAGAGAATGCTCCAGTATGAAGAAGCTCAGCTTAGGATCAGAAAAGAGCAGCTGGCTATAGACAGGGAGTCCCTAGAGCTTCATAGACAAAGAAGAAAGTTGGGACTAGAGTCCCATGGTGGCAGCAACTTCCCTAGTGGTAGGGAAAGGTCTTATGACCATAGAAACCTGAGCAATATTGTCCCTCCCTACCAGAGTGGGGATGACATCCACAAATGGATAACTGCACTGGAAAGGGCCTGCAAAGTTCAGAGGGTCCCCCAGGAGCAGTGGGCAGCAATCTTGTGGCTCTCCTTTGCAGACAAAGGTAGAGACAAGCTCCTCACTGTAAGAGAAGAGGATGCTGATGATTACCAAGTCCTGAAGAGTGCCCTGATAGATGGGTTTGGCCTAACCACTGAGCAATACAGTTTATAGTTCAGAGATACCCAAAAGGCACAGACACAGGACTGGGTGGACTTTGTAGATTGTGCTACCAAGGCTCTGGAAGGCTGGTTACTTGGCAGTAAGGTGTGTGACTTCAAAGGATTCCATAATTTAATCATGAGGGAGCAGATTCTTAATAACTGTCAGAATAAGTTGCTACATCAGTGCCTGGTTGACTCTGATCTGACCTCTCCCCAAGAATTGGGAAAGAAGGCAGACAAATGGGTCAGAACCAGGGTGAAGCAGAAAGTACAGAACCAAGGTGGTGACCAGAAGAAGCAAGATTCCAAAAACTCTGATAAGGGTGGGGAGAAGGGTAAAGACCAGAAGTCTTCTCAAGGTCCCTAAAAATATGCCTCTGGTGGGGAATCCCAATCTAATAAAGGAAAAGGCCAAAGGAAACCATGGTGCAAAGTCTGTAAGCAAAAGACTCACTGGACCAGTGATTGCACCAAGTCCAAAGACTCCACTCCAGCCACCATTGCCCCTAAGGCAACTGTTCCCCCTAGTCCAGCTACAAGTGGTGGTGGAAGCACTCAGAACAAGGGTTTAGTAGGGTTGACCCTGGGTACTGAGATGGGCTCTGGCCTAGTCAGAGTGCCAACTCAGGCTGTCCTAGTCTGTGATGGGGGCATGGATATGTCCCCCTTTGTGAGTCCCAATAAGTTGGGCAAATACAGACAGCAGCCTTTAATTAATGGAAGGGAGGCTTTGGCATTCAGGGACACAGGAGCAAGTGTCACCAATGGTGACACAAGATCTTGTGGATCCTGGGCAGATTATACTGGGTGAAATGTACCAAGTGACCAATGCTAGCAATGTCAGGACAGACCATTCTCTGGCAGTTGTTAACTTCTCCTGGGGAGGGGTAACTGGCCTTAAGAAGGTTGTGGTGAGTGCAGACCTACCAGTGGAAGGCTTGCTTGGCAATGATCTTGAAACCTCAGCTTGGGCAGAGGTGGAGCTCAGGAAACATGCAGAAATGCTAGGGATCCCTGCACATGTCTTTGCTGTGACTAGGTCACAGGCAAAAATGTCAAAAGCTGAACAGGCCCTGGATTCTGGTATAATGGACCAGGTGCCTCCCAAGAGAAGGAGCAGGAGGGTTAAGGCAGTGCCTTCCCCCTTGGCTCAGGAGGAAGATCAGTCTTTTGAGGAAGATGATCTCAGGCCTGAAGAAGGAACTGTCCCAGAGGAGCTTAAACCTGATCAGGTTGAGTTCTTGGGGACAGGGGGCCCTTCCAGGGCAGATCTGAGCCAGGAGCAGCTGAGCTGCCCCTCTCTTGAACCCCTCAGACAGCAAGCTGCTGCTGAGGCTGCTGGGAATGCTAGTGGCACCCATAAGATATATTGGGATGATGGACTCCTGTGCTCAGAGAGTAGAGACCCCAAGCCTGGAGCAGCCAGGAGGTTGGTTATACCTCTGAAGTTCAGGGGCTTCCTATTGACTCTAGCCCATGATATTCCCTTAGCAGGTCACCTGGGCCAGAACAAGACTCGGGACAGAATTGTCCCTCACTTTCACTGGCCCCACATGTCTGAAGACACCAAGGAGTTTTGTCGCTCCTGTGTAACCTGCCAAGCCAGTGGGAAGGCAGGTGGCACCACAAAGGCCCCCTGATACCACTACCTGTGGTGGGGTTCCCTTTGAGAGGGTGGGGATTGACATAGTTGGTCCCATGGATCCCCAAACAGCATCTGGGCACAGGTTTATCCTGGTGGTGGTGGACCATGCCACCAGGTACCCAGAAGCCATTCCCCTTAGGACCACTACAGCTCCTGTGGTGGCAAGGGCCCTCCTGGGAATTTTCTCAAGAGTGGGCTTTCCTAAGGAGGTAGTATCTGACAGAGGTTCAAACTTTATGTCCAGTTACTTGACTGCAATGTGGAAGGAGTGTGCAGTGACTTATAAGTTCACCACACCCTATCACTCACAATGCAATGGTTTAGTTGAGAGATTCAACAAAACCTTGAAGGGCATGATTAAAGGGCTCCCAGAAAAGCTTAGGCGAAGATGGGACATACTCTTGCCCTGCCTTTTATTTGCATACAGGGAGGTGCCTCAAAGGGGTTGGCTAAAGCCCTTTTGAACTTTTGTTTGGCCATCCTGTCAGGGGTCCATTGTGTCTGGTGAAGGAAGGATGGGAGTTACCTCTCAAACCCCTAAACAGGACATAGTGGACTATGTACTTGGTCTCCGCTCCCGGATGGCTGAGTATATGAAAAAGGCAACCAAAAACCTTGAGGCTAGCCAGGAATTACAGAAAGCCTGGCATGACCAAAGGCTGTGCTGACTGTTTACCAGCCAGGACAGAAGGTGTGGGTGCTGGAGCCAGTGGCCCCAGCAGCCCTCCAAGACAAGTGGAGTGGCCCCATACCATTGTTGAACAGAAGGGAGAGGTTACCTATCTGGTAGACCTGGGAACTCCCAGGAGCCCCCACAGGGTGCTCCATGTCAACAGGCTGAAGCCATATGTGGACAGGGCTGACATGGGATTGCTCATGGCAACTGATGAGGGACAGGAAGAGGAGATTGACCCTCTCCCTGACCTGCTCTCTCAGAACCCTGATGATGGGTCAGTGGATGGTGTAGCCTTGGCAGGCAGCCTCACTACCCAGCAGCAAACTGATTGTAGACAGCTGCTCAATCAGTTCAGACACATGTTTTCTCTGACTCTAAGTCAGACCACCTGGTGCACTCATGAAGTGGACACTGGGGACAGTCTGCCTGTTAAAAGTAAGATATACAGGCAACCTGACCAGGTCAGGGACTGTATCAGGACAGAAGTCCAGAAAATGTTGGAGCTGGGTGTCATTGAGCCTTCAGATAGCCCTTGGGCTAGTCCAGTGGTCCTGTTGCCAAAACCTCACACCAAAGATGGTAAGAGAGAGATGAGGTGTTGTGTGGACTACAGAGGCCTCAATGCAGTCACTAGGACTGATGCCCATCCAATCCCCAGGGTAGATGAGCTAATAGACACTTTGGCCTCAGCCAAGTATCTAAGCACATTTGACCTAACAGCTGGCTACTGGCAGATTAGACTAGCTGATGATGCAAAGCCAAAAACTGCATTTTCTACCCCTGGTGGGCTTTACCAATTTGTGTTGATGCCCTTTGGTTTGAAAAATGCACCTGCCACTTTTCAGAGGTTGGTGAACACAGTCCTTACAGGTCTGGAAGTCTATAGTGCAGCATATCTAGATGATATTGCTGTCTTTAGCTCCGCCTGGGAGGATCACCTGGTCCACCTCAGAAATGTTGTGGAGGCCCTGCAGAAGGCAGGCCTAACTATCAAGGCCACAAAGTGCCAGATAGGGCAGAGTCAGGTTGTGTACCTGGGCCACCTTGTGGGTGGAGGCCAGGTACAACCATTGCAGAGCAAGATCCAGACCATCATGGACTGGGCTGCTCCAACTACCCAGACTCAGGTGAGAGCCTTTTTAGGCCTGACTGGGTACTACAGAAGATTTTCTCAAGGAGTATGGATCAATAGTGACACCCCTGAATTACTTAACCTCTAAGAAAATGCCCAAAAAGGTTCAGTGGACAGTTAGCTGTCAAAAGGCATTTGATGACCTGAAGCAGGCCATGTGCACTGCCCCCATTCTGCAAAGTCCTGATTACTCCAAAAGTTCATTGTGCAAACAGATGCATCTGAGTTGGGGGTATGGGCTGTACTGTCACAGTTGAATGATGAAGGTCAGGATCAGCCAGTAGCTTTTATTAGCAGAAGGCTGACCCCCAGAGAGAAACGTTGGTCAGCCATTGAGAGGAGGCCTTTGCTGTGGTTTGGGCTCTAAAGAAGCTGAGGCCATACTTGTTTGGCACTCACTTCCTTGTTCAAACAGACCACAAGCCCCTCTTATGGCTAAAACAGATCAAGGGTGAAAACCCCAAACTTTTGAGGTGGTCCATTTCCCTACAGGGGATGGACTATACAGTGGAACATAGACCTGGGAGTAACCATGCCAATGCAGATGGACTCTCCAGATACTTCCACTTAGAACATGAAGACTTAACTGGTCATGGTTAGTTTAATGTCCCTGCGTTTGGGGGGGGGTTGTGTAGGAGAGTAGGATCTGCCTCTTATGGTTACCACCACTTTTTGCTGGTGTATCACTGTTTTTCGACTTTAGACTGGATGGGGCCCTGCTATCCAGGACCCCAGCCTAGCTGCTTCCTCTCTAAATTGATTCCCTGTACTTTAGGTACAACACAGATTGGATTCTGGAGTGCCCTTATAAGTCCCTAGTATATGGTATACTATGTACCAAGGGCATAGACACCCCAGAGGCCTACCAGGGGTTGAAGCATGTAATGTGCCACCCCTGTAAGACCATCCAAAATGACACCACAGGACTGCTACAGCAGCCTGAGTGAGGTGGTGCATGCACCCCTTACAGAGATATACTTTCACTATATCTCACCTAACACTGCACATAGAAACCTATCAGTCACCCCTATGGCAGGCCTTATCAATCCTGAAGGCAGGATCCTGGGTTATATGTGAAAGGGTGCCCATGCATGAGCAGAGCCCCTCTGCAGCCCTCGGAATCTCCTATCCGGGGTTGTCTGTGGTGCAGCCTGACCATATACTCTTAAGTGCATTATATCTAAACGGTAAATGCTAACTTTGGGATGGCTGCACGGAAACATGTCGTGTTTGGTGTCAAACACCTTGGAATCATACCCCCAGGGAGTATGATCCCACCCTTCTAGAGGGAGAGACATGACAGCACTGGTATATCAGGTTCCAACTAAACAGAGCCTGGCATCACAAAATGGATGCTGGAGCCTCAGACACGAGTCTGGCCTCCTGCTGCTGACCAAAACTCCGGCAGGGGAGGCCTGGACAATACGTTTCCTGTCTCAGGAAGGTGTTACCACCTCCCAGACAGGCCTTAGTGGATTGGGGCTGGGTGGTGCACTCTCTGAGTGCTTTGAAGTCCTGAACTGGGGGCACATTGGTGTCCTCGTGCATACCCCAGTTCAAACCGGTTGCAGGGGCTGCCAGCCCCTGCTCTGGTGTGAAACTGGACAAAGGAAATGGGTGTAGCCACCCCTCTTTCCAAACCCTCCCATAGGTGGGTCCCCAGAGTTAGTCCAACCCCTTTTCTTAGTATAAGTAAGGGAACCCTGGCAACAGGACTTTAGATATCCCTGGACGAAACTCTGAAGATGAATCCTGGACCTTCGACGCTCTACATCAAGATTAGAGGACTGAAGAATCTCCCTTGGGGTCAAGGAGTGACTCCCCTGCTTGGCAGGTACCAGTGAAGCATCTGTCTGGTCTGCATCACTGAAGCTCCTGCCGGACACCAAAGTCTTTGCATCACCAGATGTGGATTTCCAGACTTCACTGAGGCTTTCCTGAGTCCCCAGCAAAGCTGAGGCCCATAGCTGTTGTGGGTACTGTGGAACCGTGACCCCCGGACACCAAGCACATATGCAAGTTCACCAACTTTCAGACATCTCTCGAAGCCGTGCTTTGGGATCCAAGTATCCCTATCCCGAAGCACCAACTGCAACAAAGATCACTGGCCTACATTCCACGTGGGTCAGCTCCAAGTGTGACCGCTTGAGGCTCTTTTGCGATCTCTAATCCATTGGCTAGTGGGTCCCCATGAAGGCAATTCTTCAATTGCTTGAGTTTTTTTGGTTGCTCCAGAAGTGCCCTGACTTACGTTTTCTGGGTGAGTCCCTCAGACCTTGCTGGTCTGCACCGCAGCCTTTTCTTCATTTCCCCATGACTTGCCGTTGCCAAGGCTTGTTGGGTCCAATCTGGTCGCCGACATAGCAGTACTCGACAAACTTTGTAGAACAGCTCAATTCCAGCTCCTGGTCATCGTCAACACCTCCTGGACCTCATGGCTGAAGAGTCAAGGCACCTGTCAACTCACCTGAAGCACCCGACATCTGAGGGCATTCGACTATTGTGCCCCTGGTCACTGGCTAGTGACCCAGACTCTGTCCCCTCTGCTTTCAGGTCTTCCTCTTCCTCGATCCAGGCTTGGATCGCTCCGGACACTCTTCTTCTTCACGGCAGCAACACTTTCCAAGAGGTCGCTTTTGAAAACGTCGACGATTCCCGTTACCTTTTAACACGTATGCACCCAGCTTCCCTGGGTGAGGTAACTCGAGTATTTCGGTTCTCACATGGGTGTGGGCCCTAGAAACTCTTAAGTTTAAAGGGGTTAACTGGAAGTCCTCTCCGAAGTGTCCTTTTTCTTTAAAAATCCAACCGCGACTTTCCCCATAGAAGTCAACGGCGATTCGCGTCTGTGTTCTCACACTGCACGCGTCCCCGTGGGTCCCCTGTGTCACTACCTTGGGTGGTTCCTTGGGGTCCAAGCACTTCTACAGGCTCTAGGCCTTGTGTCTAGCTCAGTCGTGGTTCTTATACCACTATTTTAGTATATGGTTTGGTACGCCCCTAGGGCTCAAACGTGTATTGTGCTAATAACTGCTGATATTCGACTTGTAACTTATGTACTTTGAACTCTAGCCTCATAAAGAGACTAGAGGGGTGTGTATAAGACTAAATACATATATTTTATATATATACCTGGTGTGGTCCTCTTTCATTTGGTCACTCAAGAGATTATAGACTGGTAAAACAAGCTGCTTTACATTCCTCCAAGACTTAGCCTGAAGGCTGCTCTCCATAGCTACCACTAGGATAGCTTTCAATAAAGGTTGTCTTTAACCTATCATCCATAAGGGGTTGTTTGGACTGGTGCAAGGTGCCCACTATAACTAGTGGACAGCATATGCCAGGCCAACTTCTCACATCGATGACTCTGCATCTCACAAGGAAGCACTGAACTCCTTTAAGAAAATCACTCTAGAGGTCAAGAGGAGCCTATTTGTGGAAAACAAAATACCTCATCATAAGAGGCAAGGATGGTTTGACTCTGAAAGTACTAAAGCCCACACAGTTTTGAAAAGGGCCTTGTATAGTTCTGTCCGAAACCCGACGGAAATCAAGATGGCAAGAAAGGCATACAGATGCGCCATCAAAAAAAAGCAAGGAGGCCCTAAGAGCTGAATCGTGGCAGGCACTACATGAAGCCTCTTTACTCAGAGATAATACAAAATTTTGGAAGGCAGTCAACGCACCTTTTCTAGCCCCTGGAGATTTACCATCCATAGAGCTAACTATTAGTGAAGATCAATGGGTGGAACATTTTACCGCTATGTACAATGATAAAGATCTGGTAGTACTACCCGCTGTGCCTAGGCAAACTACGGAGCCAGATTTACCCAACTTCTTCCCAATAGATGCCCACTTTACTTTGGATGAAGTTATCTGAGCTATAAATGCAAGCATGGGTGGTAAAGCTCCAGGACCGGATGGAGTCCCGGTGGATGTATATAAGTCAAATGTATCCTTATGGGGTCCACTATAAACTTTAGTTTTAACAGCATGCTCCCACCATGGCTTCATCCCATCGTGGTCGGAATCGATCCTGGTTCCAATTTTTAAAAAGGGAGATCGCAATAGTCCTATATGCTATCTACCAATCTTCCTTTTAGACTCTTTACTCAAAGTATCTGGTCGTATTATACTGAATAGACTCCAGACATGGGCTGAAGATGCCAGCGTGATTTCTAAATTACAATATGGTTTCAGCCAGGGCCTAGGCACAGTCGAACAGGGACTAAATTTAAACATCATGCTGGGTAAATATACGCAGGCTAAGCATGGGAAGCTATACTTGGCCTTCGTAGACCTTAGTTCCGCGTTCAACTGTGTCAGACACAATAAACCGTGGAACATTTTAGAGGATCTGGGTGTGGAAATTCTACTTATAAGTTTTATAAGGCAGTTACACCGAGATGCATATGCTAGGGTCCGCTATGGAAACACGGGAGAGTGTACTGTTAAGTTCCCCATAAGGTTGGGGGTAAGACAAGGATGTGTTCTTGCCCCCTTCCTTTTTGACGTGTATATTAAAGCTTTAGGTCAGGTTTTATCCAGCCAGTGTCAGGATCTGCCATAAATAGATAAGCGCCCAATCCCAGCCTTACTGTATGCAGACAACGCTGTTTTATTGTCAGGCACGCCACTCGGGTTACAAAGAGTCGTGTCCAGCTTTTCAACATTTATGGGTAATCTGGGTCTCCAAGTAAATATGACTAAAACATTTATCATGAAATGCGGAGTAAATAGTGCTAAATGCCGAGACATTTTTATCAACAATTACAAGGTTGAGTTTATCAACAGATTTTCTTATTTGTGCATCCTTTTTGATCAAAGAGGGACTTGGACCCACGCTATCTCTGCAAGAAAACTGTTATTCTCTAAAACCACAGCCGCCCTAGCTAATTTCACTAGAAAATTGGGTAGAAGGCGTGCTGTGGAATTATTGCAAATTTCTAAAGCTAAGTGTGTTACCACAGCAATACATTGTGCTGGTATATGGGGCTATGCCGATTCCCAGCCCCTGCAACTGATCAAGAATGCTTTCTGTAGGTACCTTTTAGCTGCTCCAAAAAGCACTGCCACTTATATTTGCCATGCAGAGTTAGGAATGCAGTATATATCAGACTTAATCAATCAATCAATCAATCAATCAATCAATCAATCAATCACAGAATTTGTAGAGCGCACTACTTACCCGCGAGGGTCTCAAGGCGCTGGGGAGAGGGAAGGGGGGGGATGCTGCTACTGGTCGAACAGCCAGGTCTTGAGTAGCCTCCTGAAGGTCAGCAGGTCTTGGGTCTGTCGTAGGCTTAGTGGAAGGGTGTTCCAGGTCTTGGCGGCGAGGTGTGAGAAGGATCTGCCGCCGGTGGTTGTTCTTCGAATGCGAGGGACGGTGGCGAGGAGAGGTCGGCGGAGCGGAGCTGGCGGTTGGGGACGTAGAAGAAGAGTCGTCTGTTGAGGTAGGCTGGGCCAGTTTTGTGGAGTGCCTTGTGTGCGTGGATGAGGAGTTTGAAGGTGATCCTCCTGTCGACGGGAAGCCAGTGCAGGTTCCTCAAGTGGGGGGTGATGTGGCTGTGGCGTGGTACGTCGAGGATCAGTCGTGCGGAGGTGTTTTGTATGCGTTGCAGTCGCTTGATGAGCTTGGCCGGGGCTCCCGCGTAGAGGGCGTTCCCATAGTCCAGTCTGCTACTGACGAGGGCCTGGGTGACTGTTCTTCTTGTGTCTGTCGGGATCCACCTGTAGATCTTGCGAAGCATGCGGAGGGTGTTGAAGCAGGAGGAGGAGACTGCGTTGACTTGCTTGGCCATGGAGAGCGTTGAGTCGAGGATGACTCCCAGGTTGCGTGCGTGGTCGGTGGGTGCCGGGGCTGCTCCCAGCGTCGTTGGCCACCAGGAGTCATCCCAGGCTGAGGGGTTGGAGCCGAGGATGAGGACCTCCGTTTTGTCCGTGTTCAGCTTTAGTCGGCTGATCTTCATCCAATCGGCGACGGCCTTCATTCCTTCATGGAGATTGGCTTTGGCGGCGAGGGGTCCTTGGTGAGGGAGAAGATCAGTTGAGTGTCGTCGGCGTAGGAGATAATGTTGAGGTCGTGTTGTCTGGCGATGCGTGCGAGCGGGGCCATGTAGATGTTGAACAGTGTTGGGCTGAGGGACGATCCCTGGGGTACGCCGCAGATGATCTCGGAGGCTTCGGATCGGAAAGGTGGGAGGCGGACTCTCTGGGTTCTGCCGTCGAGGAAGGAGGTGGTCCATTCCAGGGCCTTGCCTCGGATCCCTGCGTCGTGGAGGCGTGCGCGTAGAGTGCGGTGGCAGACAGTGTCGAAGGTGGCGGAGAGGTCCAGCAGGATGAGGGCTGCGGTCTCACCATTGTCCAGCAGGATTCTGATGTCGTCGGTGGCGGTGATGAGGGCAGTCTCAGTGCTGTGGTTGCTGCGGAACCCCGATTGGGATGGGTCCAGGATGCTATTTTCTTCGAGGTATCGGGTTAGCTGTTTGTTGACCATCTTCTCGATGACCTTGGCTGGGAACGGAAGCAGAGAGATGGGCCGGAAGTTCTTGAGGTCTCTCGGGTCCGCCTTGGGTTTTTTGAGTAGGGCGTTGATCTCTGCGTGTTTCCAGCTCTCTGGGAAGGTCGCGGTCTCGAAGGAGAGATTGATGATGTTGCACAGGTGGGGTGCGATGGAGCTGCTGGCTTTGTTGAAGATGTGGTGCGGGAAAGGGTCTGACGGGGAGCCGGAGTGTATTGTGCTCATGGTCTTGATGGTGTCCTCGATGTTCACGCTGGTCCAGGCTGGCAGGGGGTCGTGGTCGATGGTGTGTGGCGGGTCTGGTGCATCGATCTTAGTTGGGGCTGTCTGGGTGTTGAAGCTGTCATGGATGTCGGCGATCTTGCGGTGAAAGAAGGTGGCGAGGGAGTCGCACAGGGGTTGCGATGGCGGGATGTCGTTGGTGTTGGAGCTGGGATTGGAGAGTTCCTTCACGATGTTGAAAAGCTCCTTGCTGTTCTGTGCGTTGTTGTCGAGGCGGTCTTTGAAGGAGATTCTCTTGGCGGACCTGATGAGGTGGTGGTGGTTACGGATGGCGTCTTTGTGGGCTGCGTGGCTCTCCGGTGTCTTATCACTGTGCCATTTCTTCTCTAGTTTCCGGCAGGTACGCTTGGAAGCTAGGAGTTCCGAGGTGAACCAGCTGGCTCTTTTGGTGGTGTCGCTGTAGGTGAGCTTTTTCAGCGGGGCGAGGGTGTTGGCACAGTCGTCCATCCATTGTCTGAGGTTGCAGGCAGCGTCGTCGGTGTTGGATGGGTCGGAGGGAGGGCTGAGAGCGAGGGTTGCCCGGAGTTGGTCTTCGGTGACTTTGCTCCAGCAGCGGCGTGGGATCTGTTGGGTGCGGTGGTGTGTGGTGGGTTACTGGAAGGTGAAATGGATGCAGCGGTGGTCGGTCCAGAGGAGTTCCGTGGTGTGGCTGAAGGAGACGTGGGAGCTTGAGGAGAAGATGGGGTCAAGCGTGTGGCCGGCGGAGTGGGTCGGTGTTGTGACGAGCTGGCTCAGGCCGAGGTTGGCGAGGCTGTCGATCAGGGTGGTGGAGTTGCTGTCGTTGTTGTTCTCCAGGTGAAAGTTCAGGTCTCCGAGGAGGATGTAGTCGGTAGAGGTCAGGGCGTGCGTGCTGATGAAGTCGCTGAACTGGGGTCGGGGCCCAGGGGGTCTGTAGACAAGGGTGCCTCTAAGGGTGGTGTTGGGGTCCGTGTGGATCTGGAAGTGCATGTGTTCGGCGGTGCTGAGAGTGTCATCGGTGCTGGTCGAGACCCTGATGGTGTTCTTGTGGACGATGGCAATTCCTCCTCCTACTGCGTTGATGCGGTCTCTGCGGGTGATCTTATAGCCGTCTGGGATGGCTATGGCGATGTCGGGGGCGGAGGAGTCGTTCATCCAGGTCTCTGTCAGGAAGGCGACGTCTGGTGATGATGTGTCGAGCAGGTCCCAGAGCTCGACGGCGTGTTTGCGTGCGGAGCGGGTGTTCAGTAGGATGCACCGGAGGTGGTTGAGGTCCTTCTTGGCGGGCGCCTCGGTGGCTCTGAGGCTGGTGTAGCTGCAGTTCCGGCAGGTGAAGGGACCATGGGTGCGTTTCGGGGCGGCCTTGGAAGCAGTTGTGCGTCCGTCCGGGGTTGAGAGCATGGAGTGTGGTGGCATCGTATCGGCGTCGGTCCTCGAGGCTGGAGCGGGGGCGCGCGGCCCAGGGGTTCTGGCGCTGGGCGCGGTCCAGTCGCGGACGGGCGCAGACGGGCTTGCCTTAGGCGCGGCCGCGCAGCGGCCGCCATATATGGGGAGGTGGGAGGGAGGAGCAGCTGGGAGGCGGGAGGCAGGGGCAGCGAATGGGCAGTCAGGGGGGCGGGGCTGCAGGGGACGCAGCGGCGGGAATGGAGAGAGGCAGCGAGGGGCACAGAAGGCAAAATGGACCGAGAAAACACAAGAAATACGGGCACAGTACAATGGGGCAGCGGGGGCACAGAAGGCAAAAAGGAGCGAGAAAACACAAGAAATACGGGCACAGTACAATGGGACAGCGGGGGCACAGAAGGCAAAAAGGAGCGAGAAAACACAAGAAATACGGGCACAGTACAATGGGGCAGCGGGGGCACAGAAGGCAAAAAGGAGCGAGAAAACACAAGAAATACGGGCACAGTACAATGGGGCAGCGGGGGCACAGAAGGCAAAAAGGAGCGAGAAAACACAAGAAATACGGGCACAGTACAATGGGGCAGCGGGGGCACAGACACAACCGATTTTATTATGGCATAAGATATGGTCAACAACACAAACTAGCTTGAATCGTGACATCTTAAATAATTGTTTAAAACTTCAATGTGCATTTTCTATCCCATGGCTAAATTATGTTAAAAACTTTATGGTAGATATTGGGCACCCAGAATGTTTTGATCAGCCAGACAGCATTATTGTAATTCCTAGAAAAACATTGAAAATTGACTGTCTAACGTATTTGGAGGCAATTAGACTCACAAATGAAATTGTAAAGTCCACCATCAAGGAAAATCAGATGTTATTAATATGTCACGGTATTCAACCATATCTTAAAAATGTACCTAGGAGTTATGATAGGATGATGCTGACCCGTCTTTGTATGGGGAACTTTCATAGAATAATAAGTTTTCCTGTTATGAATGACTGGTCTAGAATACTGACCACATGTCCGTGTGATGATTTGTCTTTGCAATCCACAATGCACATGCTTTTATTCTGTAAATATTATACTATACCACGAAAAAGATGGATCATACCTATGTTAAAGATACTAGGTCTGAGACAATGCCATCCAGCATTTTTAACGATACAACTTTTATAGTATGATCTTTTTACTGGCCCTTTAATAATGTACCTGAGATGCGTGATTAGATACAGGAACTCAATGTGAGTAATGAACTGGCCTTTTAAAATACAGTAGCTATAATATCTTTTTTATCAATTTTATATAGTGTAAAAATGTTTTTTATTACATCTGTGATATAATGTGCTTTTATGATTTAAAGCTTGTTTTGAATTGAATTGAATTGAATATAGTGATCATGAAATAAACTATGTATGTGTAAAAGATTAGTCAGTATTGGCATTGCTTTGTTATTCTGAACTTTCTAAAAGTAGCTTTTTCAAAATTGTAATTTAAACTCCAAATTCACCATAAATTTGGATTTTATATTGTGATTCCGCAGACACCAACCTTGAAAAGTCTGTCTCTCACAATTGTGCTCACTATATGAAATTCTACACTATTAACATCTTGTGGTGGCATGTGCAATAAGGATCTGAGGCCTACTAGCTGATCTCCTCTAAGCCATTATTTATTTTTCTTGTGAGATGCGCCAGATGTGTTTCTGGATTTTGGAACTTGCTATAAATGACTTTTCTTGCCACAGGTGTTGCTGGCAGCCTCTACCATAGAGAAGACAATATCAACAACAGGAGCAGGTGGGCTGGTGAAGCCTTTAGGGACATTCCACTGATGGTCATGCCCCCCCCTTCCTTTGCTACTACTGCATGTGCTCCTGGACATGTGCTAAATCACACCCAGGGACAAAGAGAATATTTGGCCTGAGAGAAGGTACTTGCTGTCTTGCTCTCCTGGCCAAGCAGCAGCCCCTCTCCAGTTAATAAAAAGGGAGGCCCCCAAGGGTGGGGTCCCTAGGGCCCATAGTTGCTTGGGGAGAGGGGCCACATGCACCCCTCCCAATTATATCATATACAGGCCCAATAAATTTGAACATTGACATTGGAGAAACCATACCCATACATTAATATTTGGAAGTCTATCTGTGTTTCACAATATACTTATTTATTGTACGAGTTTGACGAATTGTGGATGTGCTGCTGGCATTTCAGTGATGCACCCAAACCTCAACTTCTCATTGGATACAGTAGGTGTCCACCCATGCACATTGCAAGCTACACCCTAATTCAGTTATTTGGGTTTCACATCTCTCTGGAGACAGAATAAAAAACACAGATACATCGGGGCAGATTTACAAGCCCCCTGCACCACCAGTACGTCACTTTTTGTGACATACCAGTGGCGTATTTCACGGCTCCATATTTACAAGGACAGGAAAAGCCACCCTGCGTGGCTTTTCCTGTCCTTGTAAATATGGCCCCTTTACATGCAGCACTTTGCACGAAAGGGGCGTTCCATGGGTGTTGCTGTGGGTGTTCCCACGCAACACCCTTGGAACCAGACACATTTCCAGATTTATGAGGAATCGTAAATCTGGAAATGCGTGTGAATGCTACGCCTCCCCAGGGGAGGCGTAGGGAGGTGCAACGAGGAGAAATGTTTTCATTTCTACTCAATTTTTCCTCTTTCAATGCGTGCTGCATTCTAAAGCATGCATTGAAAGAAGAAAATGCCTGTAGTGATTGTTTTTGTGCAGGAAGGTGCCCCTTCCTGCACGAAAACAATCTCCCCATGACGCAGGCATCCTTGCACCATGGTACAAGGGTGCCTGCGCTGGCGCATGGCAGATGTTTGTGCACCAGCGCAGGGGAAAGCACAGGAATACGACATATCATTGTAAATATGTCTCATTCCTGTGCTCTGAAAGTGACTCAGTGCGGCACAGCCAAATGGCTTGCAGAATGCACTGAGTCACTTTCTCTTAAATCTGCCCCATCCTTTTTTGGCATTCCTTCAAAAGCACAGAGTTTTAAAGTCAGGATGTTTTCTGTTGAAGCTAGAAAAGAAGGGGATGAGCAGGATGAAGAAGAAGTCCTCTGAAATGTGGAAATATTTCTCTATCCCTTCAGGAGAAAAGAAACTTGTTGCAAAAATTGTACAATGCAATATATGCAGAATAAACTTTTGAAAGGTACAAGGAAGAAGTATCAACATGGCACATTCTCTATGTGGAAATATCTAAAAACCATATATACAAGGACGTATGACAGGATGATGAGAGAGAGAGAAGGTGGTACATCATCAGCAGCAGCTGGACCATCTGTGGGATCCTTACCACCCAACCAGACGGTTACCATCCCCACTATTTCAACAAAACTGCAAGACATGGTGGCTCATTGTGACTCATTGTGGCAAATGCCATATGCCTGCTGCCCTAAAAATCTCATCTCTTTCCCAGTTTATGGATGCCCATTAACAAGCATAATTGTTTTGTCCCACTTCTATTTCTCTTTAAGCACATATAGACTACTTTAACTTTACATTACATACTATGAGATTACATGCTATAAGCAGGTGAGTAGCTATATAAGTGGTTGTGTCAGTGTGTAAGGCCCTGTGCAAGTCCTGAGTATGGTGTATAAATAGGTATATAAATAGGTGTATGGGTGGGTGACTGGGAGTGTGAGTGGATATGTGAGTGAGTGTATTGGTGCATCTGTGGGTGTATCACTGGATGTGTAAGGAGCTGTGTGGGTATGTGACTGGGTATGTTAGTGACTGTATCAGTATCTAAATGGGTTCATAAGTGGCTATATGGATTGGTAATTGATGTTGTTACTGGGTGTTTGGGTGTGTAACTGTGTGTGCAAGTGGCTCTGTTAGTGGTGGATACATAAATGCTTTGTGGGTATATGAGTAGATGTGTGGGTACCGTTGTTGCTGTCTGACTGGGTGTATGAGTAGCTGTATGGTCTTATAAATATGTATGTGAGTAGCTGTATGGGTGGGTGACTGGGTGTATAACTGGTGTATGGGTGTGTAAGTAAGTAACTGACTGTCTAACTGCTGGGTACATGAATGGCTACATAGGTGTGTAAATATCTGTGACAGTCCAATGGCAGGGTCCCAGGGGGACCCCAAAACCGTGGCTTGTGGGTCAGGATATTCCTACCCTGCCGCCTTTTCTTTATTTTCATTTTTGTTTCTTTGGACTTGGTGAAGCCGAGTCCCAAGATGGCTGCCAACCCTTCCTAGTTGAAGTGTTGGTATCCAAACAGAGCTGTGCATTTCCATGCACAAGCTCTTTTTTTTTGTGAAAGCTTCATGGCCAGAGATATCACTATAATTTGCAACTTACATTTTTGAAAAACTACTAAATGGATGTGCACCAGATTACAAAAGCACAATCTGCATAACAACATCTACCTTTCTGCCAAATTTGGTGTAATTCCGGCCAGCAGTTCGGGCTGTAGGCTTGACAACACATTCCCATGGGCTTTGAAATGGGAAAAATCACTTCTTTTAACCCCCTTTTTCTCAGCCCCCACTTAACAGATCACTCCAAAACTCCCCACGCACAAAAGAACTTAATTTGGCACTTTTTTTGGAAAGATTTGTGAAGATTCGTCCAACGGTGCGAAAGTTATAGGCAAGTCAAAAAAATACTTTCCATATGGAAACTAGGTCCTAACTATAACGACCACCAGTAGGTTATATTATCTACTGGCGGTCGCCAGTAGATAGTTATATTTAGGACCTATTTTCCATAGGAAATCCGCAACATTCAATTTGAAATAACGTTGGCGCCAGTTGACGAATCTTCGCAAAAGTTTCCAACTTGTTGGGGCGCTCCGGTCTGCTCCTATCCTGAAAGTCTCGGGGTGATTCATCAAGCGGGGGCCGAGAAAAAAGGGGGGTCCCAAAAAGGGTTTTCCCCATTAATTTTCCATAGGAACCTTTCATCGCAGCTACAGCCTGAACTGCTGGACGGAATTACACCAAATTTGGCAAAGAGGTAGCCCTTGGTTCAGTGTCGTGCCTTTTGCTTAAATGGTGTAAATCCATTCAGTAGTTCCTGAGAAAATCAAAAGTAAAATCACATATATATCTGGGCGGAGCCTAACCACACATGTCATCGTGAGATCTGATTGGCTGTCAGCACTTCATCCTGGAATTGCTGGCAGCCATCTTGGGACCAATATACATGATAGTATCCCATTGAAATGCATTGTAGTGAATCAAAGATTTTGAGGGTTACCAAAAGGAGAACTATAAAGGGTGATAACAGACTTTAGTTACATTAGAATTCATTTGTTGATGGTACCATACTAATTTCATGAATTGTGGTGTGTTCTAAGGTGATTTTACCCTGTGAAAAACCTTCTGCTGGGATATCATGAATCATGTTTGAGAGAAAACTATTTTCACATGCTTGTCCCATAGAGTTTTAGAAGGTGCTCCAGAAGCTAAAATGAGAGCATATTTTCTGTAAATTCACATTATCTTTCTCAGTCATGTGAGAATGAAGTCTGACAATCTCAGTAAAACATGTACATCCAACAAGGGCAGAGACTGTCAGTTGATTCCTTTGTGTTCTACTGCAGCTTCCCAGAGTGTTCTAAAGAACAACTAGAGTGCTAACAGCCTTACTTATGACAAAAGTATGGCACACCTGAAGCCATCTTGATTGGAATCAACTGGTAACACTTAAAACATTTAATTTAAAAAGGAACAAAATGATGAGGTTCATTATGTCATAGAAATTATGGTTAGTGCTGTAGAAAGAAAAATTAGGATATGTTTCAAGTGTGATCTCAAATATCTTCCTGTTATATTTCAACAGGAGCAGCCTGCCAGTTGATGCCTTTGTGTTCTACTGCAGCTTCCCAGAGTCTTCTAAAGAACAACTAGAGCGCTAACAGCCTTACTTATGACAAAAGTATGGCACACCTGAAGCCATCTTGATTGGAATAAATCGGGAACACTTAAAACATTTAATTTAAAAAGGAACAAAATGACGGGGTTCTTTTTGAAATAGAAATTATGGTTAGTGCTGCAGAAAGAAAAATTATGGCATGTTTTAAGTGAGATCTCAAATCCTCTTCTATTTCATTAGAAAATTCTGACATGCAGACTGAAACAATCACTTTCAATACCAGCAGCAGACTTCCAGTTAACTCCCTGGTGAGCAGTAGCTTTACTACAGTGATCTAATGAGCAACTAGAGTGCTAACATTCTGAATTTATGGCAAATGTGAGACACATCTGAATGCCTTCTTGATGGAATCAAAGTAAAAAACTGAAAGCATTTCCTACTGAGGAGACTGCAGTAAATGAGGAAATTAGGAAACTTCATAACAAAGAAGTCTTCCAAGATGGCCACCAGTGAAAAAGAGCCCAAATGTAGTACAAATATTACCCAGATGTAGCCCACATATAGCCCAATGACAAAAGTGTGCAAAACACTTTTTATTTTTAGTTTTTTGCAGTTTTATGTAGTGCAGATTGGTCAGGTATTGGAGCGTTGCATCTTAAAACATGACCCCCTACACTACAAAAACACCACTCCACTACCCTAAACCCGAAAACACTACCCCCAGCACGACCCCCTACACTACACAAGCACCACTGCACTATCCTAAACCCTAAAACAATACCCCAGCATGACCCCCTACACTACACAAACACCACTGCACTACCTTAAATCCTAAAACACTACCCCCAGCACGACCCCCTACACTACCCAAACACCACTGCACTAACCTAAATCCTAAAACACTACCCCCAGCACGACCCCCTACACTACCCAAACACCACTGCACTACCCTAAAACATGACCCCATACACTACACAAACACCACTGCACTACCCTAAACCCTAAAACACTACCCCCAGCACGACCCCCTACACTACCCAAACCCCACTGCACTACCCTAAAACATGACCCCCTAAACTACACAAACACCACTGCACTACCCTAAACCCTAAAACACTACCCCCAGCACGACCCCCTACACTACACAAGCACCACTGCACTACCCTAAACCCTAAAACACTACCCCAAGCACGACCCCCTACACTGCCCGAACACCACTGCACTGCCCTAAACCCTAAAACACCAGCCCCTGCATGACCCCCTACACTGCCCGAACACCACTGCACTGCCCTAAACCCTGAAACACCACCCCTAGGACGATCCCCTACTCTGCCCGAACACCACTGCACTGCCCGAAACCCTGAAACACCACCCCCTTCACGACCACCTACACTGGCCGAACACCACTGCACTGCCCTAAACCCTGAAACACCACCCCCAGCACAACCCCCTACACTGCCCGAACACTACTGCACTGCCCTAAACCCTGAAACACTACCCCCAGCAAGACCCCCTACACTGCCTGAACACCACTGCACTGCCCTAAACCCTGAAACATCACCCCCAGCAAGACCCCCCACACTGCCCGAACACCACTGCCCTAAACCCTAAAACACCAGCCCCTGCATGACCCCCTACACTGCCCGAACACCACTGCACTGCCCTAAACCTTGAAACACCAGCCCCAGCATGACCCCCTACACTGCCCGAACACCACTGCACTGCCCTAAACCCTGAAACACCACCCCCAGTACGACCCCCTACACTGCCCGAGCACCACTGCACTGCCCTAAACCCTGAAACTCCAGCCCCAGCACGACCCCCTACACTGCCCGAACACCACTGCACTGCCCTGAACCCTGAAACACCAGCCCCAGCACGACCGCCTACACTGCCCGACCACCACTGCACTGCCCTAAACCCTGAAACACCAGCCCCAGCACGACCCCCTACACTGCCCGAACACCACTGTACTGCCCTAAACCATGAAACACCAGCCTCAGCACGACCCACTACACTGCCCGAACACCACTGCACTGCCCTGAACCCTGAAACACCAGCCCCAGCACGACCCCCTACACTTCCCGAACACCACTGCACTGCCCTCAACCCTGAAACACCACCCCGTGCACGACCCCCTACATTGCCCGAACACCACTGCACTGCCCTAAACCCTGAAACACCACCCCCATCATGACCCCCTACACTGCCCGAACACCACTGCACTGCCCTAAACCCTGAAACACCACCCCTGCACGACCCCTACACTGCCCGAACACTACTGCACTGCCCTAAACCCTGAAACACCATCCCCAGCACGACCCCCTACACTGCACGAACACCACTGCACTGCCCTAAACCCTGAAACACTACCCCCAGCAAGACCCCCTACACTGCCCGAACACCACTGCACTGCCCTAAACCCTGAAACATCACCCCCAGCAAGACCCCCTACACTGCCCGAACACCACTGCCCTAAACCCTGAAACACCACCCCCAGCAAGACCCCCTACACTGCCCGAACACCACTGCACTGCCCTAAACCCTGAAACACCAGCCCCAGCACGACTCCCTACACTGCCCGAACACCACAGCACTGCCCTAAACCCTGAAATACCACCCCCTGTACAACCCCCTACACTGCCCGAACACCACTGCACTGCACTAAACCCTGAAACACCACCCCTGCATGACCCCCTACACTGCCCGAACACTACTGCACTGCCCTAAACCCTGAAACACCACCCCCAGCACGACCCCCTACACTGCACGAACACCACTGCACTGCCCTAAACCCTGAAACACTACCCCCAGCAAGACCCCCTAAACTGCCTGAACACCACTGCACTGCCCTAAACCCTGAAACATCACCCCCAGCAAGACCCCCTACACTGCCCGAACACCACTGCCCTAAACCCTGAAACACCACCCCCAGCAAGACCCCCTACACTGCCCGAACACCACTGCACTGCCCTAAACCCTGAAACAGCACCCCCAGCATGACCCCCTACACTGCCCGAACACCACTGCACTGCCCTAAACCCTGAAACACCAGCCCCAGCACAACCCTGTACACTGCCCAAACACCACTGCACTGCCTTAAACGCTGAAACACCAGCCCCAGCACAACCGCCTACACTGCCCGAAAACCACTGCACTGCCCTAAACCCTGAAACACCAGCCCCAGCACGACCCCCTACACTGCCCGAACACCACTGCACTGCCCTAAACCCTGAAACACCATCCCCAGCACGACCCCCTACACTCCCCGAATACCACTGCACTGCCCTAAACCCTGAAACACCAGCCCCAGCAAGACCCCCTACACTGCCCGAACACCACTGCACTGCCATAAACCCTGAAACATCACCCCCAGCAAGACCCCCTACACTGCCTGAACACCACTGCCCTAAACCCTGAAACACCATCCCCAGCACGACCCCCTACACTCCCCGAATACCACTGCACTGCCCTAAACCCTGAAACACCACCTCCAGCACAACCCCCTACACTGCCTGAACACCACTGCCCTAAACCCTGAAACACCAGCCCCAGCACGACCCCCTACACTGCCCGAACACCACTGCACTGCCCTAAACCCTGAAACACCAGCCCCAGCACGACCCCCTACACTGCCCGAACACCACTGCCCTGCCCTAAACCCTGAAACACCAGCCCCAGCACGACCCCCTACACTGCCCGAACACCACTGCACTGCCCTAAACCCTGAAACACCACCCCCTGCACGACCCCCTACACTGCCCAAACACCACTGCACTGCCCTAAACCCTGAAACACCACCCCCTGCACCATCCCCTACACGGCCCGAACACCACTGCACTGCCCTAAAACCTGAAACACCACCCCCTGCACTGCCCCCTACACTGCCCGAACACCACTGCACTGCCCTAAACCCTGAAACACCACCCCCAGCACGACCCCCTTTACTGCTCGAACACCACTGCACTGCCCCAAACCCTGAAACACCACCCCCAGCACGACCCCCTACACTGCCCGAACACCACTGCCCTAAACCCTGAAACACCACCCCCTGCACGACCCCTATACTGCCCGAACACCACTGCACTGCCCTAAACCCTGAAACACTACCCCCTGCACAACACCCTACACTACCCGAACACCACTGCACTGCCCTAAACCCTGAAACACCACCCCCAGCACGACCCCCTACACTTCCCGAACACCACTGCACTACCCTAAACCCTAAAACACTACCCCCTATACTACATAAACACCACTGCACTACCCTAAACACTAAAGAACTACCCCCAGGATGAACCCCTACACTACCCAAACACCACTGCACTGCCCTAAACCCTAAAACACCACCCCCAGCACGACCCCCTACACTGCCCGAACACCACTGCACTGCCCTAAACCCTAAAACACTCCCTCCAGCACGACCCCCTACACTACCCGAACACCACTGCACTGCCCTAAACCCTAAAACACTCCCCCCAGCACGACCCCTACACTACCCAAACACCACTGCACTGCACTGCCCTAAACCCTAAAACACTATCCCTCGCATGACCCCCTACACTACCCAAACACCAATGCACTACCCTAATCCCTAAAACACTACCCCCGCACGACCCCCTACACTACCGAAAGACCACTGCACTACCCTAAAACCTAAAACACTACCCCCCCGCACGACTCCCTACACTACCCAAAGACCACTGCACTACCCTAAACCCTAAAACACGACCTCCTACACTACACAAACACCACTGCACTACCCTAAACCCTAAAACACTACCCTCTATACTACATAAACACCACTGCACTACCCTAAACACTAAAAAACTACCCCCAGGATGAACCCCTACACTACCCAAACACCACTGCACTACCCTAAACCCTAAAACACTACCCCCAGCAGTACCCCCTACACTACCCAAACACCACTGTACTACCCTAAACCCTAAAACACTATCCCCAGCAGTACCCCCTACACTACCCAAACACCATTGCACTACCCTAAACCGTAAAACACTACCCCCAGCAGTACCCCCTACACTACCCAAACACCACTGCACTACCCTAAACCACTATCCCCAGCACGACCCCCTACACTACCCAAACACCACTGCACTACCCTAAACCCTAAAACACTACCCCCAGCATGACCCCCTACACTACCCAACCACCACTGCACTACCCTAAACCCTAAATCTACCCCCAGCATGACCCCATACACTACACAAACACCACTGCACTACCCTAAACCCTAAAACACTACCCCCAGCACGACCCTCTTCACTACCTAAACAAAACTGCACAATTTGTTACAGGCGTTGCAACGCAGGCCTGTGGTGCTTACTGAACGTACCTGGTGGGCTAGTTGGGCCCCAGGGACCCTCAGGATTCAAGGTGACCTAATCCCCCAACTTAAAAAGCGCCACGGGGCGCATTTGCACAGTGGTGAAAGGAGGGGGCGGGGCCTCAGGTGACATGTGTGCAAACACACCCTGTGGTGCATTTTAAGTTGGGGAATTAATTCCCTTTGAATCCTGAGGGACCCTGGGGGCCAACTAGCCCACCAGGTACCTTCAGTAAGCACAACAGAGTTGCGTTGCAGAGAGGTGAAAAACGTGCGTGGCCTCGGAACGCCTCTCTGCAACTCAGCTCTGTGGTCCTAACTGTAGGTACCTGGGGGCTAGTTGGGCCCCAGGGACCCTCAGGATTCAAGAGGACTTAATCCCGCAACTTAAAACGTGCCACGGGGCGCGTTTGCACACATGTCACCTCAGGCCCCCCTCCCTTCACCACTGTGCAAACGCGCCCTGTAGCGCGTTTTAAGAGGTAGTTTTAATCCCCCTGCCCTATTATGTACTAGGGACTTGCGGAGGAGGTCATGCTAATCACAGGGGTACCCCAACGCATAGTGTTCCCTAGTTTATGTAGGTGTTTTCACTGTATTCTAAGTGTCTTTTAGCATAGCACTGGCTCTGGTTAGTCAGAGTCAGTTACCACCAGTACCCGTCTGAAAAAGTTGTGGGCACAGGATGATTTTGCAACAAGGCCTTTTTCTGCTCCTCTGTTGGTTCTTTCTGCACATCTTTTGCTTCTTTCTGTGCGTTTTTTCTTCTTTCTTCACATGTCCTACCTCTGTAGTGTAGGAGAGTAGGATCTGCTTCACATGGGTACCCCCACTTTTTGCTGATGCTTCACTGTTTTTCGACATTAGTCTGGCTGGGGCCCTGCTAATCAGAACCCCAGCCTAGCTGCTTCCTCTCTAAAATGGTTTCCATGTGCCTTAGGCACATCACTGATTGGGATCTGGAGTGCCCTTATAAGTCCCTAGTATATGGTATACTATGTACCAAGGGCATAGGTACCTCAGAGGCCTGCCAGGGGCTGCAGCATGTATTATGCCACCCCTGGAAGGCCATCCAAACTGACACCACAGGTCTGCTACTGCAGCCTGGGTAAGGTGGTGCATGCACCCCTTACTGTGATATAGGTTACCTATATCACTAAATACATACACACATATAAACCTATAAGTCACTCCTAAGGCAGGCCTTATCAATCCTAAAGGCAGAGTGCATGGTTCCTATGTGAGAGGGTGCCCCTGCATGAGCAGGGCCCCTCTGCAGCGTTCGGAGACCATCTCTGATGCTGTTTGTAGTGCAGCCTGACCATATACTCTTAAGCGCATTATAACCTCGCGGTAAAATGCTAACTTTGGAATGGCTGCACCTAAACATGTCGTGTTTGGTGTCAAACATCTTGGAATACTACCCCCCCGCCAATTCTGGCGGCGGGGGTAGCATTCCACCCTTCTAGAGGGAAAGACATGTTAACTCTGGCTAGCCCGGTAACTTCTTTCCAAAGCCCTGGCATCACAAAATGGATGCTGCTGCCACAGACACGAGTCTGGCCTCCTGCTGCTGGACGAAACTCCGGCAGGGGAGGCCTGAACAATAGGTTTCCTGTCCCAGGGAGGTGTGACCACCTCCCCAGACAGGATAATGTGTATTGGGGCTGGGCGGGAGCACTTTCGGGTGCTTTGAAGTCCTGCACTGGGGGCACATTTGGTGTCCCTGTGCATACCCCAGTTCAAACCGGATCAGGGGATTGCAGCCCCTGCTTTGGCGCGAACTGGACAAAGGGAAAGGGGTGTAGCCACCCCTCTGCCCTGACCCACCCATAGGTGGGGCCACAGAGTAGTCCAACCCCTATCCTTAGTATAAGTATAGGAACCCAGTCCTTAGGACTTTAGATTATCCCTGGACGAAACTCTGAAACTGAATCCTGGACCTTCGACGCTCTACTCATGATTAGAGGACAGAAGAATCTCCCTTGGGGTCAAGGAGTGACTCCCCTGCTTGGCAGGCACCAAAGAAGCATCTGTCCGGTTCGCATTTCTGAAGCTCCCGTCGGACGCCGAAGTCATCGCATCACCAGAGGTAGATTCTCAGACTTCCCCGAGGCTACCCTGAGTCCCCAGTAAAGCTGAGGCCTGTGGCTATCGTGGGTGACTTGAGACCATGACCCCTGGACACCGAGCACATTTGCAAGTGCATCCTTTTCTGGGTCTCCCAAATAGTTGTGCTTTGGGCTCCGAGTAGTCCTAGGTTCCAGCACCACCGGCACCGAAGATCACTGGCCCCCACTCCACGAGTGTCCTGTAAGCCAGATCCACGTGCAGCATCATGAGGCTCCTTCGCGGTCACTAGCCCATTGGCTAGTAGCCCTTAACGAAGGCCAATCTTTTTCTACCTTGGCATCCTGGTTGCTCCAGGCCTGCCCTCACTTAATCTTGCTGGGTGAGTTCGTCAGACCTTGCTAGTATGCACCATCGATGAACTTCATCTGCATCGAGACTTGCCGTTGTCAAGGCTTGTTGGGTCCAATCCGGTCGCCGACTCCTCAGCACTCGACAGACATCGTGTACCAGCCCGAATCCTGCCCCTGGTCGCCGACAACACCTCCTGGACCTCGTGGCTGAAGAGTCAAGACAACCGTCAACGCACCTGAAGCACTCGACATCGGTGGGCATCTGTCCATCGCCTTCCTGGTCACTGGCTAGTGACCCAGACTCTGTCCCCTCTGCTTTCAGGTTCTTCAGAACTCCGATCCACTCTTGGATCCACCCGGACACTTTTCACTTGGTCGCCAGCAGCACTTTGCAGCAGATCGCCATTCAAATCGACGACGAAACCCGACCCCGAAAGTCACCTATGCACCCGGCTTCCCTGGGTGAGGTAACACGAGTACTCCGGTGCTCCCGTGGGTAGAGACTCTTCAAAGTCCTAGATCTCAAAGGGTTTGGTCCAAGTCCTCTTTTAAGTGTCCCTTTTCTCTAATTTCCAGATCACGACTTTCTCCATAGAAGTCAACGGCGTATCGCGGTTGTGTATTTACACTGCACGCGTCTCCCGTGGGTCCCCTGTGTCACTACCTTGGGTGGTTCCTTGTGGTCCAAGCACTTCTAGAGGCTCTAGGCCTAGTGTCTAGTTCAGTCGTGGTTCTTATACCACTTTATTGGTATATGGTTTGGTACGCCCCTAGGGCCCAAACGTGTATTTGTGCTATTACTGTGTTTAAATAACTTCTAACTTATGTACTTCGAACTCTAGCCTCATAAAGAGACTAGAGGGGTGTGTTTAGCAATAAATACATATATTTTGAATATATACCTGGTGTGGTGCTCTTTCATTTGATCACTCAAGAGATTATAGACTGGTAAAACAAGCTGCTTTACATTCCTTCAAGACTTAGCCTGAAGGCTGCTCTCCATAGCTACCACTAGGATAGCTTTCAATAAGGTTGTCTTTAACCTATCTCCAATAAGGGGTTGTTTGGACTGGTGCAAGGTGCCCACTATAATTAGTGGACAGCATATACCAGGCCAACTTCTCACATTGGTGTGCAGCGTGTGGGATTCCAGCTTGCTATTGTTTTACCAGATAATCTCAATTGAATTGATCAACTGAAAACCACTAAAGGTACCTAAGGTACATATAATTTAAGCTTAGAATACAGTAAGTTCTACTGAACTTAGAGTTGTGTGTTAAGGGATAGCACAACCCTTTCTACAACTCAAGAGAGTTTAGTAGGCCACACTAGAGTAGGTAGTGCATACACCACACCACACTAGTAATGTCTTTAAGGGCAGGATCTAAAGAATCCTTGCAGGAAGCCATTGAGCTTCCACCCTCCAAGTATGATACACTCCCATTCTTGGAATTGAGAGCTTTATGCAACTTGAGAAAAATAAGGACAGGCCAAAGCCCCACCACCCAACACCTCAAGGAGTTGTTGGTGGCTTATGACCTTAGTAAGCCCTTGGGGACTGAAGGGGTAGGAGCTGAGGGTGGGGCAGATGATGAGGATGGGACCAGGGGTACCAGTACCCCCAGCCCCCCTCTGAAACTGGCCAGGAGGGCGACAATGTCCCTGACCTGGATAATCCAACCCCTCCTGAGGAAGATGAAGAGGAGGATCAGAATGATGCCCCCTTTGTCCCCCCAGGAAGGATTGTGAGTGTGCCCAGAAGGTCTAGATCTTCTTCTCAGGAGTCTAACCACTCTGGCACCTCAATAGGGAGCTCTGTCTCATATCATAGGAGGGAATCCTCTCATGAGAGAAGAAAGAGGCTGGTTCTATATGAGGAAGCTCAGCTTGAACTCAAAAATAAGCAACTAGCCATAGACAGGGAGTCCCTAGATCTCTTTAGAGAGAGAAGAAAGTTGGGACTAGAGTCCCATGGTGGCAGCCATATCCCTAGAGATAGGGAAAGGTCCTATGACCATAGGAACCTGAGCAAGATTGTCCCTCCCTATCAGAATGGGGATGACATCCACAAGTGGATAACTGCTCTAGAGAGGGCCTGTAAGGTACAGAAGGTCCCTCAGGAGCAGTGGGCAGCAATCTTGTGGCTCTCCTTTGCTGACAAAGGTAGAGATAAGCTCCTCACTGTCAGAGAGGAGGATGCTGATAATTACAAGGTCTTGAAGAGTGCTCTTATCGATGGGTTTGGCCTAACCACTGAACAGTACAGGTTGAAGTTCAGAGATACCCAAAAGCACAGACTCAAGACTGGGTAGACTATGTGGATTGTTCTGCCAAGGCTCTGGAAGGCTGGTTGATGGACAGTAAGGTGTGTGACTTCTCAGGATTGTACAATCTGATAATGAGGGAGCAGATTCTTAATAACTGTCAAAATCAGCTGTTGCATCAATACCTGGTAGACTCTGATCTGACCTCTCCCCAAGAATTGGGAAAGAAGGCAGACAAATGGGTCAGAACCAGGGTGAAGCAGAAGGTACAGAACCAAGGTGGGGAAACCAAGAAGCAAGATGCTAAGAACTCTGACAAGGGTGGGGAGAAGGGTAAAGATCAAAAGTCTTCATCAGGCCCCCAAAAATCTTCTTCTGGTGGGGATTCACAGTCTACCAAAGGGAAAGGCCAAAGAAAACCATGGTGCAAGGTCTGTAAGCAAAAGACCCACTGGACCAGTGATTGCACCAAGTCCAAAGACTCCAGTCCAGCACCCACCAATGCCCCTAAGGCACCTGTTCCCCCTAGTACAGTTGGTGGGAGTGCTCCAGCCAAGGGTTTAGTAGGGTTCACCCTGGGTACTGAGTTGGGCTCTGACCTAGTCAGAGAACTGACTCAGGCTGTGTTAGTCTGTGATGGAGGCATGGATGTGACCTCCACAGTGAGTCCCAGTAATCTGGGCAAGTACAGACAACAGCCTTTAATCAATGGACGTGAGGCTTTGGCATTTAGGGACACAGGGGCAAGTGTCACAATGGTGACACAAGACCTTGTGAATCCTGGGCAAGTTATACTTGGTGAAATGTACCAAGTGACCAATGCTAGCAATGTCAGAACAGACCATACTCTGGCAGTTGTTAACTTCTCCTGGGGAGGGGTAACTGGCCTTAAGAAGGTTGTGGTAAGTGCAAACCTACCAGTCGAATGCTTGCTTGGCAATGACTTAGAGACTTCTGCTTGGGCAGAAGTGGAGCTCAGGACCCATGCAGAAATGCTGGGGATCCCTGCAGATGTGTTTGCTGTGACCAGGTCACAAGCCAAAATGTCTAGCACTGAACAGGCCTTGGATTCTGGAAGAATGGACCAAGTGCCTTCCAAGAGGAGGAGTAGTAGGGTTAAGGCAGTGCCTTCCCCTTGGCTCAGGAGGAAGATCAGTCCCTTGAGGGGGATGATCTCAGCCCTGAAGAAGGAACTGTCCCAGAGGAACTTGAACCTGACCAGGTTGAGTTCTTGGGGACAGGGGGACCTTCTAGGGCAGATCTGAGCCAGGAGCAGCAGAGCTGCCCCTCCCTTGAACCCTTCAGACAGCAAGCTGCTGCTGAGGCTGCTGGGAAAGCTAGTGGTCCCCATACAGTGTATTGGGATAATGGAATCCTGTACTCAGAGAGTAGAGACCCCAAGCCTGGTGCTACCAGGAGGTTAGTTATACCTCTGAAGTTCAGGGGCTTCCTATTGACCCTAGCCCATGATATTCCCTTAGCAGGTCACCTGGGCCAGAACAAGACTTGGGACAGAATTGTCCCTCACTTTCACTGGTCCCACATGTCTGAAGATAGCAAGGAGTTTTGTCGCTCCTGTGTAACCTGCCAAGCCAGTGGCAAGGCAGGTGGCACTACAAAGGCCCCCTGATACCACTACCTGTGGTGGGGGTGCCCTTTGAAAGGGTAGGGATTGACATTGTTGGTCCCATGGATCCCCAAACAGCATCTGGGCACAGGTTTATCCTGGTGGTAGTGGATCATGCCACCAGGTACCCAGAAGCTATTCCCCTCAGGACCACTACAGCACCTGTGGTGGCAAGGGCCCTCCTGGGAATTTTCTCAAGAGTGGGCTTTCCTAAGGAGGTAGTCTCAGACAGGGGTGCTAACTTCATGTCTGGGTACTTAAAAGCAATGTGGAAGGAGTGTGGAGTGACTTATAAGTTCACCACACCCTATCACCCACAATGCAATGGTTTAGTTGAGAGATTCAACAAAACCTTGAAGGGCATGATTAAAGGGCTCCCAGAAAAGCTTAGGCGTAGATGGGACATACTCTTGCCCTGCCTTTTATTCGCATATAGGGAGGTGCCTCAGAAGGGGGTTGGTTACAGCCCTTTTGAACTTCTGTTTGGCCACCCTGTGAGGGGTCCACTGTGCTTGGTGAAGGAAGGATGGGAGTTACCTCTCAAGCCCCCAAAGCAAGATATAGTGGACTATGTTTTTGGTCTCCGCTCCAGGATGGCTGAGTACATGAAAAAGGCAACCAAAAACCTTGAGGCTAGCCAGGAACTTCAAAAGGCCTGGCATGACCAAAGAGCTGTTCTGACTGTTTACCAGCCAGGACAGAAGGTGTGGGTGTTGGAGCCAGTGGCCCCAGCAGCTCTCCAGGACAAATGGAGTGGACCCCACACTATTGTTGAGCAGAAGGGTGAGGTCACTTACTTAGTAGACCTAGGAACACCCAGGAGTCCCCACAGGGTTCTCCATGTCAACAGGTTAAAACCATATGTGGACAGGGCAGACATGGGCTTGCTCATGGCTACTGATGAAGGGCAGGAGGAAGAGAGTGACCCACTCCCTGACCTGCTCTCACAGAACCCTGACGATGGGTTAGTTGATGGTGTAGCCTTGGCAGGCAGCCTCACTACCCAGCAACAAACTGATTGCAGGCAAGTTCTCAATCAGTTTAGACATATGTTTTCACTGACACCCAGTCAGACCACCTGGTGCACTCATGAAGTGGACACTGGGGACAGTCTGCCTATTAAAAACAAGATTTATAGGCAACCTGACCATGTCAGGGACTGTATCAGGACTGAAGTCCAGAAAATGTTGGAATTGGGAGTTATTGAACCCTCAGATAGCCCTTGGGCTAGTCCAGTGGATCTTGTACCAAAACCTCACACCAGTGGTGGAAAAAGAGAGATGAGGTTTTGTGTGGACTACAGGGGTCTCAATGCAGTCACTAGGACTGATGCCCATCCAATACCCAGGGCAGATGAGCTCATAGATACTTTGGCCTCTGCCAAATATCTCAGCACATTTGACCTAACAGCTGGCTACTGGCAGATCAGACTAGCTGATACTGCAAAGCCCAACACAGCATTTTCAACCCCTAGTGGGCATTATCAATTTGTGGTAATGCCCTTTGGTCTGAAGAATGCACCTGCCACTTTCCAGAGGCTGGTGAGTACAGTTCTCACAGGTCTGGAAGCCTATAGTGCAGCATATCTAGATGATAGTGCTGTCTTTAGCTCCACCTGGGAGAATCACCTGGTCCACCTCAGGAATGTTTTACAGGCCCTGCAAAAGGCAGGCCTGACTATCAAGGCCACTAAGTGCCAGATAGGGCAGAGTCAGGTTGTGTACCTGGGCCACCTTGTGGGTGGAGGCCAGGTTCAACCTTTGCAGAGCAAGATCCAGACCATCATGGACTGGACTGCTCCCACTACCCAGACTCAGGTGAGAGCCTTCTTAGGCCTGACTGGGTACTATAAGAGATTTGTCAAGGGGTATGGATCAATAGTGACACCCCTGAATGACTTAACTTCTAAGAAAATGCCCAAAAAGGTTCAGTGGACAGTTAGCTGTCAAAAGGCATTTGATGACCTGAAGCAGGCCATGTGCACTGCTCCCATTCTACAGAGTCCTGATTACTCCAAGAAGTTCATTGTTCAAACTGATGCATCTGAATTGGGGGTAGGAGCTGTACTGTCACAATTGAATGAAGAAGGTCAGGATCAGCCAGTAGCTTTCATTAGCAGAAGGCTGACCCCTAGAGAGAAACGTTGGTCAGCCATAGAGAGGAGGCCTTTGCTGTGGTCTGGGCTCTGAAGAAGTTGAGGCCATACTTGTTTGGTACACACTTCCTGGTTCAGACAGACCATAAGCCCCTCTTATGGCTAAAACAAATGAAGGGTGAAAACCCCAAACTCCTTAGGTGGTCCATTTCCCTACAGGGGATGGACTTTACAGTGGAACATAGACCTGGGAGTAACCATGCCAATGCAGATGGACTCTCTAGGTATTTCCACTTAGAACATGAAGACTTAACTGGGCAAGGTTAGTTTAATGTCCCTACGTTTGGGGGGGGGTTGTATAGGAGAGTAGGATCTGCTTCACATGGGTACCCCCACTTTTTGCTGATGCTTCACTGTTTTTCGACATTAGTCTGGCTGGGGACCTGCTAATCAGAACCCCAGCCTAGCTGCTTCCTCTCTAAAATGGTTTCCATGTGCCTTAGGCACATCACTGTTTGGTATCTGGAGTGCCCTTATAAGTCCCTAGTATATGGTATACTATGTACCAAGGGCATAGGTACATCAGAGGCCTGCCAGGGGCTGCAGCATGTATTATGCCACCCCTGGAAGGCCATCCAAACTGACACCACAGGTCTGCTACTGCAGCCTGGGTAAGGTGGTGCATGCACCCCTTACTGTGATATAGGTTACCTATATCACTAAATACATACACACATATAAACCTATAAGTCACTCCTAAGGCAGGCCTTATCAATCCTAAAGGCAGAGTGAATGGTTCCTATGTGAGAGGGTGCCCCTGCATGAGCAGGGCCCCTCTGCAGCGTTCGGAGACCATCTCTGATGCTGTTTGTAGTGCAGCCTGACCATATACTCTTAAGCGCATTATAACCTCGCGGTAAAATGCTAACTTTGGAATGGCTGCACCTAAACATGTCGTGTTTGGTGTCAAACATCTTGGAATACTACCCCCCGCCAATTCTGGCGGCGGGGGTAGCATTCCACCCTTCTAGAGGGAAAGACATGTTAACTCTGGCTAGCCCGGTAACTTCTTTCCAAAGCCCTGGCATCACAAAATGGATGCTGCTGCCACAGACACGAGTCTGGCCTCCTGCTGCTGGACGAAACTCCGGCAGGGGAGGCCTGAACAATAGGTTTCCTGTCCCAGGGAGGTGTGACCACCTCCCCAGACAGGATAATGTGTATTGGGGCTGGGCGGGAGCACTTTCGGGTGCTTTGAAGTCCTGCACTGGGGGCACATTTGGTGTCCCTGTGCATACCCCAGTTCAAACCGGATCAGGGGCTTGCAGCCCCTGCTTTGGCACGAACTGGACAAAGGGAAAGGGGTGTAGCCACCCTTCTGCCCTGACCCACCCATAGGTGGGGCCACAGAGTAGTCCAACCCCTATCCTTAGTATAAGTATAGGAACCCAGTCCTTAGGACTTTAGATTATCCCTGGACGAAACTCTGAAACTGAATCCTGGACCTTCGACGCTCTACTCACGATTAGAGGACAGAAGAATCTCCCTTGGGGTCAAGGAGTGACTCCCCTGCTTGGCAGGCACCAAAGAAGCATCTGTCCGGTTCGCATTTCTGAAGCTCCCGTCGGACGCCGAAGTCATCGCATCAACAGAGGTAGATTCTCAGACTTCTCCGAGGCTACCCTGAGTCCCCAGCAAAGTTGAGGCCCGTGGCTATCGTGGGTGACTTGAGACCGTGACCCCTGGACACTGAGCACATTTGCAAGTGCATCCTCTTCTGGGTATCCCAAGAAGTTGTGCTTTGGGCTCCTAGTAGCCCTAGCCTCCAGCACCACCGGCACCGAAGATCACTGGCCCCCACTCCACGAGTGTCCTGTAAGCCTGATCCACATGCGGCGTCACGAGGCTCCTTCGTGGTCGCTAGCCCGTTGGCTAGTAGCCCTTAACAAAGGCCAATCTTTTTCTAACTTGGCATCCATCGACAATCTTCATCTACATCGAGACTTGCCGTTGCCAAGGCTTGTTGGGTCCAATCCGGTCGCCGACTCCTCAGCACTCGACAGACATTGTGTTCCAGCCCGAATCCTTCCCCTGGTCGCCGACAACGCCTCCTGAACCTCGTGGCTGAAGAGTCAAGACGACCATCAATGCACCTGAAGCACTCGACATCGGTGGGCATCTGTCCATCGCCTTCCTGGTCACTGGCTAGTGACCCAGACTCTGTCCCCTATGCTTTCAGGTTCTTCAGAACTCCGATCCACTCTTGGATCCACCCGGACACTTTTCACTTGGTCGCCAGCAGCACTTTGCAGCAGATCGCCATTCAAATCGACGACGAAACCCGACCCCGAAAGGCACCTATGCACCCGGCTTCCCTGGGTGAGGTAACACGAGTACTCCGGTGCTCCCATGGGTAGAGACTCTTCAAAGTCCTAGATCTCAAAGGGTTTGGTCCAAGTCCTCTTTTAAGTGTCCCTTTTCTCTAATTTCCCGATCACGACTTTCTCCCAAGAAGTCAACGGCGTATCGCGGTTGTGTATTTACACTGCACGCGTCTCCCGTGGGTCCCCTGTGTCACTACCTTGGGTGGTTCCTTGTGGTCCAAGCACTTCTAGAGGCTCTAGGCCTAGTGTCTAGTTCAGTCGTGGTTCTTATACCACTTTATTGGTATATGGTTTGAGTACGCCCCTAGGGCCCAAACGTGTATTTGTGCTATTACTGTGTTTAAATAACTTCTAACTTATGTACTTTCAAACTCTAGCCTCATAAAGAGACTAGAGGGGTGTGTTTAGCAATAAATACATATATTTTGAATATATACCTGGTGTGGTGCTCTTTCATTTGATCACTCAAGAGATTATAGACTGGTAAAACAAGCTGCTTTACATTCCTTCAAGACTTAGCCTGAAGGCTGCTCTCCATAGCTACCACTAGGATAGCTTTCAATAAGGTTGTCTTTAACCTATCTCCAATAAGGGGTTGTTTGGACTGGTGCAAGGTGCCCACTATAATTAGTGGACAGCATATACCAGGCCAACTTCTCACATGTAGGCATAGTTAGAAACTAGCATTTAAAAAACCTTTGAAATTCACTTAAAAATCATAAGTTTCAGGCACGTTATAGTTAGAAATTAGCATTTAAAAAACCTTTGAAATTCACTGAAAAAACCATAGGTTTCAGACACGTTATAGTTAGAAATTAGCATTTAAAAAACCTTTGACATTCACTGAAAAAACCATAGGTTTTAGGGACAGTTATAGTTTGTTGGACATTTCACTCGTACAAAACCATAGAAATTCCCCAGTTATAGTTAGTTCAGCTAACTATAACTCGCGCCCCCGCAATGCACTGCTGATGATGTCACATATTACATCACTCATGACAGGAGAGGTGTGGTGCAGCGGCCAGGGCAGCTGACTTCGGAGCACAGGGTTCACGGTTCGATCCCCGGCTCCGGCGGCAGCTCAGCTCAGCACCATGTGACTCTAGGCAATAGCTCACTTAATTTCCACTACGGCCCCCAGCGCCTTGAGACCCGTAAGGGTGAGTAGCTGTGCTATATAAAAACGGACTTACATTTTTACTTACATATGACATGGTCAGTGACATCACTGATGACATCACTGATGACATCTCAAATGACATCACTGATGACATCATCCATGTGATAATTTCATGCATCTTCTCACACCCTAATATAACTTTTGATACACCCACTCTAAATTACAGACTGCCATTCTCAAAACCATAGACACTCCAACACCAAAAACTACATACCCACTCACTGATTCTTAGGTCTACACACACATCCACTCACTCACCCGTACAGTCACTCATACTCACAGTCACTCAGTACAGGACTATCATATGCACTCATACACCTATATAAACACTCACACACTGCCACTCATCCATAGAGGTACTCACACACCTAGTCAGTCATGCAAAAAATTAATCACACACCCATTTACTCACCTATACAGTTATACACACACCAGCTCACTTACTCATACAAATACTAGCACATTCTTACGCTCTTATACAATAACTGATACAAGCACACACGCATCCATACAGCCACTCTCACAATCACACACTCTCACTTATAGCCTTTTACATACTCTAACCCACATATATACTGCCTTTTACATATGTAGTTACTCGCACATGTATCACTGAGATATACATTCACTCACTAACACACCCATACACACACTCACCCACCCAAGCAGTCCATCACAGATGCACTCTTGAAATCATGCACCCAGTGAATCACCCACTCACACATCTATGTACAGAGTCACACACACCCCACCCACACAAACACTCAGGCAGCCATACAGATACTCAGAGAACCAATCAATAACCCTTATAGACACTCATGTAGCTATTCGCAAATCCATGCTTCCACTTACACACCAACAAACAGACGGATACAGACATTCACACAGTTTAGTCACTAACCCATGCATTCAGTAAGATACGTTTAATCACTCACTTGTAGAGTCAGTCACTCACGTACTAAATCATCCATTCAGACACTTATACACCCACTCATTCTTCAATACGCCTTTCCCTATATATATTAAACATATTTAAACTTTACAGAAACACACAGTCACTGGATGATGTCATCAGTGATATCATCAGTGATGTCATTTGAGATGTCATCAGTGATGTCATCAATGATGTCACTGACCATGTCATGAGTGATGTAATATGTGACGTCATCAGCAGTGCATTGCGGGGGCGCGAGTTATAGTTAGCTGAACTAACTATAACAGGGGAATTTCTATGGTTTTGTACGAGTGAAATGTCCAACTAACTATAACTGTCCCTAAAACCTTTGGTTTTTTCAGTGAATATATATGTATATATAACCTACTGGTGGTCGCCAATAGGTAGTTATAGTTAGGACCTAGTTTCCATAGGAAAAGCATTTTTTAAATTGCCCATAACTTTGGTGGTGTTTTGACCAATTTTCATGAAATTTTTCCCCCAAAAAGTATCAAAGTAGGTTCTGTGTGTCATGGAAAGTTTGGGGGTGATCTGTGCAGTGGGGACTGAGAAATAGGGGTGAAAAATGTGGGAGCGTTCATAATATTAATTCCGATAGGAACACGTTGTCAAACCTACAGCCCGAACCACTGGATAGAATTACATCAAATTTGGCAGAAAACTAGATGTTGTTACGCAAATTGTTCATTTTGTTATTTGGTGCAAATCTGTTCAGTAGTTTTTGTGAAACTAAATCTGAAAAATATAGTGATTTCTCTGCTCGCAGATATTTTGCAACAGTTTTGCTGTGATCGTGTTTAAATCGTGATAAGTTTGCAGGCAATCGCGAATGCGCACGTCGGGGGAATGCTTTGATTGGCTGGACGCAACATGAACATAAAGTAGCTGCTGCCAGTTTATTGATCATGAACTTTTGCCGGGACTGACATTTTCTGTCAAAGCTAAGAAAAGGGGTCAGGGTGGAGATACTCTGACCCCATGTTTTAGAAATGGGGGTATTAGTGACACAAGTTATGTGTCCAAAATAGATTTTTTAATCACGTGCGATATTCGCTACAACGCTGCAACTGCTTGAATCGATTGGCAGTGGTGAAGGGAGGAGAAGTATGCATTTGGATACTTTAGGGGCGCCATTGCGGCATAATATGCAAGACTGATAACTGTCATTGGGACTGCAATAATTTGTATCGAACACTCCCGAGATATGTATCCTTCTATATCAACAAGAATGGAGAAGGATATTGGTATGCGAACAGCCAATTCCCTCCTTCCTTCTTTCCACTGTGTCCAATGAGAAGCCATCTGTTAGTTTAAAGTACCGTCACAGATATGCTGTTTCATTTTCCAAATGCGAGTAGATGAAGGCAGAAAGCCGAAACGCGTCCTTGCTTAATAAATGGATGAAGGAACCCCACGAGGGTAGTGTGTGTCTCTGACATGGGAGCTTTGATATATATATATATATATTACCTACTGGCGGTCGCCAGTAGGTAGTTATAGTTAGGACCTATTTTCCATAGGAAATTCACAACATTCTATTTCCAATAACTTTGGCGCCGGTTGATGAATCTTCGCGAAATTTTCAAAACTCGTGGGGCGCTCCAGTCCGCTCCTATCCTGAAAGTCTCGGGGTGATTCGTCAAGAGGGGGATGAGAAAAAAGGGGGGTCCCAAAACATGTTTTCCCCATGCAATTTTCCATAGGAACCTTTAGTCGCAGCTACAGCCCGAAATGCTGAACGGAATTACACCAAATTTGGCAAAAAGGTAGCCCTTGGTTCAGAGTCGTGCCTTTTGGTTAAATGGTGTAAATCCGTTCAGTAGTTCCTGAGAAATTTGAAAAAGAAAACACATATATATCTGGGCGGAGCCTAACCACACATGTCATCGTGAGATCTGATTGGCTGTCAGCACTTCATCCTGGAATTGCTGGCAGCCATCTTGGGACCAATATAAATGATAGTACCCCATTGAAATGCATTGTAGTGAATCAAAGATTTTGAGGGTTACCAAAAGGAGAACTATAAAGGATTCCGGCCCATCTCCCTGCTTCCGTTCCCAGCCAAGGTCATCGAGAAGATCGTCAACAAACAGCTAACCCAATACCTCGAAGAAAACAGCATCCTGGACCCATCCCAATCGGGGTTCCACAGCAACCACAGCACTGAGACTGCCCTCATCGCCGCCACCGACGACATCAGGATCCTGCTGGACAACGGTGAGACCGCAGCCCTCATCCTGCTGGAAATCTCCGCCGCCTTCGACACTGTCTGCCACCGCACTCTACGCGCACGCCTACACAACGCAGGGAACCGAGACAAGGCCCTGGAATGGGCCACCTCCTTCCTCACCGGCAGAACCCAGAGAGTCCGCTTCCCACCATTCCGATCCGAAGCCTCCGAGATCATCTGCGGCGTACCCCAGGGATCGTCCCTCAGCCCAACACTGTTCAACATCTACATGGCCCCGCTCGCACGCATCGCCAGACAGCACGACCTCAACATAATCTCCTACGCCGACGACACTCAACTGATCCTCTCTCCTCACCAAGGACCCCTCGCCGCCAAATCCAACCTCCATGAAGGAATGAAGGCCGTCGCCAATTGGATGAAGATCAGCCGACTAAAACTGAACACGGAGAAGACAGAGGTCCTCATCCTCGGCTCCAACCCCTCAGCCTGGGACGACTACTGGTGGCCAACGATGCTGGGAGCAGCCCCGACACCCACCGACCACGCACGCAACCTGGGAGTCATCCTCGACTCAACGCTCTCCATGGCCAGGCAAGTCAACGCAGTCTCATCCTCCTGCTTCAACACCCTCTGCATGCTTCGCAAGATCTACAGGTGGATCCCGACAGACACAAGAAGAACAGTCACCCAGGCCCTCGTCAGTAGCAGACTTGACTATGGGAACGCTCTCTACGCGGGAGCCCCGGCCAAGCTCATCAAGCGACTGCAACGCATACAAAACGCCTCCGCACGCCTGATCCTCAATGTACCACACCACAGCCACATCACCCCCCACCTGAGGAACCTGCACTGGCTCCCCGTCGACAGGAGAATCTCCTTCAAACTCCTCATCCACGCACACAAGGCACTCCACAAGACTGGCCCAGCCTACCTCAACAGACGACTCCTCTTCTACGTCCCCAACCGCCAACTCCGCTCCGCCGACCTCTCCCTCACCACCGTCCCTCGCATTCGAAGAACTACCACCGGCGGCAGATCCTTCTCCCACCTCGCCGCCAAGACCTGGAACACCCTTCCACTAAGCCTACGACAGACCCAAGACCTGCTGACCTTCAGGAGGCTACTCAAGACCTGGTTGTTCAACCAATAGCAGCAACCCCCCCTTTTTTCTCCCCAGCGCCTTGAGACCCTCGCGGGTAAGTAGCGCGCTTTACAAATTCTGTGATTGATTGATAAAGGGTGATAACAGACTTTAGTTACATTAGAATTCATTTGTTGATGGTACCATACTAATTTCAGGAATTGTGGTGTGTTCTAAGGTGATTTTACCCTGTGAAAAACCTTCTGCTGGGATATCATGAATCATGTTTGAGAGAAAACTATTTTCACATGCTTGTCCCATACAGTTTTGGAAGGTGCTCCAGAAGCTAAAATGAGAGCATATTTTCTGTAAATTCACATTATCTTTCTCAGTCATGTGAGAATGAAGTCTGACATTCTCAGTAAAACATGTACATCCAACAAGGGCAGAGACTGTCAGTTGATTCCTTTGTGTTCTACTGCACCTTCCCAGAGTGTTCTAAAGAACAACTAGAGTGCTAACAGCCTTACTTATGACAAAAGTATGGCACACCTGAAGCCATCTTGATTGGAATAAACTGGTAACACTTAAGACATTTAATTTAAAAAGGAACAAAATGATGGGGTCCATTTTGTCATAGAAATTATGGTTAGTGCTGTAGAAAGAAAAATTAGGACATGTTTCAAGTGTGATCTCAAATATCTTCCTGTTATATTTCAACAGGAGCAGCCTGTCAGTTGATGCCTTTGTGTTCTACTGCAGCTTCCCAGAGTGTTCTAAAGAACAACTAGAGCGCTAACAGTCTTACTTATGACAAACTTATGGCACACCTGAAGCCATCTTGATTGGAATAAACTGGTAACTCTTAAACATTTAATTTAAAAAGGAACAAAATGATGGGGTTCATTTTGTCATAGAAATTATGGTTAGTGCTGTAGAAAGAAAAATTAGGACATGTTTTAAGTGAGATCTCAAATATCTTCCTGTTATATTTCAACAGGAGCAGCCTGTCAGTTGATGCCTTTGTGTTCTACTGCAGCTTCCCAGAGTGTTCTAAAGAACAACTAGAGAGCTAACAGTCTTACTTATGATAAGAGTATGGCACACTTGAAGCCATCTTGATTGGAATAAACTTGTAACACTTAAAACATTTAATTTAAAAAGGAACAAAATGAGGGGGTTCATTTTGCCATAAAAATTAGGGTTAGTGCTGAAGAAAGAAAAATTAGGACATGTTTTAAGTGAGATCTCAAATATCTTCCTGTTATATTTCAACAGGAGCAGCCTGTCAGTTGATGCCTTTGTGTTCTACTGCAGCTTCCCAGAGTGTTCTAAAGAACAACTAGAGTGCTAACAGCCTTACTTATGACAAAAGTATGGCACACCTGAATCCATCTTGATTGGAATAAACTGGTAACACTTAAAACATTTAATTTAAAAAGGAACAAAATGATGGGGTTCATTTTGTCATAGAAATTATGGTTAGTGCTGTAGAAAGAAAAATTAGGACATGTTTCAAGTGTGATCTCAAATATCTTCCTGTTATATTTCAACAGGAGCAGCCTGTCAGTTGATGCCTTTGTGTTCTACTGCAGCTTCCCAGAGTGTTCTAAAGAACAACTAGAGCGCTAACAGTCTTACTCTCACTATTTCTCTCTCTCTCTCTCTCCTTTCATGGACGCATGACGCACAATCTTATCTTTCTTTTTGTCTTGCAGGCTGTGATTCACAAATTGTCGAGGGATGACACGCCATACCTGTACCTACTTTTATTTTGTTGTTTTGTTTAAATAAAATGTTTTATATGTAAATCCATAGATGACTGAGATTCTTATTTGTCTAACCTCACATGCATCTTGTTTACTATAAGTGTGCGACATCAGCCAATTTGTTACATTCCAGATTTCCTAAGGTTGCTGTCACATTTGTTTGTATGGGGGGGAGGTAAGGGGGGATGGCGGACAAGGGGCTGGTGGCGGGGGGTGTCGGAGCAGTGTTGGGTGTCCGAGCTGCATGATCGTTGGCTCCATTGCATCTGTTGTCATTCACTTTGAAAGTTAAAAATATCGTCTCAAATACTTAACCACTACTACAAAACACATAACACACCTTCTTAATTTCTAATTTACCTTCGTAGTTGGTATGCAGATTTCAAATGTCACAAACGCATGCAATTCTTTTCTTTTCACACAGTACATGTAATGCACCGCTTTCATCAAGAATGGAACCAGTAATGGCACAATTTCCCAGTTGCTCCACACATAAATACATGTAAAGAACAAATCAGAATAGTTCCTTATTTTTTTTAGATTGCAAAACCTCTCTTTCTTGGTTATTTTTGAGCTTTCCATATAAACAGTTTTTTTAAGGACACATACAGGTGAAAAGTTCAAGGTATTGTATCAACACTTTCTAGAACACTCTACAACACGTGCAGGTTAAAAGTTCATCATTTTTTAAACCTACCGATATTTTTTTGCCACATTTTCTCCAACATTTAACGGCACGTGGAGGTCAAAAGTTCACCACTCTTTCAAGTTTGAACTGCACCTTCCAAATAAAATTAGCAGGTGTGGTTGAGCTGAGCAAATGTCATCCTATAATATGTACTCCACGTATAAACTGCTTTTTTATTAACCAATCACAAAGATGCTTTTCATCAAAACTAATATACACCCTACTTTTTAGGACACAATACATTTCATCTCCCAATCGGTTAACGTTTTGTATGTAAAAAAACGTAGTTCCCCATGTTTAAACATATCTCTTATTCTACGAACGGACTGCATGAGCTACAGACATTTATCCATATCTTCTAGCCATACCTTCAAAATGCTAGTGTGGATTGTAGGACATAGCTATGTTTTCTGGTGCAAGAGGTATGCAGAACAGAGACGTATTGACTTAGACCTAGGTTTACAAAATGTGCACATTAAATGGTTTGCACAGAGAGGATTGAAGTGGCACCAATTTCTCCCTTTGGTTAAAACCTGTTTGCATCTCCAACACCCTGATCTCATGATTGTACACTGTGGTGGTAACGACCTAGGCACATTGACTGGGGTAGGTTTAGAAATGCTTATGAAGGACACCTTTGGAAAATTGATGTTACTTTTGCCTCAAACTGTCTTTGTATATTCCAATATATGCCAAAGACAGAAGTGGAAATGGTCAAACCAATTTTGTCATAAGACTGAAAAATCTAGGAAGAATGTCAACAAAGCTGTGTCTGCATACCTCAGAGAACATAGAATGGGGTCAATTTACAACAACAACATATGTTTTGATATGGCTGATATCTACAGAAGTCATGGAGTACACTTCACAGATGAGGGAAAGCAAGTTTTCCTGATTAACCTGAAGCTGTGCATTCGCACTTACATGTAGCTCCAACTAATAAACACAAGGGCTCTTTTTAGAGCCGCCTTATATTCCCAATTTCGGCTCGCAGAGTGTCAGCTGCGGTTCGGCTAGCAGAGGGACACCTGCGGGCCGTCGGGCAGGCTCGCAGAGGAAGAGCTGCGGCCCGTGGGCTCAGCTCGCAGAGGGAGGCCTACGAGCCGTTGGCTCGCAAAAGCACAGCACTATACTGGCTCGCAGAGGGAGAGCTGTGGCCGGACTCGCAGAGGGAGACCAACGGGCCAACAGGCCTGCTAGCAGACACACAGCTATCAGTTAACGGGCTGGCTCGCAAGGATACAGCTGCGAGCCCTCCGAGCTGCAAGCCGATGGGCTAACTCACAGAGGCAGAGTAACGGGCCAACGGGCCTGCTAGCACAGACACAGCTACGAGCTAATGAGGTGGCTCACAGAGGTAGAGCTGCGGGCCCGACAGCTCACAGACACAGAGCTGCGAGCCGACGGACTGGCTACTAAAGGCATAGCCGTGAGCTGATGATGTGGGGAGAGGGAGCGTAAAAGGAGTATCTCGCACAGACAGACCTGCAGGATATTTTCAGGATTGCCTCGCAGAGGTAGAATTACGGATCTGATGCCTTTTAGAGGGAGAGATGCGAGCTGACGGACTGAGTCACAAAATGGCTCACAGCTCACAGTCACAGAGCTGCGAGCCGACGGATAGGCTTCTAAAGACATAGCCGTGAGCTGATGATGTGGGGAGAGGGAGCGTAAAAGGAGTATCTCGCACAGACAGACCTGCGGGATCTTTTCAGTATTGCCTCGCAGAGGTAGAATTACGGATCTGATGCCTTTTAGAGGGAGAGATGCGAGCTGACGGACTGAGTCACAAAATGGCTCACAGCTCGCAGTCGCAGAGCTGCGAGCCAACGGAGTGGATTCTAAAGGCATAGCCATGAGCTGGTGATGTGCGGAGAGGGACCGTGAAATGGGTATCTCGCACAGACAGAGCTGCGGTATATTTTTAGTGTTGTCTCGCAGAGGTAGAACTACGGACCTGATGCCATGTAGAGGGAGAGTTGTGAGCTGACGGACTGAATCACAAAATGGCTGCCAACATTTACTAGTTTCAACAGTTCGCAGCCAATGAGCCGCAAGCTCATGCTCGTAACGCCTCAGCCAATCAGATGTCAGAATTCTCAAATATCGATATCTGGAAAATTTGATATTTCTCTAAAACTACTGAACGGATTTACCCGATTTAAAGGGTATCTCGCACAGACAGAGCTGTGGTATATTTTTAGTGTTGCCTTGCAGAGGTAGAACTACGGACCTGATGCCTTGTAGAGGGAGAGTTGTGAGCTGACGGACTGAATCACAAAATGGCTGCCAACACTTCCTAGTTTCAACAGTTCGCAGCCAATGAGCCGCAAGCTCGTGCTCGTAACGCCTCAGCCAATCAGATGTCTGAATTCTTAAATATCGATATCTGGAAAATTTGATATTTCTCTAAAACTACTGAACGGATTTACCCGATTTAAACAAAAGCGTGCTTTGTGGACCAAGACCTTTGTCTGTGCCAAATTTGGCGTAATTCCGTTCAGCAGTTTGACCTGTAGCCTTGTCTAAAGTTTCCTATGGAAATTGCATGGAGAAAACACGTTTTGGGACCCCCCTTTTTCTTAGCCCCCCTTGACGAATCCCCCCAAACTTTTAGGATAGGAGCTGACCTGAAAATAGGAATTTTTGGAAAATTTCGTAAAGATTCGTCAAACGACGCCAAAGTTATAAGCACATCAAAAAATGCCTTTCCTATGGAAACGTGGTCCTAACTACAACTACCTACTGGCGACCGCCAGTAGGTAATATATATATATATATATATATATATATATATATATATATATATATATATATATATATATATATATATATATATATATATATATATATATATATATTATCTACTGGCGGTCGCCAGTAGATAGTTATAGTTACAACCTATTATCCATAGGAAATCCGCGACATTCTATTTGAAATAACGTTGGCGCCGGTTGACGAATCTTCGTGAAAGTTTCCAACTTGTTGGGGCGCTCCGCTCCGCTCCTACCCTGAAAGTCTCGGGGTGATACGTGAAGCGGGGGCCGAGAAAAAGGGGGTCCCAAAACGCGTTTTCCCCATTCATTTTTCCATAGGAACCTTTAGTCGCAGCTACAGCCCGAACTGCTGAACGGAATTACACCAAATTTGGCAAAGAGGTAGTCCTTGGTTCAGACTGGTGCCTTTTGCTTAAATGGTGTAAATCCGTTCAGTAGTTCCTGAGAAAATCAAAAGTAAAAGTACATATATATCTATGGGCGCATTGGATACGCGTACCCTCAGCGCACCCTGCGCGCACCGTCCCGATCACGAGCTGCATGCTAATTGGCTGTCAGCTGGCTGTCAACATTCCGATTCAGGAAGTGTTGGCAGCCATTTTGTCCCTCGGTAGAACCGAGGGACAGAAACAAGTGCGCAAAGCGCAAAAGGGGGCAGGGTAGAAACACCCTGACCCCCTAGGTCTGCTCAGGGGGTCCTACAAGGACCCCTGGGCAGAAAAGATTTTTTTTTTTTTTTTAAATCGGTGGGATGCGCTTAGGGTGCGCGTATCCCGCCGAGAAAAAAAAAAGAAACAAGTGTGCAAAACGCACAAAGGGGGCAGGGTAGAAACACCCTAACCCCCTAGGCCTGCTCAGGGGTCCCACAAGGACCCCTGGGCAAAAAGCATTTTTAAAAAAAAATCGGCAGGATGCGCTCAGGGTGCGCGAATCCTGCCGAAAAAATCGAAGCGCGGTCTCCCGCGCTCGGTATGTATTTTGCCCCCGGGTGGCCCAAGTCCCGGGGGCATGCTGGGGGGTTTATTTTATGTATGGGGGGCCTCAAGGGCTCCCCAAGCCCGGGGACCGCCACCCCCGGGGCTTTCTTTTAAAAATGGTGCGGGAGGGCTCTGAGCCCTCCCGCAGCCCCGGGACCACCACCTCCCGGGGCTTTTAAAAAATTAAACAACCTGTGTGGGGGCTCCAGCCCCCCACACGCCCGGGACCGCCACCTCCCCGGGGCACTAACAAATTAAAATGGGGGTCCGTTTGGACCCCCGAAGCCCAGGGACCACCACCTCCCCGGGGCTGTGCTGACTGTAGGGAGGGGGGCCGCGCGCCCCCTCCTGGAGCCCTTGATGGCCCTGGGGACCACCACCCCCAGGGCCGGCTCCTGCAGTGTCCCGGGGTGCCTACCCCGGGACACTGTAGTTGCTATGGCAGGACGGGAGCCTCGCGGCTCCCGTCCTGCCATAGCAAACTGCTTTGGATATTGGAAAGAGAGCAGGGAAACCTGCTCTCTCTTCCAATATCCAAAGCGATTGCTTTCCACATGGGGAGCAGCATGTCAGCTGCTCCCCATGTGGAACAGCAATGCCGGCTCCCAAGGGACGTGGGGAGCCGGCGGGACTGTGGGGATTGGGGACCCCCACAGTCCCCAACGGAGAGGGCCAGCCACGGGGATGGGGTCCCCGGGGCAAGTAGTGGCTCGGGAGGGGGGCCACGCGGCCCCCCTCCCCAAAAAGAGCAAAAAAATTTTTTTAAAAAGGAAGAGGCCGGCCCCGGGGATGGGGTCCCCGGGGCCTTAAATGACCAGAGGAGGGGGGCCACGCTGCCCCCTCAAAAAAAAAAATATAGAGGCCATGCCCTGGGGGATGGGGTCCCGGGGCCAATACAGGCCAAGGGAAGGGGGGCCACGCGGCCCCTTCCCCGTTTTTTTTTAAAGGTAATTTTAAAAGGGGTAAGGCCCTGGGGGATGGGGTCCCCAGGGCCCAAAAAGAAGAAAGGAAGGGGGGCCACACAGCCCCCTTCAGGGAGATTTTTTTTTTTTTTTTAAACGATCGGGCCCGCAGGCCCCGCCCCCTTCCTTCACCACTCTGCAAACGCGCCCCTGGCGCGTTTGCAGAGGGGAAGCAATCCCCTTGAATACTGGGGGTCCCTGAGGCCAACTAGCCCACCAGGTACCTCCAGTATGCGCCAGGGGCTGCCTTGCAGAGAGGTGTACAGAGGCCACGCCCCTTTTACACCTCTCTGCAACGCAGCTCTGTGGCGCTTTGGAGGTATATGGTCGGCTAGTTGGACTCCGGGGACCCTCAGGATTCAAGGGGACTTAATCCCCCAACTTAAAACGCGCCACGGGCGCGTTTGCACAGTGGTGAAGGGAGGGCGGGGCTTCAGGTGACATGTGTGCAAACAGGCCCCGTGGCGCGTTTTAAGATGGGGAATTAAATCCCCTTCAATCCTGAGGGTCCCTGGGGGCCAACTAGCCCAACAGGTACATCCAGAAAGCGCCACAGAGCTGCGTTGCAGAGAGTGTAAAGGGGTGTGGCCTCTCTACACGTCTCTGCAACGCAGCCCCTGGCGCATATTGGAGGTTCCTGGTGGGCTAGTTGGCCCCTAGGGACCCTCAGGATTCAAGGGGACTTAATCCCCCAACTTAAAACGCGCAACGGGGCGCGTTTGCACAGACGTCACCTGAGGCCCCGCCCCTCCCTTCACCATTGTGCAAATATTCCTCTAAAATCAGCCGAAATACGAATTCCGATTTACTCACCTGTTATCAGGAGAGACCTCAGTGCTGCATCTTTCAGCCCAGTACTGGTCCTGAAAAGTAATTTTAACCGTACTTACCGGTAACTTGAATTTCCTTCATAGGCTAACATTGACTGGTTTCACTTGGAAATTCTTCTAAGTGTGGAGTTTTGGAACTTTAAAATATTCCTCTAAAATCAGCCGAAATACGAATTCTGATTTACTCACCTGTTATCAGGAGAGACCTCAGTGCTGCATCTTTCAGCCCAGTACTAATCCTCAAAAGTAATTTTAGCCGTACTTACCAGTAACTTGAATTTCCTTGCATAGGATATCATTGCCTGTTTTTTGCTGAAAAAGTTTCTAAGTGTTGATTTTTGGAACTTTAAAATATTCCTCTAAAATCAGCCGAAATACGAATTCCGATTTACTCACCTGTTATCAGGAGAGACCTCAGTGCTGCATCTTTCAGCCCAGTACTGGTCCTGAAAAGTAATTTTAACCGTACTTACCGGTAACTTGAATTTCCTTCATAGGCTAACATTGACTGGTTTCACTTGGAAATTCTTCTAAGTGTGGAGTTTTGGAACTTTATAATATTCCTCTAAAATCAACCAAAGTACGAATTCCAATTTACTCACCTGTTATCAGGAGAGAACCCAATGCTGCATCTTTTAGCCCAGCACTGACCCTGAAAAGTAATTTTAACCGTACTTACCAGTAACTTATATTTTCTAACATAGGAATCCATTGTCTGGTTTTCAGCAGAAAACTTTCAAAGTGTCGATTTTCACAAACAACAAATATTCCTTAAAAATCGCCTGTATGACTTAAACGCATTCATTCAACTGTTTACAGGAGATGCACCAGTGCTGGATCCAGGATCCAAAACTGAGTAAGAAAAAGTAACGATAACAGTTTTTACCTGCTAAGTGAATTTCCTTCCATAGGATAACATTGGTGATTCTATGAGAAAAAGTTTCTAAGTGTCAACTTTTAAAGTACAATAATATTCCTTAAAAATCACGACTGTAACCAAAACGCTTTTACTCAACTGTTTACAGGAGATGTGCCAGGACTGAATCTAGGATCCAGTCAGGTGGTTAGAAAAGTAATCCATAAAGTAACTAATTGCATTTAACTAGAAATTCACATTGAGCTGAATGTTGCATTGTGTTTGAAAATGTGTTGCACATTGCAACAACTGTAACTACTGTACTTAAAAGTCTATTGCCTATGTGCAAAGTATTTAAACTAAAGTAATTCATTCTGAGAAAGTATTTTTTGTAATGTAATGTATAATGTAATTACAATGTAATTTAAATAATAAAATATGTAAAAAAAATTGTTTCTAAAAATGTAGTAAATCAGTATTTTAAAAATTTATATAACAATTAATACATTTAAAAATTGTCATTTACAAAACCTTTGAAATTCACTGAAAAAACGTAGGTTTCAGACATGTTATAGTTACAAATTAGCATTTAAAAACCTTTGAAATTCACTGAAAAAACCATAGGTTTCAGGGACGTTATAGTTACAAATTAGCATTTAAAAAACCTTTGAAATTCACTGAAAAAACCATAGGTTTTAGGGACAGTTATAGTTAGTTGGACATTGCACTCGTACAAAACCCGTGAAATTCCCCCGTTATAGTTAGTCCAGCTAACTATAACTCACGCCCGCAATGCACTGCTGATGACGTCACATATTACATCACTCATGACATGGTCAGTGACATCACTGATGACATCACTGATGACATCTCAAATGACATCACTGATGACATCACTGATGACATCATCCATGTGATAATTTCATGCATCTTCTCACACCCTAATATAACCTTTGATACACCCACTCTAAAGTACAGACTGCCAGTCGCAAAACCATAGACACTCCAACACCAATAACTACATACCCACTCACTGATTCTTAGGTCTACACACACACATCCACTCACTCACCCGAACAGTCACTCATATTTACGGTCACTCAGTACAGGACTATCATATGCACTCATACTCCTATATAGACACTCAAACACCGCCACTCATCCATAGAGGTACTCACACACCTAGTCAGTCATGCAAATAATTAAACACACTACCATTTACTCACCTATACAGTTATACACACACCAGCTCACTTACTCATACAAATACTAGCACATTCTTACGCTCTTATACAATCACTGATACAAGCACACACTCATCCATACAGCCACTATCACAATCAGTCACTCTTGCTTATAGCTATTTATATACTCCAACACACATATATACTGCCTTTCACATATGTAGTTACTCACACATGTACCACTGGGACATACATTCACTCACTAACACACTCTTACACACACTTACCCACCCATACAGTCTATCACAGATGCACTCTTGAAACCATCCACCCAGTGAATCACCCACTCACACATCTATGCACAGAGTTGCACACACCCCTCCCACACAAACACTCAGGCACCCATACAGATACTCACACAAGCATTCAATAACTCATATAGACACTCATGTAGCTATTCTCAAACACATGCAGCCACTTACCAAGCAACAGACAGACGGATACAGACATTCACCCAGTTTAGTCACTAACCCATGCATTCAGTAAGATACGTTAAATCACTCACTTATACAGTCAGTCACGCACCTACTAAATCATCCATACAGACACTTACACACCCACTCATTCTTCAATACGTCTTTTCCTATATATATTAAAAATATTTAAACTTTACAGAAACACACAGTCACTGGATGATGTCATCAGTGATGTCATCAGTGATGTCATTTGAGATGTCATCAGTGATGTCATCAGTGATGTCACTGACCATGTCATGAGTGATGTAATATGTGACGTCATCAGCAGTGCATTGCGGGGCGTGAGTTATAGTTAGCTGGACTAACTATAACGGGGGAATTTCACGGGTTTTGTACGAGTGCAATGTCCAACTAACTATAACTGTCCCTAAAACCTATGGTTTTTTCAGTGAATATATATATATATATATATATATATATATTCCACATCTCTCTCACCAAAACAGAGAAGAGTATATCCCCAGGCAAGAATCACGGCACTACTGCAGGATAAGGTAAATTTGTTTTATTTCTTTTTACATGCACACCCTGTGCAAAAATAGCAAAAGTGGACGGTCTACGCGTTTCGGCTACCACTAGCCTTCTACTGGACCATAGAGTCCCTTGTGTCTAGACAACATTTTATAAAGTGCAACGTGCTTAACCCCTTGTTTGTGTCAGTCATTTTAAACAACTAGACTAGCAACCTCAATCACTTTTGATGGAGTAATTTTGCCACCATTTTTTCTTTCTTTCTTTTTTCTTTTTCTTTTTTCTTTTCAGCAGACATGAGCATATGTTCCAGGGCTTGTTCCCTCAGTAAACTCAGCAATCTCTCCTGCGTTACTCTATTCATTTGTTGCCAGAACTGGAATTTCAGACATATTGGAAGAAAATAGCAGCTGCTTCGCTGCAGACTGTTCGATACCAGCATGAAGCACTGCTTCATAATATTTTCCTCTTCCCCGAGTTACCAGCCCAGGGACAGCAGTTTCTAAGCCATAATTTATTGGGCTTGGCCTTAGAGGGTGCGTGAAAGGGGAAGATCCTCAGTGACATATATATGGATTATGTAAATTTAAATTTATATTTTAGGGCAGTGACATATAATAATTTGTTTTACTCTTCTATCTATTATGCTTTTTTGTAGTTATTTTCATTACTCAGTGACATATATGGATTATGTAAAGAAACTGCTTCTGTGTTCGATTGAGTAAATTATGTTTTTGGGCATTGTTGTAATATATTTATACATGTAATTGAATCATAACCCGACTACTTGACTCTTGAGTTTTTAAATTTCTATTTTAGGGCTCTGATATTTAATAATTCATTATGTGCTTCTACCTATTATGGTTTGTTTTTGTAATGTTTTTCAATAACTATGCAAATTAATTTAATCTATATGTCGTTCCAATCAAACGGCTGTAAATTACAACTAGTCCTAATAGTAAATACCGTAAGAGATCATTAACATTTGCAAAGGCAACTCAGGAGAAAAGTTTTTGGGTAAGAATTGGCAGATATATGACATTCAAAAACAATGTTGGTAACATCCATTTTAAGTCCTTCAGCCAAATTTCAGTATTATGAGCACAGGTTAATAAAGACAGAGGAGAAAGAGGAAGAGCATGATGGGGCAGTATTTACAGTTCCTTTGTGGTGGCTGCAACACAAGTTATTGAAATATAGACACTCTTACCAATAATTTAAGCTTTTTTCTTACACAATTTCAACAATGCATCACAATCCATAACAAGTATATCCGGCAAGTGGTTTGGACATAGTATCTATGCCAGACAATATTAACACCACTGAGTTTATCTGCTGCCAACAGTATTGCACAAACGCTGCTGTCTGTGGATGAGCAGGAACATGAGTAATACATACCTGATGAGAAAAGTTTGATGAAATGAATAAAATTCTGAACAATCGTATCATCATAAAAGGCAGATTCAGGTGCGAAATATCTCTCCTTCATCTTTTGTGGATCATAAAACCTTTCATAGAGCTCCTTCAGGCTCAGATTAGAGGCCATTTCTCTGGTGCAGTTACTTCCTGCCTTCAGTCTGTGTTACTTGCACTCGTTCTATATAGCCAGAAATTTTACTTTTAAATGATCTTAAAAAAGAGGGAAATGTTTACATATGCAACTTATTCAACTTTAATGCCCTGTTACCTGCAGAGTCAATAGCCACGAAGCTAAACTTATATTTTCAGCCTGTGGCTGCTTTTGTGTTTTTACTATTTCCAAGTGCAACACTTTCACACATGACAGAAGCACATGTCTAGAAGGGTATGGCCATGATATCAAATGTATGCCCTTGACAAACACGGGCTGTTTGCCTGGTTCTAAGGGAAAGCATCTAAGGACTCTATTACTTAAAATGCTTACAGGTGAACACTTCGCAGTACAATTCGGATAGGTAAATGCTTCCTGGTCCCAAGAATGTTTGCCGCTCATTAGGAGTGGATTCTTAAATCCAGTGGGACCTGTCGCTGTAATTACTAAACTCACAAGAATTATGAGATCCACTGGAACACTTCAAATCTGTTTACGTTACTCTGGAGTTGTCAGTTGCTCTGAGCATCCAAAATCTTTGGATGAAACCTGCTTAGAAATGAGGAACTACCATGGCTATTGGATGTAGAATTACTAAATCACCAATAGTTCCCCAGTAAGAAGGCCCACTCTGGGTCCCACTTTAAATACTCCAGTAATTCAGTCCCCTGGTACTCCTGGTAAAGGTAATTTTGGGGACATGTTTACCAGAAAGATTACCATCCACTCTGAATGAGGGCCTTACTATGTTGCAATGCTTCATGAATCATCCTAAGGTTTATGTTTACAGCTGCTTCCAGATTTACAGCCATCTGCGGTGTGGGTGTGTTCATAAAGGCACAGCCTTAAGATACCCTCCTCTTCTAGATACTGTCACACACTCACACTTGCATCCCTACATAGGCATCACCAGCTCAAGTGACCATGCTAATAAAAAGGAAATTGGTCTCTCGTATCCTCACTTCATTTACCAAACTAAGGGCCTGATTTAGATCTCAGTGGACGGGTTACTCCATCACAAAGGTGATGGATATCCCATATTCTGAAAAATAAATTCTGTAGGATATAATGGGATGTATATTTCGGCAGACGAGGTCTAAATCAGGCCCTACGGGGCCAATTTTGAGTTTGACATTGCAGCGGCAGGACTGTCCCGCCGCTGCACTGCCAAACCCACATGGGAACTGCCCGCCATATAATTACTTTTTTAGTAATTGGCAGACAATTCCTTGGCGTTCCCATGATGGTGCCTTTAAAATAGGCACTGCCATGGGAACATCAAAATCAGTTCCAGCATGGCATGGACTGAAAATTCCATGCCATGCTAGAACTTCTGTGCATGTGCACAGGGGTGCACATGTTGTGCCCCCCATGTGCATTCACAGGATGTGAGGCACAAGGGTGCCTTGGAGGGCCCCATTCATTTCCTCTCCGCTAGGGTTTTCACGGAGGAAAAAACACATAAAAATCCAGGTTGAGAGGAAACTTGTAGTATGCTTTGAGGGACCATGGTGCTCCCGCTAAGCATTTGGATTCCTTTGGACTGCTGTGCTACCACCAGGGAATGACGGCTTCCTGGCGATGTCGGAGGTCCTAGGGCAGCACGAACACTTGGATCATAATGTGGCGTCGTAAGACCACCAGCACCGCCCCACCATGAGTCTGGTGGCTCGAAGAAAACCAGACTCATAATTAGGCTCTCAGTGTGCACTTCATTATTCCTGTGAAGTGGTCTGTACCACACAACACTTTAATAGCAGTTAAGTGACTGGACATTATCTAATTCCCTGGGCATGATAGATCTCCTTCAGAATTCTGGTGCGGTTGCTTCTCCAAAGGGAATTTTCCTAGACGGTGGAGTCAAGCTGCAAAATGCATGCTGGTTAAAGGTGGGGCACTCTGCCTACTGATCAGCCCTTCTGACCATACACGGCCCTGGACTGCTGGGCCAATTACCAACAGCAAAGCTGCAGTATCATTTATCACCCTTGCAAGAAAGAGAGGTGTCTTATGAAGCCCCTGAATCTGACACTTGATTTCACCCACACTTAAGCCACTCATTTGTTTGGGCACAAAGGCCATGGCGTCTCTATGCACTCTACAGATCAGTCCTACTATTAAGGAAGGAATTAGACTAATGCTGCTGCACCAGCTAGGAGAGAGAGGGGGCCTGCCTGCCCAGTGAGCTCTCCCACTTCCATGCTCCAGCAGATGAGTAGTGGCTTGTGTCTAGGAGGAAGAGGAAATGGTACATTGTCAAAAGGGAAATGAGTAGCCAAGGATAGCAACTTTTCCTGCACCACCTGCACAGTCACCCAGCCTTCAACAGTTCTAGGGCATTTATTGTTAAAAGAAGGAATGTGAAATAGCTGGAAATTCAACTGCCCTCTCTGGGACTCCTGTTAAAACATCCATACAGGAGAAGATGCTGCCCATAGCAACAACATCCGGAGGCACTGAAATTGCCTACAACGAGGTGCAGCTCTGCCTCATGATCTGTTGCCTACCCTCTGTATAAACAGCTTGGCTTCTCCACTCTGAGTTGATTGTGCCTCCAATCCCTAATAATTTGTGCTTCAGCACCCAATGGATTTCCTGAAGCACATGGCACCATGCTCGATAAACATAACACCAGCTACAGTGTCTTGCTCACTCATCCTGGTCTGGGGCAGTCCCAAGTGCCTTATCACATCATAACACCCAGTGGCCTCCACCTCTCTCAACCACTGACACCATTCCCAGCAAACCACTCAGCTGCCACCTCCAGCCTCACCTGAGGGATGCAGACAGGCTGGAGGGAGGAGGACAGTTTCAGGCTCCAGCATGATTATAAAATATAATTATTGACAGAAGAGAAACTAGCTGTTAAACATTGTAGTCAAGTCAAGTAAAACTTTATTCGGCATAAGCCATAAAAGTGGGCAATAAAATTGTACAGTACAAATAATTGTTCTTAAAATATTAAAACATTCTCCTGGTAAGACCATTGTTTTCCACGGAGGTGCACAAATTATGTGTAATTGCTACTAGAAATACACCCCCTCATAATCATTGCAATAATGAGAAATCATAAACCACTATTTCATCCTGTAAGAATATTAAAAAGGCAGCTTGTAAAAATATAACAGTACTATGAAAGGTATAGTGCAAATACAGGGGGTGGCATTCTCATTATCACAGTGGGTTCATCTCATCTCTCTTCCTGATTGCTATTGAGTTCCTTATAAAATTATAAAATTAAGAACAACAAAACATACTTCTATCATGTAGAGATTCTGTAAAAATGTCAGGCCATCCATATGAGTTCTAAGGTTGGATTTTCGTAAGACCGGCCTTAAAAACTAAATTCGGGGATCAGCATATAATAAGCAGAACAAGATAAAGTGAACAGTGCCTTGTTTGCTGGTATGATCTCACCAACAAGTCATGTGACAAAACGCATTCAACAGGGAAAGCCACCTTAAAATATAAAATGGAGAACTTCAAGAGAGTTAAAGAGCAGTGGCAAACTGGGTTTATTATCCAGAGTAGGTATTTTTCTATGTTAGCAGTCGTGGAGATGAGGCCTTCTGAAGCCTTAAGTTAGAGCGATGGTTCATAAAACACATTTTAACTATCTCTATGGTTTTTAAAGTCATCTGGGCATGATTTGTGAACAGATTTTTCATACCTATAGATACAAAAGTTTCCATCAGGTAGGTGAACAAGGAAATTTGGGCCACCCCATTCAAAGAATATCAATCGGAAATGCAAGATCAGACCACCTCTGCCTCCGGGTTTGTCCAGGTCTTAATTCACAATAGTAAAGGTGCCATGTCCAGTGTGTCTTCTAAATAAGTATAGCCCAATTCTCCATGGTATATCAATGTGGCAGTTTCTGGGGGTGCCATTAATAATCTCTGCAAAAAACTATTTTCCACCTGCTGCAGGGGATCGTGTTTGCATGCCCCCATAAACCCACTTGATATGCCCCAGCAGAAACACATTTGGCTATATAAAGGTGGATTCATTCTTTGATGGGTTTCTGTCCTCTGGGAGAATCAAAAAATTGCCTCAATATTCCTTTTAAAAAGTTGTACTGTGGCAATTAAAAGTGTTTTCCAATTAAAATCATTTATTTTCTCTAGAATAGAGTTCCTCATCACAAAAGTTTTTGATTTAGTACTACGTGGGCAACGGGTCATAATAAAAGACCTGTGATTTATTCTGAGATCTAGGTTTCCCATATATATCGTAAAGATGCACAATAGTTTGCAACCAATTTGCAGTGCAGGCCATTAATACGGCCTTATCCGCGTGGAGTAAAATGGGGATTAATTGGCTGCCTATTCATGGAATGTCCTTCCCTTCCTTGACCAGGTGTTCAGAAATTCCATTAATATATAGCACGAAGAGGAAGGAGGCAGAAATACAACCCTGTCTCACCCCCTGTAGGGACTTTATTTCAGAGCTTATTTCACTCTGTGGCCATACCAGAACTTCACTGTCAGATATAGTTGTTTAATCAATAGTAAGAGATTGGGTTCAACCACCATTGATTTTATCAGTGCCCAAAGTTTGGAACAATTAACAAGGTCGAAAGCACTGGTTAAATCTATAAACGCCAAATGAAGTGATCCCTTCCAAATGAAGTGGCCCCTTTTTTGTCCTAACGTACTTCCCTGATATCAAATAAAAATGTAAACATTGGTCAGTTGTGCTTACCCATGGTCTGAACCCAAATTGAACATTAGACAGGATATTGTGTTCAGTAGCCCACTGCATCAGCCGTGCTAGGAGCACCCTTCCAAGTATTTTCAGACTAGAGTTGTTTAAGGATATAGGTCTGTAACAAGATGGTGATTGTTAATCTCCCTTTTTATATATTGGAATAATTATGGCAGTTTTCCAGGAATCACTACTCGGTCAGAGACTGGTGCTTTTCCAACACCACTTTTTTAAATTTCCTTTACTACCTCACCTACTTCGATGGGTTTGAAAGTATCCTGAACCTTAATGCTATGCAGGTTTGTGTCTGCGATTGATAGAATGGGTGGGATAATACCTGATTTGAACACTCCTGGTAGTAAGATGTATGAACAATGGGCCACACATTTATCAGCAGGGATCACAGCTTCTATTTTTGGTGACTCATTGTCAATAAAGAGAGGGTGATTGATTATATACCAAAGGAGCTTGTTATCACTCAATGTAGCAGCATTTTGGAGATCTTCCCATGCCAAAGCTTGTATATCTCTTTTCCTTTCCTCAACTACGTGTTTAAATAATTTCCTTGCTATTTTTACCTCCTCTACAGAGTGGGCCTGTTTTTTAAGATAGCCTTTAAATTCCTGTGGGCTAAAGAGCATTCCGAGTTAAACCATCTGTGAAGGGGGTATTCTCTCAGAGTAATATGTACAAATAGGTTATCTGAAATTTCTTTACATAAGCTCTCAAAACACTGTAGAATTTGATGGCTAGGTGATGGGTAACAATCTGTGTATTAAAGTGTTCCGGATTTACCTTTTCTCATTTGACCTTAATGCCCCTTTTATTTGGGTGCTCTATTTTGCTGCTCTTGACTGCTTTTGTACACTTCAGCTGATGATTCATGACTAGCATGAGGGGGTTGTGTTCACTCAATTAAATTGCCACAAGAATCCTAACTTTACGACTTTCGATATTCACAAAAGGCATTTGGTAGTAGTAAAGTTAGGAATCCTAACTTTACTACTACTAAATGCCTTTTGTGAATACCGAAAGTCGGAAAGTTAGGATTTTGTCTCAGTTTAGTAGTAGTAAAGGTAAGAGTCTTAACTTTACTACTACTAAATGCCTTCTGTGAATACCAAAAGTAGTAAGTTTAGAATTTTATCTCAGATTAGTTCTGTGAATCGGCCCCATGTCATCAATATTACCATTTAACATGTTATGGGTGATGGGATATGTGAGGTTATAAGAAGTACATGTCATGTGTAAATTATAGTTAATTCACTCCAGTATAGCTGATGATATTCAGTGCTTTTTAAGCCTTAGTTTTAAACTTATTGTTTTGAAGAAACTTTACATTGAGGCGAGGTAAGTAACATCTTTATGAACTGTCTCATAGGTTCTCATTAATAGAACATCTCCTCACAGGCAACATTCTGAACCATACAAATGTACTTCTGAGATGGGAGGGAGTAAGGGGAGGAGAATGGAATGGTCAGAAAGCCACAAGCAGCTGACTGCGTAGCTAATTACAACACATTTCCTGAGGATAGGGAGAGAAACAAAAGGATTATTTCATACAATAGTACTTCTGCCAAAATAGAGGATTTCTCATTCTTTTGCTATAAGAATTATATTTTTTTATTAACTTGACTTGCTGTACTCTTCCCGGGTCAATCTAATTGTTCAGTCATCTGACCAACTTGTCCATGCTCCACAGTTGACCATTGTCTATACATATCAATATTGTGTTTTACTTTAGTAATTCACATCGGTTTAGAATATTTACTCTCATTTAACCAATATAACCTATCTTCAACTTTGGCATGTTACGCCATGTTTGGAATCATACCATTCCTTATATTTTGCTTGATGATTTAGAATTATATTATTTTTGAGCAATTGTCCAGAATTTTTGGGAATATATCCTCCCACCCAACTTGGACAAAGCTTAGAGCAGGGATGTTTGCCCCATGAGATACAAATGGGAAAATACCTGTAACCAAATTGGGAGTAATGTTGTATGCCCATAACATGCCTTGAATTGTTTATCTACTGGATGGCCAGTCATACAAGATAGTTGGATAAATCTTTAATCATTCTGCTGGTTCTCTACACTAAACCATTAGCACAAGGACAATATAATGCTGTTTCTGGTGCTCAACGGAAAGTTTATAGAAAAATCTTTTATGCAATTGAGGTGAATTGTACCCATTATCCTTATCTAACGTACCGGCAGCACCTTCAGAAGATAACGTCTCTCTTAAAAACTCATTTACCATATTAGTCTAGACCCAATGTGAATGATAACCCATCAAAACATACATGAAACATTTTGTAACACCTTTCTTATTAATAGAATCAATAATATATAATGCTGATTTGTTTTGAGGTTTTTCTATAACTGGCACCTAGGGAAGGGTGGGGGGGGTTACAAATTAATCTAGATTTGTCACTCACAGCACAAGACTAGCAATCCTTCACTTTTGTTTCTACTGTTGCATCCATCTCTGAGAACCAATAATGTAGCCTCAATCTCTACTTGGTGAGTCATCTGCATAAGTGTCTCTCATGTGCTAAATGCACAATGTTTCCTTGCATATCTACTGGAGGTGTGATCTTGTCATTTCTCAGCACTGAGGGCCTGATTAATAGTTTGGTGGGTGGGATACTCCATCACAAAAGTGACGGATATAAAGTCTGCCATATTACAAGCTCCATAGGATATAATGGAATTGTAATACTGCGGGCAGGATATCCGTCACGTTTGTGACAAAGTATCCCATCCGCCAAACTCGTAATCAGGCACTAGGTCATTTTGAATTGACAATTCATCTCTAACTTCCCAGTAACCTTTCAATTCATTCACTTAAATCACTGCACTTGGAAGACAAACAATGAATAATGTAATTTTGTAAATCATTTAAAACCACATCTAGGTTTGGGTAGTGCTTTCCATTCATCTATACTAATAGCTGTATCAGTCACTTCTAAGACTGGACAGTCACTTATTTTGAAGTCATACCTTGTGTCTATGAGACCCCTTAAAAGGAAATCAGCAGTAAAATTACACTCACCTGGAACATATTCTACGTTGTAGAAAAAACCTTCTAGACCACGCACCAATTTTTCAATGCATGGAGTTGTATTCTCTACTACTTTTGTTTTAAACATGTAGGTTAATGGTTTTTGGTCTGTGCAGACTATGAACAGTATACCCCATTATAATATATGAAATGATGAATGGCCCAAAAGACATGCTAAAAACCACATTTTCTAACACTGAATAATTTAGCTTTGAATTGTCAAAAGCAACAATGGTTTCTTTTTCTTCCACTATCTGAGATAAAGTTTCTCCTAGACTTTTAGCACTGACAACCGTTGCCAAACATGGTTTCCTTTTTAAGTCAAATTACCTGATGATGGGGCAGTAATAATGGCTTTTTTACACTTTGAAATGTAATTTGTATTCTTTATCCTAACAAAATATTTTACCTTTCTTCAATAATTCTCTCAGACTTTAAGTTCATTCTGAAATGTTTTTAACATATTTCAACATGGTATTTCCAAACCAATGATTACAGTTCATCTTTATTAGTAGGATGTGGTGCTTTTTTAACTGTATCTACTAGGCTCACTTTAAGTTTGAACACAACCCTTTGAAATAGTGTACCTCACACCAATCTCAAATTTGTGCCTCTTAAAAGTTTGCCTCACAAAATCTTCCCTAAACTTTTTTTTTTAATGTTGTTATGTTCTACACCATAAGATCCATGTCTCATAATGTCATCTTGGAAACACAACATGATTTTCTTCATTATTTTTTGAACACTGCAGCTGCAGAGACAAGTACAAACTGCATTCTACAAAACATAAATGCCCTTACAAGTGTGGTGAAAGCAGTTAAAAGTCTGACACCATGGTTGAAATATACTTGATGCTATGCCATTGATAGATCAATTACACTGAAACAGGATACCTGTCCTATGGTACTAAACATATCACTGATGCAAGGCAGGGTATGCCTTTCTACCCAAATGTGATTGTTTAGGTCCCGCAAATCCACACAAAACCTAATGGTCTTTCTTGACCAGAACCACTGGAGGAAGCCACTGAAAGTAATCAATTGGCTGTATTATGCCTAATTCCATCAAACATTTTAGTTCCATTTCGAGGGGTTGTCTCATGAAATATTGAGCATTCCATGCTTCATGTACTACTGGCATGAAATTTACTTTCAATGTAATTTTATGTGGGAAGTTTTTTTTTTAACAAAGCAAGGTTTTACAAAAACAGTTCAAGAAATTCACCACATAAATGGTCCCCCATTATAGACCTGTTTACTATTAAGACTTGCTCTGGAGTGTTGGAATCCAGTGTTATTCCCAATTCATTTTAGTGTTTCTACCCAGCAGGTTAGCTTCCTTCTCAACTATATAATTTTTTCCCACTGTGAATCAATCTTTGAATGAGATATGTGTTTTCATCATCCCAACTAAAGAAATCAGAACTCTATTGTATCCACTGGGATTTATAGTTGGTGTTGCTACTGCTGGAGGAATTGTATTTTGTATAACTTTAAAATCATTATGGTTTATAAGGTTGAATGGGGAACACCATCTACATACATATTTATCAGTTCACCAATGAGATTGACTTTGCAATCAGGATAACATAGTTGGTCACATTACTCTATACTTGAAAAACAAGAGAGACAGATCGCCTTGTGCGTTATTATAGCAATGAGTTTGACAGTAATGGGATCCTAAGATGACAAGTTGGAGGGACCAGTCAATGACAGGGTTGTGTAGTTGAAGCAACGGGATCCCTAAAATAGCACCAAAGGTAGGTGTGTTGTATGATATCAAATGTCGAGGTCTCAGTATGCCCATTCTCACAGATTAAAGATAATTGAATCATTATGTATACAATCATCCCAGAAAAGAGCTTGGAACCATCCACGGCTCTAAAAACCTCTGGCTTATCGTTCCTAACCCGTGGAATATCTAAAGAACTAAAGAACTGGCCAAGGCTAGATCTAAGAAGTTTCCTGTAGCTCTAGAATCTATGAGCATTGGTAGATTGTGTCTCCATTGTGAAGAAATTATAAGGGTGACTGGTATCAATAATCTTTTATTCGATCTTTAAAAAAGATCATAAAAGCACAGATTAAATAAATACAATAAAATATATGCATAACTCATTTTCATGGATATCAAGCTCAGTGTAATACATATGTTTAAAAACATTAAAATCATAATAAATGAACAAATACAAAAAAAAGCCCCTACAAGCAACTAAAAAGACCCCTAATGCCCCCGTCCATTGATTTTCTATTACGAATGGCTATCATAAAAAAACAACAGACACTATAACACATTTCTGGGCTGTTTATCATTTGAAGATAAGTTAGTGCCACTCTACATTTCCAGAAGGCTAATTTTCTCAATACAGATTTAAAATATAACTGAAAGAAACAATGATAAAAGCCACTGAAGAACATGAAATGTAACAAAGATTGTTTCTCCCTGTCTTTACTCCACACACCTGCCAGTTCGTGAAAACAAACCAAACACCAGACCCTGATCTAAATCTAAATAGGAGTGATCTTTCCCAGCGGGTTAGCTCTAGCATAAGGTATAGAGGGATGTCAACCATGGCGAGCGTAGTGTGATAATAACTGACAGTATGCTTGATCACAATCTCCTGAAACAACTTGGTAAGAGCATCATTAGAGATCTCTGTTTCACTATATTTTTACTATCTTTGTTAATAAGAGCAGGAGTGCTGAACAATTCTGAAAGAACGATATTGCTCAGTGAATTTGGTACAAATCACAGCCAAAGGATGGGTAAAGCCTTATCCAAACTCAGGCAATCGTTATAACTGCCCTATTGAAACTAGCCTCCCTTTTGCTCCAGATATTGACCCAGAGAAGCGGGGGCAGTCTAACTGTATCAAGTATATACTATAGATGTAATTCAGAGTGTAACATAAAAGTGACACTAGAAGGAGGGAGATTCAACAATCTTCTACAGATCCTGTTTTCTTCCACCTGGACTGGGGTGGCATTACAGAATCCCCAAACCCCAGCTCCATAAGTGGCCGTAGGGACACACTGCATTTTGCATAGTTAAGCAAAGGAGAAATAGTGGACCAACCATCCTTCTTGGCCAAATTAAAAAGAGAATCCGCTACCCTCCCTAAGTTCCCGGCGTGAATTACTAGCTCAAATGCCAGGCCTAAATAACAAAATCTTGTCACTCCACTTAGCTGTTTCTCTCCCAAGTTTAGTACTGGTAAAGCTTTCTTTCCAGGACCACAAGTCATAATATGAGATTTTTCAGAGTTAGTTTTCAAGTCTAAAGTATTCATGAAGATTACAAATGAATCAACCAAATTACAAAGGTCACGCTGTGTTCTAGCCATCAGTACCTTATTGTCGGTGTATAACAGAGCCGGGACAGCTAAGTTATCAATTTTCAGCATATCATTTGTTGACTCTGATAAACAAGCCCCAAATTGTTTATGTACAGGATGAAAAGCAATGGTGCCAACACACATCCTTGATGTACACCACTAACTAAAGGAAACAAATTGGTGAGTTTGCCTGATTGGCCTTACCTAACCCTGGCACTCAGGTTTTCGTGAAGATCATGCAAAAAGTTCTCTAGCGCAATGTCTACCCCCGGATTGCTCAGCATCTGCCATCATTTTGTTCTGTTTATGCAATAAAATGTGGTAGAAAGATCCATAAAGAGCAGGTACAGTGGACAGCACCTGGGGAAAGTATACTAGCTTACTATCAGATGTAAATTCAGGCACTCATCCACTGTGTCCAGCCCAGGATGAAAGCCGTATTGGTGCGCAGATAAAATCTTATTGTCTAAATCCCAAATTTGTAAATGGTTACAAATAGCTCTCCCCAATATCTTTACTGTGCTACCCACCAGAGAAATTGGTATGCAGCATTTTGGGGACCCCCTGTCCCCTTTCTTAAAAATTGGCACTATTATAGACTTAGCCCAAGACTCTGAGCTGTTATAACACAAAGAGTTGTTAAAAATATTCACCAAAAAGGGGACCCCAGAGATCCGGATTGCATTTGAATAGGTCCATGGGGATCCCATCAGGACCCGGCGCCTTACCACCAGCACTTGCTCGGGTGGCAGCAGCTAGTTCCTGAACGGTAAACTGCAGAGGAATAGGGGGATAAAAGGCTCCTTCCACGCAACCTCGTGCTCACTGACGCTATCCAAAGAGTAAATGTCAGTGAAATATTTCACCAAATCCTGCCCAGAAATGTTATATATTAAAAGAGTGTTTGCAGGGGTATCATGCAGGGAAAGCCTATGTGCAGTTTCCCAGAACATCTTGCTATAGCTATGCTTAGCAGCCTGCTCTAAGCCCTCCCAGTCCTTTTGGAACAAAGAATGCTTCCTTTTCTTAATGATTGTACTATAGAGCTTCTTGCCTCTCGGATCACCCTTTTATCTCTAGGGGAATCCGCTAGCACCTTTCTAAGATGGCGCCTATCTACAGAACAATGCTTATCAAGCCACTGTGGGCAGGTTATCACAGGTTTAAAGGGTTTCAGTAAGGAGTTCCTAATAATGCTATACAGTTGCTGGTGATGATGAGACAGCTCATTCATGGTTCCATCACACAGACACAGATGCTTCTTTCCTAAATTATTTAATGCTGCTGAGAGTTCTTTAAGATGCCAAACCAACCTTACACTGTTTTTGGAGTGTGTATAAATACCATTGAGTGATAAGGGACCTCTTTCCATATCAAATGGGAAAACTACTTCGACAAGTAAGGCATTGTGGTTACTTCACTGAGTTTCAATTACTAAAGAAAAGAGAGACTTGGGATACTGGATCTGCTCAGCAGCTGTGTGACACTGCATTACAGAATTTGCCGCTCCGAGACCTTTCGTGTGTGCAAAGTATATTTGCACTGGACTAGGACCTCTGGTTTTGTGATGACTCAATACACTGGAAATAACAATAGGGGTTAGTTACCATCAGTACACTAACAAGCTTCTAATACAATGACCATGCATTGACTTCAGTGGCATACACTTAGAGGTTTCATCAGCAGAACAACATGAGAGCAGAAAAAGAAAAATTACAGATTGGAGTGTGGTACACTCCCAAGAATCAAACTCAGAATACAGATTGGAGTTACTAGCACTCGCAAGTGTTCAACTCGGAATACAGATATCGTTACAAGGTTCATGCATATATTAAACTCTCTTGCACAATCACAGTTCAAGCACCCTAGGTTGCAAGTTGGGTCCGGAGCATGAACACACAAGTAGCACTGGAGCAAATCATGGAGAGGGCATGGAGGAAAAGTCTAAAGTTTTTGAAGACGCTAATACTCAATCCTGCTTACTACTATAGGAGGATTATTGTGCACTATCCATAAATAAAGTACTTAGCATTGTTCTTCCACTTGTCTGAAGTTCGAAGAAGATCTCAAGGCTTTGACTCAGAGAATCTCGGGGAACAGGAGCAGCTGTGCAGGAGTAAGAGATGAAGGAGGTGCTTGAATAATGGGAACCATGGGGAGTCAAGGGAACCACGGGTTCAACTTGGACTTGAAGGAGACTCAAGCACTTCTTCATTCTGGCTGGATTCTTCAGGTGAGTGGGAAGAGAAACGTTTGTTCCTCGGAGACCGAGGATAAGCAATGACTCAGGGTTGGGCATGGTTTATATACCCTCTTGAAGGCTTAACGGATGTAACTAGTTCATGTGTGGCCTGTGGGGCACATAGCTGCCTAGAATGTTCTTAACGACCCTTGAAGGAAATATGTGTTAGTACACTATCTTTGACCCTACAGGAAGGGCAGGCACAACTTGACAGTTGAAACCAATTAACCACAACATGAATGTATTATTTTTGCTTGAACATGCATAATGGAAAACAGCACCAAAGCTCTAGCAACAGCGTACGCAAGGTACTCTAGTGGTTCACAGGATTCTGCGGGAAGCTTGCAGATACTCAATGGAAAACTACACCAAGGCCCTGGTAATATTGGGTACAAAGTACTCTATTGGTTCATTGCTTCACGGGTTCTGTGGTACACTTACAGGGACTCAATGATGAAATCACAGGCCTTGGGGAACCTCAGCCAAGGTATAATAGCTTGCCATTAAATGCCACAGTGGTAATACAACATGAGCCCTGCACACTAAGCAAACTACAAGGGGGCACATGATGGGGTTGTGACACTGGGTATATGATATAACACTCTACAAGGGACTTACAAGTAAATTAAATAGATCAAAGAGGTGTAAGCCAATTATACTCTGTTTTTAGGAAAGAGCACAAGCACTTTAGCACTTGTTAGCAGTGGTAAGAGCAACAAAAACAAATTTGCATAAATTGGAGTAGAGAAGGCAAAATGTTCAGGGATTGTCCTGCAGAAAGGGCCAGGTCCAACCACTATAATGTATTATTGTTCAATTTATTGAAGCTTCAAATATAGGACATTATATCAGAACAATTAGATTAGCAAATATTGGAGGAAAATAGTCAGCTGTATGTTGACAAAGCATTTACTAATTTAGCAGATCAACTGAAAAAGCGCACTGATGATTGTGTAGGTAAATTGATGCCTATTAGGGGAAGCTTAATCAACAAGTGGCAGATGAGACAAGATTTTGGTCTGTCAGAGAATCAGAAGAGCAGATGACCGGCCAATGTTTTTATGTAAGGAGTTCTCCTCTCCAACTGAGGAGTCTCCGCAGTCATGAAGGTACTAGGAATACTGAAAAAGAATAAACTTATACAAAAGCACAAGTTCACCTTTGTGTATCATGCCCAGAGTCTCTAAGACCAACTTTATCTGGTAAAGTGACCTACACGAAGGAGTTAGATCCATCTGTTTGAAATCTCTCTCTATATATATATTCACTGAAAAAAACAAAGCTTACAGGGACATTATAGTTATGAAATTTAATTTAAAAATCCTTAGGAATTCACTGAAAAAAATGAAAGTTATTATGAAGTTATAGTTTGGTTCACATCTCACACACACAACCATAGAAATTTAGCAGTTAAAGCTAGAGTTATCTGAAGAAAATATAACTTATGCCCTTAGATAACTATAACTTGTGAATTATTCAGTGAGACACCCTAAGACACACAGATGCATATCATTGGATACCCATGGTACGGTAGTATACTCAGGCACAGCCTTATTGATATACTGAGATAGGTAGAGATAGGTAGAGACAGACAGATATAAGCATACAAATTAATAGAGTAACAATGACTATAAATAGCTACACCACTGTTTTGCTTTTTTCTATCCACACATCTACTTCTACTTAAAACCAGAGAATTACAATGCCTGAAAATCTGAAACAAGAAAGAAACAGAAGCAAGGATATTATCTTCTTACAACAGAGAAACAAAGGGAAGAAAATGTGGACAATGTTGATAAAGAGAAAAGAGCTGTTGGTAAGAAAACTAATATGTTTCTTAAAATAGTATGTGGAAAACTGGAAATTGAAAAAAAGCAAGTAAATAAAAGCATGGTTTCAATTTAACTAACAGTGGACAAAAAAGAAGTGATATTAAGAGAAATAAATCTTACAAGAAAGCAAATAGTTTAACAAGAAGACAGAGGCAGTATAAAGAAATAAGAGTCCGAATGTTTCGCAGTAGGGTAACTCAGAATCTTGTACAACCTATGAAGCATTATAAGGTAGCAAGAAAATCACTTAAACAAAAGGAACATGTTGAGGCTGTAGTTTATAAGGCATATGCCATGGGGAAGAAGCTATTTATTTTGATACTGAACACTGGATAAAAGAGTGTTTTGTATGAGGAGAAGAAGTACAAACAAAAATAGACTTGTGAATAAAAAAAAAATTTGTATATTTTTCAGAGGTGTACGTACAGTACGGAGCCTTTCTTTAATGAAGTTCATGCAGTTAAAACAATTGTTCGATGTTATGAGGTAAAATATGGCACTCCCACTGCAAAAGAGGCGATTTAGAGGAAATGATAGTTGAAGAGGTACAAGGAATAAAAATGTAGTAGTATTTGTAGTGTTCAGCAACAATCAGTTGACATATTTAGAAATGTGTTTCTTAAATTTCCAGATAGAAGTATGAAGCTGAAAATTGCCATTTTGCAAGGATTAGATCCATGCAAAGTGATGAAGTACAGTAATTTACTGGGACATTCACTGGCATGTCTATTGAAGAAAGTGTGCATAAGCAGCTTTGTTCCCTTCAGGATTTTAGCTGTGCATTACTCTAAAATGGGGAATTGGTTAGGAGACTTTACTATGTAAAAACTCCTACCTTATGTTTATGAGAGATGAATACAGCTCTGTTGCATGGTACACTAGCAGAGGCATAAAAAATTTGTGAAGATGCTCAGTTTAATTTCTTTGCTCCTCAACAGGAGTGTATGGAAAATGAAGAGTTGTATTTGTGTAGGTGTAAAGGAACAGGACACAGGCATTATTAATAACTTTGCACAAGAGATTGCAATGTTTAACATAGTATCTTCAGAGAAACCAGACTGTGCTTGTATTTGTTGTTGTCGCCGTCACTACAAAAATCCAAATTTGCAATGTAGTTGTAGGCTCAAAAACTGAACAAGAGAATAGAGATAAGTGCTAAACATTTGGTATATATTTATTCGTAGAGAGATGATTTGACTTGCCTACACGGCAAGTTACTTTTAAGTACTGCTATGATAAGTTAGAGGATAACATAATGCCAGCTAGAGCAGTACATAACAAGTTAGAATAAGTAACTATTCAATAAGAACTATGAGATTTAAATGTTTATGAATCAATTCTCAAGCAATGTGTACACCGACTCAGGCTACAGTTCATATGGAGCCGAAGACAGGGAAACTGCCACCAACTAAGCTTCAGAAAGGCCTTAAAGGAAGTGTTGTCTAGTTACCTTTAGATTTTAAATAAAATATTGAAACTGTAGAAGTAGACAGAGATATTGATGAACTACTAATCATTCTAGTAAATGGTGTGACTACTAAGATTAAAAGAATCTGTCAAGAGTTAGTGGGTATTAGTAAAGTATAAAAGCAACATTATACCTGGTACAAAATTATCTTTATTATAAAAATGTTGATGTTGTTCAAGATGTACCATATATGGAAGATAAAACATGACCATCAAGTGGACAGATTAAAAATGTGTATTGATCTAGATCAGAAAAAATGTAAGAACACTATAGCATCCATCATCTACATTCTAAAGAAATAATCAGTGATGCTATTGATCTCTTTCAAATGAAACAAGCAAATGGAGATCCTACGAGTTTGTGGGAAAAAAGCTTCAAGGATTTCTGTTTTCCTCAACTATTTGCCACTGGAGCAGATGGCAGCTATGATGGCCTCCCCATACAGATACCAGCATCTGAATACCGGTCAACCAGATTAAATGTAGGGGATCCAAGATTTCGGCAGTGTACGCCCTACATATTCCATCTTCTTTTTGAAAGTGACTTGTCTAGACTTTCATATGCTGTAAACCACATACTGAAGACAGGAGTTAATCTTGAAAATTTCTCTGCAAAGGAATTTGTTGACCAAGTTCATGGAAAGTATGAAAACTTAGAATACAAATTGATTAAGTTGATTGTGTGACACCGTGGCACCTACAAGTATTGGTATCGTAGTTATTGAGAGCTGAAATGCATGTTGAGAAGCTTTGGTGCACCTACTTGGATTCTGACACTCAGCTGTGCTGAATATGCATGGGATGGCCTGCTTGAATTTTTGAGAGAAGCAAACACAAACATTAAGGACATCAATGCCAAGACAGCAGGAGTATTTTGCTCTTTGGATCCTGCTACTGTTTATAGATTTTTCAACCACAGGTTTCACCTGCAACAAAACAAATCCTCCTCTTGACGAAGTTAGAGGTGCTCTGCATAGTCACATGCTGTTATGAATAAAAGATGCACCGGATTTGCGATTCTAATAGGTTTACTGAATAAAGAATCGAGATTTTATTTAAGACAAGGAGGCTAACATTATGCATTACTACTTTTATTCACCACTTCTGAGCAGCAACCATTAAAAGCTCAATAGAACTCAATAACATCACAATAACTAAAAAAATGTTCCGTCCCATAAGTAGACAGTGTCGTCCATCTTCTTCCTCTTTTCGTTTGCTCTTCCAGCCTAAAATACTTGTTCTTTATTTCCAGCTATCCTCTTCTAATTTTCTGCAAAAAGAAACATTAAAATTTCAACATGAAACTGCATCCCATAAAAACTCTAATACTTTTATTAAGCTCTCATCTTTAATATATGAAACCTGTATAATTCCACAAACCAATACACCATACCTCTATGAGAAAAAAGGGTAGGGTGGGAGGGATAATGCTAGCCTCCTTGTCTTTAATAAAATCTCGATTCTTTATTCAGTAAACCTATTAAAATCACAATTTTATTTCAAGACTAGAAGCTAGCATTATGCATGTTCAAAACGTTTTTAAAACACATTTTGAAACATGATCTATCAACTCAAAATAGAATCTTCTAAAGGTAGTAACAGAAGACCAATCTGCTGCTTTCATAATATCCTCCAGTCTTCCCCCTAGCATACTCACCCTACTTGCCAGAGCTCTTCTCACTGAATGTGCTGTAAACTTTGATAAATCCACACTTGCCTCCTTCATAGCAGACTTCACCCATCATGCAATCGTTGCACACAAAACTGCTTTATATGGTTTCACATATGAAATAAGCACCTGCTCTCCCCATCTGCTCTTTTTTTCCAGCATTCTTTTCTCATACTCCTTTAAACAAGGTACCACGCGTAAACTAGGACATTCATCAAATATTGGATAAAAAATTGAACCTGACATAGTCTTTATATTTCAAAAATCACGCCATTCGCCTGATAAAATCTATGTTATGTATCCAGTGCCTTGACATCTGATACCCTCCGGAAAGATATAAGACATAACAAGGTCGCCAACTTCCAAGATAACTCTCTTGTTTCCAAATATTTTTTGTTTGGCCAACCTTCAAACATCCTAAGAACTAAATCTACATTCCATAAAGTTTGATACTTAGGATTTGGTGGTCTCCTTAATCAAATATCTTTCATTACTCTACACATTAAGGGACTTCTTCCAATTGGAACACCTTGTTGGAGTGAATGACCAGCAGAAACAGCTGATCTATAACAGTTCACTGTCCTATAAGACATCCCGTTCTCAAAAACCTCAGCCCAAAAATTAGCTACTTGAATATCAACAGCCTGCAAGGGATCCAAACCCCTTTCCATGCCACATCTTCCATTTTCCTCTATACTTGTTCCTTGTTCCTTGTGCCCAGGACTCATTGAGTAACTCTGCAGCTGATCCCGAAAGTTCTGAGAATCCTGTTGAACAGCTGATATCTTCCAAACTAGAAAGTTAGGAAAATCCGACTCCACCAACGGGTGCTCTTCTCCTTCCAGATTTGTCAAAAGACTTTTGAACGCCATTATCAAAAAAGGCTCCTTTATTGCCAATCCCATCACCAATGGAAAATATGGTTGACTCTTCCAAAATGGGGTTATCAAAACTAACTCACATTTCTGTCTCCTTACCTGAACCAAAACTCTCTGTATCATAGAGAATGGGGGAAAAGCATACCCCTTCAACCCTTTCCATTCCTGTAGAAACGCATCCACTGCCATCGCCCCTGGATCCGCTCTCCAACTCACATAATTCGTTAGCTGGTGTGTTAATCTTGATGCAAAAAGATCCACCTCCAAAGGACCCAACTGCTCTAAAATTTCCTGAAAAACCTCTTCTTTCAATTTCCAATCACTGTAATCTGTTATGTGTCTTGAATTCGAAACTGCTAACAAATTTTGAACCCCTGGTAAATATTCTGCCTTCAGTCCTATCTTCTGTTCCAAGCAAAATTCCTATATTTCTTTCACCAGAACCTGTTTATGTAAGCTACAGCAGTTACATTGTCCATCCTCAACCAAACCGATTTGCCTTTCAAGTCTGCCTTAAAACTCTTCAATGTGAAAAATCCTGCATTCATCTCTAGACAATTGATATGTTTCTCCTTCTCCAAGGGAGTCCAAAGCCCCCAGTTTCCTAGCCTACTCCAAAAGCACCCCAACCTGATCTGCTCGCATCTGTCTTCAAGTCTGGTCTTATCCCAAAAATTGCTCGCCTATTCCAAGCATCCAGGTGCTCTTTCCACCAAATCAATTCTTCCTTTGCTTCCATAGATATTGCCACCATATCTCCGTACCACAAACCCTTCACTAAGCCTGAGGTTTTTAGACTTTGTAAGGCCCTGTAATGTAAAGGTTCTGTGAAAACTGCCTGAATTGACGATGTTAACAAACCAATCACACGTGAATTCCCTTAACTTTATCCTCTCCTTCCTTATCACCAATTGAATCTCTTGTTTTATTATCCTCGCTTTCTTCTCAGGAAGACATAATTGATTCAAAACCGTGTCTACCACAAACCCCACATATTCCAAATTCTGCACAAGTTTAAAAATGCATTTTTCCAGATTTATCACAAAGCCCAAATTCTCTAGTACATTCCTCACCAAATCCAAATGATCGTTCAATTCTCAGATCTCCTGACTCATTATTAATATATCGTCCAGATAAATAATCATTCTGATTCCTCTCTTCCTGAAAAAACCAACCACTGGCCTCATCACCTTTGTAAAACACCAAGGGGCAGATGACAGTCTAAATGACAAGCTCTGAAATTGATATAATTGACCTCTCCACCTGAATTTCAGAAATTGCTGACTCTCTTCTGCTACTGGGATTGTAAAGTACGCATCTTTTAGATCAATCTTTATCATCCAATCTCCTTCTTTAAGTACATCCCTTAACAGATGTACACCTTCCATTTTGAAACAACGATATGTCACAAACTGATTCAAACTCCTTAGATTTATTACTGGCCTCCATCCTTTGTCCTTTTTCTCCACCAAGAACAAAGTACTTACGAAACCTTTTTCTTTTTCTTTTACTTTTATTTTCACAATCACATTCTTTTCTAACATTTGCAACACCTCTCTTTGCACTATTTCCATTAAATCCTCCTGAAAAACCAATTCATGAGGTTCTTTCATTTGCATGGGCATTGCATCAAAATTCACTAGATAACCCTCTATGGTTCTTAAAACCCACACATCTTGTGTAATCTTTTTCCAGTTTTCCTTGAAATACCTTAATCTTGCCCTTATACTGTTTGGGATATAAACAGAACCAATCTTCATGCTCACCCTGGTTATGTCCTTGTCCTGTAACCTGGCCCCTTCCTCTGATTGTGCGAGTTCATCCTCTTCCTCTTTGCAGGAATAAAATCGAACTTCCCTGGCCTCTGTAATAACCGTACCCTGGCTTTGTAGTTTGCTCGGCTGGTAGATTCGCCTCTCCTACCAGCTCGTCCATAAAAACTATTGTTTGTAAACACCCTACGCATAGATGATTGTGCCTTATCCAGGCTTGAAAGTGCGTACATAATGGGTTAAAGATTTCACCATACCCTCTCCAAACAATAATTCACGTGCTTCCTCACTGGATTCCTTATTGGCTAAGTCACTTAACTTTGGATTAATGCACATTAGCACTGTTTTTCTACTTTCTGCTAAAATCCCTGCATTCGCATTTCCCAAACAGCAAATGGCTCTCTGATACCAACCACGCAACAGTGTCAAATCCATATCTAAATTCTTAAGATATGCCTCTTCTACTGCATCCTTTTTTTTTACAATGGACCCAAAATGTCAAGAACCTTATCTTGACACTGTTCCAAGTTTCTTTCTAATCCTTTCCTTGGATCTTTACCCATTTTGAATAGATATGTAATGAGCTCAGGATCCAAGTTCGGTGTCATGGTTATTTTATCATCTATAATATGCCTTGAGCATTCTGCTCGCATAATATTCCTTTCATCCATCTCCAAAGGCTTTCTTATTCTTGCTGTAATGTAATCTGAAACATGGTCCAGAGACCACCGATCTTTTCCCCTTGGGTGTCTTATATCCTTGGGACTAAATCATTGTTCTCCAAATGGATCAACTACCATATCCCTATTCCTGTCTCTACCACTGAATTCATTCTCATCCTCCAATCCATCCTTATATTCAAATGACATCACTGTTGACATCATGCAGTGACTGTGTGTTTCTGTAAAGTTTAAATATTTTTAATATATATAGGAAAAGACGTATTGAAGAATGAGTGGGTGTATAAGTGTCTGTATGGATGATTTAGTAGGTGCGTGACTGACTCTATAAGTGAGTGATTTAACGTATCTTACTGAATGCATGGGTTAGTGACTACACTGGGTGAATGTCTGTATCCGTCTGTCTGTTGCTGTGTAAGTGGCTGCATGTGTTTGTGAATAGCTACATGAGTGTGTATATCAGTTATTGAATGGTTGTCTGAGTATCTGTATGGGTGCCTGAGTGTTTGTGTGGGAGGGGTGTGTGCGACTCTGTGCATAGATGTGTGAGTGGGTGATTCACTGGGTGGATGGTTTCAAGAGTGCATCTGTGATAGACTGTATGGGTGGGTAAGTGTGTGTAAGAGTGTGTTAGTGAGTGAATGTATGTCCCAGTGGTACATGTGTGAGTAACTACATATGTGAAAGGCAGTATATATGTGTGTTGGAGTATATAAATAGCTATTAGCGAGAGTGAGTGATTGTGATAGTGGCTGTATGGATGAGTGTGTGCTTGTATCAGTGATTGTATAAGAGCGTAACAATGTGCTAGTATTTGTATGATTAAGTGAGCTGGTGTGTGTATAACTGTATAGGTGAGTAAATGGCAGTGTGTTTAATTATTTGCATGACTGACTAGGTGTGTGAGTACCTCTATGGATGAGTGGCGGTATTTGACTGTCTATATAGGAGTAAGAGTGAATATGATAGTCCTGTACTGAGTGACCATAAGTATGAGTGACTGTACGGGTGAGTGAGTGGATGTGTGTGTGTAGACCTAAGAATCAGTGAGTGGGTATGTAGTTATTGGTGTTGGAGTGTCTATGGTTTTGCGAATGGCAGTCTGTAATTTAGAGTGGGTGTATCAAAGGTTATATTAGGGTGTGAGGAGGTGCATCAGATTATCACGTGGATGATGTCATCAGTGATGTCATCAGTGATGTCATTTGAGTTGTCATCAGTGATGTCATCAGTGATGTCACTGACCATGTCATGAGTGATGTAATATGTGACGTCATCAGCAGTGCATTGCGGGGGCGCGAGTTGTAGTTAGCTGAACTAACTATAACGGGGGAATTTCATGGGTTTTGTACGAGTGAAATGTCCAACTAACTATAACTGTCCCTAAAACCTATGGTTTTTTCAGTGAATTTCAAAGGTTTTTTAAATGCTAATTTCTAACTATAACGTGTCTGAAACCTATGGTTTTTTCAGTGAATTTCAAAGGTTTTTTAAATGCTAATTTCTAACTATAACATGCCTGAAACCTATGGTTTTTTCAGTGAATTTCAAAGGTTTTTTAAATGCTAATTTCTAACTATAACGCCCCTAAAACCTATGGTTTTTTCAGTGAATTTCAAAGGTTTTGTAAATGACAATTTTTAAATGTATTAATTGTTATATTTATTTTTTTGATACTAATTTACTACATTTTTTAAAACTATTTATTTTTAGATATTTTATTTATTAAATTACATTGTAATTACATTATACATTACATTACAAAATATACTTTCTCTGAATGAATTACTTTAGTTTAAATAGTTTGCAAATAGGCAATAGAGTTTTATGTACAGTAGTTACAGTTATTGGAATGGGCAACACAATTTCAAACACAATGCAACATTGAGCTGAATGTGAATTTCTAGTTAAATGCAATTAGTTACTTTATGGATTACTTTTCTAACCACAGGACTGGATCCTAGATTTAGTCCTGGGACATCTCCTGTAAACAGTTGAGTAAAAGCGTTTTGGTTACAGTAGTGATTTTTAAGGAATATTATTGTATTTTAAAAGTTGACAGAAAATTTTTTCACATAGAATCACCAATGTTATCCTATGGGAGGAAATTCACTTAGCAGGTAAGTAGTGTTATCGTTACTTTTTCTTACTCAGTGTTGGATCCTGGATCCAGCACTGGTGCATCTCCTGTATACAGTTGAAAGAATGCGTTTAAGTCATACAGGCGATTTTTAAGGAATATTTGTAATTTGTGAAAATCGACACTTCGAAACTTTTCTGCTGAAAACCAGACAATGGATTCCTATGGAAGGAAATATAAGTTACTGGTAAGTACGGTTAGAATTACTTTTCAGGGTCAGTGCTGGGCTAAAAGATGCAGCACTGGGTTCTCTCCTGATAACAGGTGAGTAAATCAGAATTCGTAGTTCGGTTGATTTTAGAGGAATATTATAAAGTTCCAAAACTCCACACTTAGAAGAATTTCCAAGTGAAACCAGTCAATGTTAGCCTATGGAAGGAAATTCAAGTTGCTGGTAAGTACGGTTAAAATTACTTTTCAGGATCAGTACTGGGCTGAAAGATGCAGCACTGAGGTCTCTCCTGATAACAGGTGAGTAAATTGGAATCCGTATTTCGGCTGATTTTAGAGGAATATTATAAAGTTCCAAAACTGCACACTTAGAAGAATTTCCAAGTGAAACCAGTCAATGTTAGCCTAAGAAGGAAATTCAAGTTACTGGTAAGTACGGTTAAAATAACTTTTCAGGATCAGTACTGGGCTGAAAGATGCAGCACTGAGGTCTCTCCTGATAACAGGTGAGTAAATCGGAATTCGTAGTTCGGCTGATTTTAGAGGAATATTTGTATGTTTCAAAAATCGACACTTAGAAGAATTTCCAAGTGAAACCAGTCAATGATATCCTATGGAAGGAAATTCAAGTTACTGGTAAGTACGGTTAAAATTACTTTTCAGGATCAGTACTGGGCTGAAAGATGCAGCACTGAGGTCTCTCCTGATAACAGGTGAGTAAATCGGAATTCGTAGTTCGGCTGATTTTAGAGGAATATTTGTATGTTTCAAAAATCGACACAAGAGTTTCCAAGTGAAACCAGTCAATGATATCCTATGGAAGGAAATTCAAGTTACTGGTAAGTACGGTTAAAATTACTTTTCAGGATCAGTACTGGGCTGAAAGATGCAGCACTGATGTCTCTCCTGATAACAGGTGAGTAAATCGGAATTCGTAGTTCAGCTGATTTTAGAGGAATATTTGTATGTTTCAAAAATCGACACTTAGAAGAATTTCCAAGTGAAACCAGTCAATGATATCCTATGGAAGGAAATTCAAGTTACTGGTAAGTACGGTTAGAATTACTTTTCAGGATCAGTACTGGGCTGAAAGATGCAGCACTGAGGTCTCTCCTGATAACAGGTGAGTAAATCAGAATTCGTAGTTCGGCTGATTTTAGAGGAATATTTGTATGTTTCAAAAATCGACACGAATTTCCAAGTGAAACCAGTCAATGATATCCTATGGAAGGAAATTCAAGTTACTGGTAAGTACGGTTAAAATTACTTTTCAGGATCAATACTGGGCTGAAAGATGCAGCACTGAGGTCTCTCCTGATAACAGGTGAGTAAATCGGAATTCGTAGTTCGGCTGATTTTAGAGGAATATTTGTATGTTTCAAAAATCGACACTTAGAAGAATTTCCAAGTGAAACCAGTCAATGATATCCTATGGAAGGAAATTCAAGTTACTGGTTAGTACGGTTAAAATTACTTTTCAGGATCAGTACTGGGCTGAAAGATGCAGCACTGAGGTCTCTCCTGATAACAGGTGAGTAAATCGGAATTCGTAGTTCGGCTGATTTTAGAGGAATATTTGTATGTTTCAAAAATCGACACTTAGAAGAATTTCCAAGTGAAACCAGTCAATGATATCCTATGGAAGGAAATTCAAGTTACTGGTAAGTATGGTTAAAATTACTTTTCAGGATCAGTACTGGGCTGAAAGATGCAGCACTGAGGTCTCTCCTGATAACAGGTGAGTAAATCGGAATTCGTAGTTCGGCTGATTTTAGAGGAATATTTGTATGTTTCAAAAATCGACACAAGAATTTCCAAGTGAAACCAGTCAATGATATCCTATGGAAGGAAATTCAAGTTACTGGTAAGTACGGTTAAAATTACTTTTCAGGATCAGTACTGGGCTGAAAGATGCAGCAATGAGGTCTCTCCTGATAACAGGTGAGTAAATCGGAATTCGTAGTTCGGCTGATTTTAGAGGAATATTTGTATGTTTCAAAAATCGACACAAGAATTTCCAAGTGAAACCAGTCAATGATATCCTATGGAAGGAAATTCAAGTTACTGGTAAGTACGGTTAAAATTACTTTTCAGGATCAGTACTGGGCTGAAAGATGCAGCACTGAGGTCTCTCCTGATAACAGGTGAGTAAATCGGAATTCGTAGTTCGGCTGATTTTAGAGGAATATTTGTATGTTTCAAAACCGACACTTAGAAGAATTTCCAAGTGAAACCAGTCAATGATATCCTATGGAAGGAAATTCAAGTTACTGGTAAGTACGGTTAAAATTACTTTTCAGGATCAGTACTGGGCTGAAAGATGCAGCACTGAGGTCTCTCCTGATAACAGGTGAGTAAATCAGAATTCGTAGTTCGGCTGATTTTAGAGGAATATTTGTATGTTTCAAAAATCGACACAAGAATTTCCAAGTGAAACCAGTCAATGATATCCTATGGAAGGAAATTCAAGTTACTGGTAAGTATGGTTAAAATTACTTTTCAGGATCAGTACTGGGCTGAAAGATGCAGCACTGAGGTCTCTCCTGCTAACAGGTGAGTAAATCGGAATTCGTAGTTCGGCTGATTTTAGAGGAATATTTGTATGTTTCAAAAATCGACACAAGAATTTCCAAGTGAAACCAGTCAATGATATCCTATGGAAGGAAATTCAAGTTACTGGTAAGTACGGTTAAAATTACTTTTCAGGATCAGTACTGGGCTGAAAGATGCAGCACTGAGGTCTCTCCTGATAACAGGTGAGTAAATCGGAATTCGTAGTTCGGCTGATTTTAGAGGAATATTTGTATGTTTCAAAAATCGACACAGAAGAATTTCCAAGTGAAACCAGTCAATGATATCCTATGGAAGGAAATTCAAGTTACTGGTAAGTACAGTTAGAATTACTTTTCAGGATCAGTACTGGGCTGAAAGATGCAGCACTGAGGTCTCTCCTGATAACAGGTGAGTAAATCGGAATTCGTAGTTCGGCTGATTTTAGAGGAATATTTGTATGTTTCAAAAATCGACACTTAGAAGAATTTCCAAGTGAAACCAGTCAATGATATCCAATGGAAGGAAATTCAAGTTACTGGTTAGTACGGTTAAAATTACTTTTCAGGATCAGTACTGGGCTGAAAGATGCAGCACTGAGGTCTCTCCTGATAACAGGTGAGTAAATCGGAATTCGTAGTTCGGCTGATTTTAGAGGAATATTTGTATGTTTCAAAACTCGACACTTAGAAGAATTTCCAAGTGAAACCAGTCAATGATATCCTATGGAAGGAAATTCAAGTTACTGGTAAGTACGGTTAAAATTACTTTTCAGGATCAGTACTGGGCTGAAAGATGCAGCACTGAGGTCTCTCCTGATAACAGGTGAGTAAATCGGAATTCGTAGTTCGGCTGATTTTAGAGGAATATTTGTATGTTTCAAAAATCGACACAAGAATTTCCAAGTGAAACCAGTCAATGATATCCTATGGAAGGAAATTCAAGTTACTGGTAAGTACGGTTAAAATTACTTTTCAGGATCAGTACTGGGCTGAAAGATGCAGCAATGGGGTCTCTCCTGATAACAGGTGAGTAAATCGGAATTCGTAGTTCGGCTGATTTTAGAGGAATATTTGTATGTTTCAAAAATCGACACAAGAATTTCCAAGTGAAACCAGTCAATGATATCCTATGGAAGGAAATTCAAGTTACTGGTAAGTACGGTTAAAATTACTTTTCAGGATCAGTACTGGGCTGAAAGATGCAGCACTGAGGTCTCTCCTGATAACAGGTGAGTAAATCGGAATTCGTAGTTCGGCTGATTTTAGAGGAATATTTGTATGTTTCAAAAACCGACACTTAGAAGAATTTCCAAGTGAAACCAGTCAATGATATCCTATGGAAGGAAATTCAAGTTACTGGTAAGTACGGTTAAAATTACTTTTCAGGATCAGTACTGGGCTGAAAGATGCAGCACTGAGGTCTCTCCTGATAACAGGTGAGTAAATCGGAATTCGTAGTTCGGCTGATTTTAGAGGAATATTTGTATGTTTCAAAAATCGACACAAGAATTTCCAAGTGAAACCAGTCAATGATATCCTATGGAAGGAAATTCAAGTTACTGGTAAGTACGGTTAAAATTACTTTTCAGGATCAGTACTGGGCTGAAAGATGCAGCACTGAGGTCTCTCCTGATAACAGGTGAGTAAATCGGAATTCGTAGTTCGGCTGATTTTAGAGGAATATTTGTATGTTTCAAAAATCGACACAGAACAATTTCCAAGTGAAACCAGTCAATGATATCCTATGGAAGGAAATTCAAGTTACTGGTAAGTACGGTTAAAATTACTTTTCAGGATCAGTACTGGGCTGAAAGATGCAGCACTGAGGTCTCTCCTGATAACAGGTGAGTAAATCAGGATTCGTAGTTCGGCTGATTTTAGAGGAATATTTGTATGTTTCAAAAATCGACACAAGAATTTCCAAGTGAAACCAGTCAATGATATCCTATGGAAGGAAATTCAAGTTACTGGTAAGTACGGTTAAAATTACTTTTCAGGATCAGTACTGGGCTGAAAGATGCAGCACTGAGGTCTCTCCTGATAACAGGTGAGTAAATCGGAATTCGTAGTTCGGCTGATTTTAGAGGAATATTTGTATGTTTCAAAAATCGACACAGAAGAATTTCCAAGTGAAACCAGTCAATGATATCCTATGGAAGGAAATTCAAGTTACTGGTAAGTACGGTTAAAATTACTTTTCAGGATCAGTACTGGGCTGAAAGATGCAGCACTGAGGTCTCTCCTGATAACAGGTGAGTAAATCGGAATTCGTAGTTCGGCTGATTTTAGAGGAATATTTGTATGTTTCAAAAATCGACACTTAGAAGAATTTCCAAGTGAAACCAGTCAATGATATCCTATGGAAGGAAATTCAAGTTACTGGTAAGTACGGTTAAAATTACTTTTCAGGATCAGTACTGGGCTGAAAGATGCAGCACTGAGGTCTCTCCTGATAACAGGTGAGTAAATCGGAATTCGTAGTTCGGCTGATTTTAGAGGAATATTTGTATGTTTCAAAAATCGACACTTAGAAGAATTTCCAAGTGAAACAAGTCAATGATATCCTATGGAAGGAAATTCAAGTTACTGGTAAGTACGGTTAAAATTACTTTTCAGGATCAGTACTGGGTTGAAAGATGCAGCACTGAGGTCTCTCCTGATAACAGGTGAGTAAATCGGAATTCGTAGTTCGGCTGATTTTAGAGGAATATTTGTATGTTTCAAAAATCGACACTTAGAAACTTTTTCAGCAAAAAGCAGGCAATGATATCCTATGGAAGGAAATTCAAGTTACTGGTAAGTACGGTTAAAATTACTTTTCAGGATCAGTGCTGGGCTAAAAGATGCAGCACTGGGTTCTCTCCTGATAACAGGTGAGTAAATCGGAATTCGTAGTTCGGCTGATTTTAGAGGAATATTTGCACAATGGTGAAGGGAGGGGGCGGGGCCTGAGGTGACATCTGTGCAAACGCCCCCCATGCTTTTTTCTGCCCAGGGGGTCCTTGAGGGACCCCCTGAGCAGACCTAGGGGGTCAGGGTGTTTCTACCCTGCCCCCTTTGTGCGTTTTGCGCACTTGTTTCTTCTGGGTTTTTTTCTAATCGGCAGGATCCGCGCACCCTGAGCGCATCCTGCCAATTTAAAAAAAAAAATGCTTTTCTGCCCAGGGGTCCTTGTGGGACCCCCTGAGCAGACCTAGGGGGTCAGGGTGTTTCTACCTTGCCCCCTTTTTGCGCTTTGTGCACTTGTTTCTGTCCCTCGGTTCTACCGAGGGACAAAATGGCTGCCAACACTTCCTGATTTGGAGTGTTGACAGCCACTTGACAGCCAATTAGCATGCAGCTCGTGATCGGGAGGGTGCGCGAATCCGACGCGGCCATAGATATAAATGTGATTTTCCTTTTGATTTTCTCTGGAACTACTGAACGGATTTACACCATTTAACAAAAAGGGTTCTTTCTGAACCAAGAACTACCTCTTTGCCAAATTTGGTGTAATTCCGTTCAGCATTTCGGGCTGTAGCCGTGTCTAAAGTTTCCTATGGGAAAATGAATGGGGAAAACACGTTTTGGGACCCCCTTTTTCTCGGCCCCGCTTGACGAATCACCCCGAAACTTTCAGGGTAGGAGCAGACCGGAGCGGGCCATAAAGTTTGAAATTTCGCGAAGATTCGTCAACCGGCAAGAGAGTTATTTCAAATAGAATGTCGCGGATTTCCTATGGAAAATAGGTCCTAACTATAACTATCTACTGGCGACCGCCAGTAGATAATATATATATATATATATATATATATATATATATATATATGAATTTCTCTTTTTTCAAATATTGTAGCTCAAAAAATGAGCTCCACAGCTTCTCGATAACCGTACCTCCGACACAAAGCTCGAACGAAGCCTCATTGCCTAGGAAATGACTTCACTGTGCAACCGGCATTATAAACTAAACCATTTGCTTCAAAACAAGGCCGAATTCCCTTAAAAATCAACCGTATTGCTAGCCAATCCTAGCGCGAGTCAAGTAACCTACATCACTCGACTCGTCTTTCATTCCGTATTTAATTAATTCTTCCTCTGCCTGCGCGAGATACCTCCCTGGTAAAACCCTGCATTCTTACTAAATGTGTGAACGCATTCTCAGCATAAATAAAATTACTCAATTTAACTGTAAAACGCTACGCACTGAAGAGTAGCAGTTTAAAGCTATTAATACATATTAAATATGATACTCTAACTCTTTCATCTCAGCTCCTTCCTAGTTAGCTTTGGGGTGATTTGTCAAGTGGAGGCTGAGAAAAAGGGGGTGCAATATTCCATAGGAACTTTGGACAACACTACAGCTACAACAACTGAATGGAATTACACAAAATTTGACAGAATGTTAGGACCAGGTTTATCATTCTTTAATGCAATGCAACTTGGTGCACTGTGCTGTGTGAAAGAGAGAGGGTAAGAATGTGCAACATCTATCAGTTGCAAAGAAGCAAGGGTGCCTGGGTTGAAGATAACATTGTTTTGTACAGGAAGGGACACCTTCCTGCACAAAAACAATCCTCTGAGGCTGTACGGTACACTGGAAAGGCATTGCATCTTGACACATTTCCAGTTTTACCAGTCTTGGTACATCTGGGAATGTCAATATATACTCGTCAGTCTATGTACTCTTCAACACTTTAAATAAATTGATAAAAAATGAATAAAGAAGATAAGGAAAAGTGTTGAAGAGTACATAGACTGACGAGTATATATTGACAAACTTGATTTACTGGATGAATTGGAGCCATGGGCAAGGCTTTGCTGCTTGAAATAGGGATCCAACCAGGTCCCCGTGTTTTCGTTTCTAATTCATAAGCGCAATTGGACGGAGCGCGTATCCTGCATTGCACGCCAGAATAGGTCTGAAGCAGTTTAACATAGCTTTAAACGATGGATAAAGCGAGAGTACATAGGTGTGCATCTCTTCATCTCATATGCACATCTGGGAATGTGCCAACATCCATGGATGGATGAGTGGGCACACATACGCTCCACCTATGGAATACCTTCCCAGGGCAGAGTAACGCAAAGCAGAGAGTTGCGCTGCCTTGTGTTACTCCAGATGGACTAAACAATGCAGGCCATGCAAGGTGACCTTGCTTTGCTTGGTAAATCTAACTTATGTATTGCATTGCACTTGAGAATAAAACAACATACATTTAAAAAAATTATGTATAGTTTATCATTTTTAGTAGGATTATATTGAAAAGCCATAGTTTAAAAGACAAAAAGATCTGACATTTAATGTAGAAGATTTGAACTGAAACATGATTTTCCAAGATCCCACACTACCATTGTCAGTTATTAGCTAAATGTGCTTAAAGAGAACATTGAGCAAGGGTGCTTACATTGGCTGAAGACTGCCACAAATGCACCTGCACTATAAGTGAGTGTAGGAAAGTGCCTCTTTTGACATAGTTAGCCCCCACTGTTTGCTTGATGCCTGATGTGATTTTGAACTATAAGTGCACTGGCTCATGCTATCCAGGTTCCCACTGCCAGATCTCTTTCCCAAAACTGTACCACAATTGGCACAAATCCAGCCACCCCTATAAGCCCCTAGTAAATGGTACCCCTGGTACCTAGGGTATTCAGACTGAAGAGGGTCCACTGGGGCTACAGCACCTATTGCGCCATACCAGAGACCCCTTACCAAGATTATGCAAACTGCCACTGTAGGCTGCGTGTCTTGGTGCAGGGAAAACCAAAGAGTTGACTTTGCACACAACCCTGTGTGCCAAGCCCACATACACTGCATGAAGTATAGCTAAGTTATCCCTACTGCAGGCCTTACAGCCTTAAGGCAGGGTGCACTATATCCCATGTATGGTCATGTCTGCATGAGTGGATATGACCCTTCAATATCTAAGCCATTCTTGGATATTGTAAGTGCATAGGGAAGCCATAAAGTGTATATGAGCTGGATAATTGTCATTACCAGTTTCCTAGCTCCATGATGTCTTCACTGTACCCTAAGATGGTTGGTACCAAACATCCTGTCTTAATAAATCCTCACTAATGCCAGTGCTGGATTTAATAATAAATGCACACAAGAGATCCTTTAGACTGTCCCCTGAAAACCTCCTAAGCACTGGTTTGGTCTCTGACTAGTCATAGCCAGCCTGCCACTACTAGACATGTTTCTGACCTCAAGAGGTGAGATCCCATGGTCTAACAGGCCCTAAACAAAGCCTGATCTGGGCGAAGGTGATTCACATCTCTTCCAGGCAGGAATGGTCTTCCCGAACGGGAAGCTTCAAAGGCGGTGATGTCTTGTAGTACAAACCAGTCTTCCCCAGATAGTGGGGATGCCAAACCCCCTGTCCTGCTCCACATTTGGCAGGAGGACAGGTGGGAAAATTAATTAGATGAGGGGGAGTGCCCACATTCGTCTAGCACCACCCCTAAGGTGCGGCAGGCGATGCAGACACTACTTTTGAAAATCCACCATCTTGAAATGATGGGAAAAAAACTATCAAGGCTAGGGCAGTGCCCCTTCCCACAGAAGATGGTCACTTAGAGGGTGTAGACACCCTAAAAGTAGGTAGCCAATTTGCTACTACCTGTTTCCCCTTTTAGACCCCTAAATTTAGTATTTAGTTGGCATCCCTGGATCATGAGCCTTAGATTCGATGGACACAAAGAAGAAATGGACCAAGAAGAGCTGCTGCCTGAGTACTGAAGCCCTGCTGCAAAGAAATTGGCACCAAACCCTGCCTGCTGCATTAAGGACTCAACCATTGTAGTGTACTGCCTCATCTTGCCACTGTGACTACAAGAACACAGGAGAACCTCCAGTTTTCAACAAACTTCCAAAGAACCTCCCTTAGATTAAAAGCTCTACTCCCCTGTGACAGCAGGCACCGAACCGCAGACTTCAGACTTACTGACTTGCTACTCCTTGGTGACTTTGTTGCAGCACCCAGACCAAAAGTAATATACCAGTTCTGAAGGGTCAGATCACCAAGTTGGAAGACACCAGGACCTTCTAGATCTGTGCAATGGAAAAACCCCCGGTACTGGACCTCCTGCAACCTGCACCAAGATGAAGAGTCCACTCTGGACTCCAACTGCCCAGGAAGGAAGCAAGGATTGAGAGATGTTGAGACACCTGAGACCCACATCGTGAGTGGCCCTGCTGTCCAAAAATTGCCTCTCCAATTTGCCTGCTCCTAACCTTTAGGACATCTTGGTGCACCCTTGCCTGGCTGACCTATCTGTACTGCACTCACCTCGACTGGCACCGGTAGCAAGGATCCAGCTGTGCTCCCATGGTCGTGAGCCTCTTGCGACCTACCCCCTCAAGTGGCCCCCTTAGACTTACCCGTAAGCCCCTTTGTGCAGTGTGTTTTCTAGTGGCCCCCTCTCCTGTAGTGCACCAGCTAATAATGACCTCAGCACCCTGCTCCTGGCCAAATCTGGTCCTGTCACGAGAACATTGGATCTGCCTTGCTAACTGCTGAGATCCGAGAAGTGAACCTTGAAAGTCGACTGTAGAATTTGATAATCATTGGGTCTTTTTCCCCATTGATTTCAATGGTGCATAATTGTGCACAAATGTGATTGATTTTCTGAATTCTAAAAATTCATAATTGTAAAAGTACTTACTGTACAACAAAGTTCTTGGCCTGAAAAACTATTTAAAAATCATATTGATCTTGTATTTATTCTTGAGTGTGCTTCTTGTGTTTTATTGCCTCTGTGAGTACAATAAAATCTGAGCACTACCCTCGGATAAGCCTAACTGCTCACCCACACTACCACATTTGGAACGTTAGTATAATCTACATTTGCCTCTGTAAACCAATAACTCACTGTTCGTTTTAGTACTCTATATAGAGAGCCATCTTCTTACAGTGAGCTTGTATCTCATTACTTTATCACCCCTTCTTCTGTTTTCTCTCCACTTTTCTTATTCTCCTGTCCATCCATCTTTTTTTCATACTTCATACGGATCTGTTGACTGTGCGGTAGCCTGGGTTTGAAGGGGAGTATGGTATTGATCAGCAACTAACCAAATTCAAATGACTTGCTTGTTTGGGGGAAGGAGCAGGCCTCCACAGGAGAGGGAGAATTATTTGTTGGCTTATGAAAAAAGATAGGTTTGGGTTGTGGGTGTGGGGTTGGGCAGCTGGTGTTGGGAGGAACAGTTTAGGGGCTGGTGGGTTGGAGGTAGATTTCACAAGGTGCCTTCTGGATCTTGTCTAGCAAGGGGTGAGTTGTTTAAAACTGGGCTGGTGATGCATAAGGTAAAAAAGGGAAAGCCTCAAATGCACTAATGAAATTCTTTGTCATACAGAAGGCAGAATTTATGTGATTATTCAATGGCTACCACATTAGAGCAGGGTAACTAGGATATATATATACTCAGATAGAATATAACCGGCAGGAGATATGCCATTACGATTAGACATATTATGGAGGAGTTATCAGCACCTGAACCACATTTACTTTGATTGCAACAGACCCATTTATCATTGCAAGAATCAAAAAAATTGAATAATCTGGGTTATACAATATTGTCCGCATGTGGCTCTGAAGGTCCACAACTGGGTGTTGCACTATTAGCTAAAGGCGATCTTTGACGTGTGTATAATATAAAGGTAGACAAATCAAGATGGTGGATTATTGCACACATTGGAAATTATAAATTTCAGTTCACCATCTGTGCTCTCAATGGACCTAATCAGGATGATGATACTATATTTAATTTTCTTCTGCTAGAGTTAAGCCAATGGTGCAACCCAATTTTCATCTGCAGGGATTTGAATATGTCACTCAAACCAGCTCTGGACTCACCATCTGGGTCACTATCTGCTAGCCAGAAAAAATTGTGTTCTGTATTAAACAAGTCATTGAGTCACATTCTCCTTCGGACGTATGGAGAGCCTATTGGAGTTCTGAATGGAAGTTTACTTTTCACTCATCTGCACACCATATGCTGTCACATATAGATATGTTCTATGTCAGCAGTATGATCATATTAGTTTTTGATATCAAAAGAAATCCTCAGGTCATCTCTGACCATAAGGCTATATCACTATATATTAAGTTGAGCCACATAATAATTGAGGTTTCACGCCCTCTGTGTTCATTTGATCAGAAAGTACTATTAGATACCATATACATTACTTATATGTCAGAATGTTTAAGAGAATTTATAAATTTTAACAAGGGCTCTGCATCTTCTATTGTGGTATGGGATGCTTTGAAGACTGTGATCCGTGGCCAGACTCTCAGTTATACCATACAATGTGATAAGGCTGAGAAAATGTTGGAGAGAAAACTTTGTACCAATCTTCTTCAAGTTGAAGTGGAATACTATTCTCAGATGTGTAAAGGTAAGCTGGAAGGTGCTGCTGTAATATATGCAAAAACAACAGTTGATGGACAGAATGCAGAACAATGTCATACATTCACCCCAGTACAGAGATCTGGGCCTAAATCCATCGTTTTTTGCTCACCATGCCATTCAGTTTGAACCCAGCCATATGCAAATCAGTCTTGACCCTGTGCCTCATGGGAACAGTCCAGCCTGAACTGCCAAGCCAGGTCCTCCCTGGACTGGAAACAAGCATCCTAGGACCGGTTTCGGGGTTTCACCCCTCTTCAGCAAGGATAGCTTGATTCCAGTGGCATGGAGAGCACGGGACCCACGTCTGGGCATACCCATCCCACTCGGGGTGACAAATGTAAGGCTGCATTTTGCAATAAGAAAACAGTTCTTAATGCTGGATACGCTTCTCACATAACAATACAGAATTACAAGTAATGTTGTAGTAATTACAACCAATTACACTATAAAGAATGATCACAGCTATGCCCACCCCTCATTGTCTTATTGGTCAGAGATAGGATGAGTTGGGTCTCATCGGCATAGGATATGATGGTTATGAGTTGGGATTTGATGATGTTAGCAAGAGGAGTTACATAGATTTTGAAAAGGGTGAGACTGAGATTTGATCCCTGAGGGATCCTGCTTCTCGGATTTAGATGTGTAGGGGGTAGTCTGACTTTCTGGGTTCTTCCCATTAGGAAGGAGCTTATCCAGTTAAGGGTCAGTCCTTTGATGCTGATATCGTGGAGTCTTTTGATGAGAGTGTGGTGAGATACTGTGTTGAAGGCTGTTGGGAGGTCCTGCAGGATGAGGGCTGTGGTCTCTCCTCAATCCAGTATAGTTTGTATGTAATCTGCAACTGTAATGAGTGCAGTTTCGATGCTATGGTTACTTCTGAATCCTCATTGTTTGTGGTCCAGTAGGTGGTGTAGTTCAAGGTGACATATTTTCTATTTTGAGATCAATGAAGAAATTGGATGTTTTCTTTCATCCCAGCTCAGAGACAGGGGCAGGGACTGTAAGATTTAAATTTCTGAAATGTGCTGAGTCAGATAATAACAGACAATTTGGGTATCCGATCTGCTTTTCATTACTTTTTCATGAATTTTATTCAACCCTATATAGCGAGGAGTGTTCCCCTGCACAAGAGTTGATTGAGAGCTATCTCCATGGCAGTGTGTCTAACTCAGTTAACAACTTGCGAAGGTGCAGTATTAAGTGCACATGTAACTTTAACTGAGCTTAGAAAAGCTTAAATGTCAAGCACATTCATGTTATAATAACAAATTGAAGTTCTGTATTCTTGATATGTCAGCTCAGCCGCTATTTGGGGGTTTGGGTTGCAACTAATACTAAGGATATAGTTGGTCTTAACTATTATGCACTATTTAATGAATCTTTAGAATTATTTCGGAAATGGTATAGACTATTGTTGGACTTGGCCCTGGACCTGGCCCTGCAGGGTTATCCTCCTCCATTTTTTGCTGAACTCATTTTTGTTGGCCTTAGGACTCTGTGCACTCTATCACTTCCAACCAGTGCTAAAGTGCTTATGCTCACTCCTCTAAAACATAGTTAAATTGGCTTATACCCAATTGGCATATTTAATTTATTTGTAAGTCCTTTGTAGAGTGGAAATCATCATATAGGGGTGGGTAGAACTCATGGAGTTTCACTCCATAGAATTCCGTGGAGTTACCTAAAATCTTTACTAGATTCAGCGGAGTTCTGTGAGCTGCAGTGTTTCGGTACGTCACGCTGCTCGAAGAGATTATTTTGTGCTGGGAGCTTGTTCCGCATAGTAAAATCAGCACAAACGACACCAAGAGGTGTGCCAGAGGGCTCTGCTTCTTCCAGCCGCTCAACTAGATATTCTACTTGAGCAGTAGTTTTCACAATGCAAGCAGCAGCTTTCTCAAAATGCTAGTTAGCGACCTGAGGCGACGTCCCACGTTAAGAAATCTTGCAAGTAGGCGGTCTAGATCTTGATTTTTTTGCTCACAAACTTAACATTTGTGAGTCACGCACAAGAAAAAACACTGCCACGTAGCAGTTGGTAGTTTTTTCCGGAACACTGCACTGTAAGCAGAGTGTAAAAAACTCAGCAAACTCTGCTGGAGAAGTGAAGTTTACCGTCCACCCCTGCAATATACCCAGGCCTCTGTGAATGCTACCAGTGGGCATGCAGCACTTAGTGTGCAACCCACTTAAGTAGAACAAGAAAACATGTACCAGGCCTGACATTGCAGTCTGAGTGCAGTTTTAAACTGCCATGTTGACCTGGCACATTAAACCTTTTGCCAGGCACAAACCTTCCTTTTTAATACATAAAGGCCACCCCTAGGGTAGGCCCTAGACATCCCAAGGGCAGGGCACAGTGTATTTAAATAAAAGGGCATCTACTTTTAAGTTTTATATGCCCTGGTAATGAAAAACTCCTAGATTTATGTTTCACTACTGCAAGGCCTGAGGCTCCCCTTAGGATAACATTGGGGATTTCTTATTACATTTAATAAGCTGTAATTTCAATTTGGGAGCAGGTAGCTATGTCATGTGTGGTGTCTTTTGGAATTGTAGTGAATAACAAAGCCATATTTGTTATTGCAATTTTAGTAAGTTGGTATTTTCCTGCCCTTAGCCATTTTGTGTCTACAGCCTGTCTTGGGGCACATGATTGGGTGTAACTGACGGTTAGACTTTGTGAATTCCTCTCACAATAGTCACACAATAGAAGGATTAGATGTGCCTGGATGGGCTATCTGCATGCAGGATGACAGCGGGCAGATGAGCACAGCCCCACTTGCAACAAAATAGGGAATGCTCTGCCCTCATATAAAGGACCTACCGCCTCCATATTGTCACTGTAGCCAGATTGGAACCAGTGCAAGGGTGTCAGGAAATTCCATGCACTTCAACGCCACTGTCTAGAAGGTTACCCTCCTTCCAGAGGGATGTCACTAGGGTATGACAAAAGGGACCTCAGATACTCAAACTCTTCAGTTCACTACTGGACCTGCAAAAGGACTCTCAGGGGACTGCCTCCTGCTGTGACCTGCTGTGCACTCTGCCAGTCTGCTGCTGTATCTGGTAGGACTGCTTTGCTGTCTGGAGTCTGCCTTGAATCCTCAAAGGGCAGCCCTGCTGTTGAGCCCTACATCTTCTCCTGCACTCAGGGCTAGCAGAGGGATACCAAGTTTGCTGACATCCTGTTCAGAGCCACAGGGCCATAAAAGGCTCCCACCATTTTGAACCTGTAGCTAGATAAACCTTCCTGAACCCTCAAGAGGTTTCCAACCAGTCCTGGACCCTTTGGTTGTGGTGCTAGATTTGCGCAGATGGCCAAATCTCAAAACTAAGGACTTAAAAAAATGTGTGCCAAAAACTGCTCTGAGAACCAGGAGGAGACTGGGACCAACCTGCTTGTCTATCCACTCAGGTACATTGCCAGTCGGATTGACTTTGCAACTTTCCTGCTATGTTCTTCTCCGCAGTAGCATATCTTTTTCAGTGGTCCTTCGCCGACGTGAAGTCTAGGTTTACCTTTGTGAATTGGGCCTTTAAACTTCAGATCTAAACTTAGACTTCAGATCTAAATTTACCTTTGTGAATTGTACCATGAAAGGCTTGACTGTTGATATCACTTAGAAACCATTCATGAAAAACATTCACATTATTCTGTTTTCCCACCATAATTCTATAAGATTCTAAATGTTCAATGTGATAAAATTGAAATACAATGTTAGATGAAGACAGCAGCCAATTCCAAGGTTTCTGAAACACTCAAAACACTGCTCAATCTACTTTAGTTTAATGCAGTGCTTCTAATATCATATGGTTCACTGACACAGACACTTTAAAAAATAACCTGAATATCTTATAATTTGACAACTTCTTTGAGCATTTAAGATGTGCAAGGCTATTCTCAAAAGGCACATAGCCTATTTGACAAGAAGGAGGCTGGGCAGTTAACTAATTCAAACAATGGCACCTCGAGACCTCAGATATAACAAGAACTTTGAAACAGAATCTGACCCAATATGAAAAATTATGCAAAAAGGAGATTAACCGCAGTTGGGAAGTTATCTCTTTGAACAACTATATTGAAGTGGGGAGAGTACCATGAGTCTTGATAATATTAATTAAGCCTACTTACCAAAGTCCCCACCCTAAGTTGCTCAAAGTATAGTCCCTCCTGATCGCAGGAACATGCAAACGTATGCTGGAGCTACTATCTAAATATGCCACAAAGATTTACAAGATAAACATACCGCACAAGAGTAAATATAGACTTTTTTAAGGAATTGGAGATGATATTAGCAAAGTGCGAGGATGAAATTAAAACCGAGAAGAAGCAGAAGTTTTTGAGAGACAAGATTGATTACTCAACAGGTAGAATTCTTACATTTGGCAGAAAATATAATGTGGCGAGGAAGGAATTCAGACATTTGAACTCACTAAGACAGCAGGAGCTTGTTATGTCTGACTCAAGTTTGGACGATTAGTCAGACATTGAGACCTGCAGGGTTTTGCGAACTCCAATGTGTTACCTTTCACAACATTAGAGGAATATCTTTTTAAAAACAGAATCAGGGACCCCAGAGAAATTCACCAAGAGGAAGATAAGGCAGCAGCGACGGGGAGTAAAATAAGGAGGGGAGGCACAAATGAAAAAAAAATACTATGCCGCATGGGAGAAACACAGAGCAAAAGCAAAAAAACAAATGATGGGTGAGAACAATTTAACAGTTATTTATTTATCTAGCCATGAACCTAGTTCTGTGAATGACCTCTATTGGAGTTATGGCTTTCCTTTTGTCCTATTGCAAACTTTGACTATTCGAACACTGGTATCGACCTTTTTCTGTTTATCAGAAAGTTAAAATTGTTAAAGGTTTTTACAGAACAAAAAGAAAAGTGTTGATTTGGCGGCAACACTGTTGTTGATATTATAAGTGATTCCACTTTTGACAGTCTGTATATTGGTGACATTGAGGGTTTGGCTGCATTAAGGGAATCTGAATATGGTGGCAAAGAATCTGAGAGAAATTTGCAATTTGGGCCTAGAAATCAATAGAACGAGCAGTAATGATTTCAGACCTACATATAACTGTAATCTGATAACCTCACATGACAACATAGACACCATTCATGAGGTTGTAGTTTAAGTGCTGAAATTGTGGCAAAACAGTAACAACAATTTTGCCAAAAACTTAACCAAAGGGCAGAAGCCAGCTCGAGAAACCTTAAGCAGAGCTACCTCATTTGCCATAAAGCCCGTGGATGAGTTTCTGTGGGATGCAAATAAATACAAACAGGAAGCCAAAAGGCAGTTGGAACTGTCATGAAGCTTTGAAAGGTCCTTGGTGACTTTATTTAACCCCTTCCATGCGCGGCCGATTTTCGCCCTGTGCGAGGCGTTTCATTAAGCGGACGGGTTCATGACGAGCTCAGCTCGTCATGCGCACACGAGCATTGCGCAGCATGACGAGCTGAGCTCGTCATGAGCATGGAAGGGGTTAAATGAACCATCACATACTATCACACATTGCTCTCTAATTGGCACAAACAAGGTTTACTAAGTGTTGAGGAATTTCAATTTTTGCTTGTTATGAAACCCACTGCATATTTACTGCCTAAAATCCATAAACAAAGCACAGACCCACTTGGTAGGCCCATCAGTTCTACCAACAACAGTCTGTTAGAAAATGCATCCATATATTTAGACTACTTCTTATGGCCTTATGTTCTATGTTTACCAGCATATTGCAGGAACTAAACTAAAATTCAGAATATTCCCTGTAAACTAAGTTACATTCTGGTTACCTTGTACACATGCATTAATGGTGGTTTGGGGCTATAGGCTTGCAGGTATCATTTTAAGACAAACCCTTGTTTCTATATAATCATTCCATGATGCTTCTCAGCATGCTATGTTTTTGACTGGAAAACAACTTTTCTTTTTAAAGAAAAATGGCATAAGCAACTCACGGGGAATGCAAAGGGAAGTAGCTTTGCTCCCAGTTAAACTGAGATCTTCATGGGGTGGTCGGAGGCACAGCACATCTGGGCAGCAACCAATACAATATGGACACAACATCTAGCCGTATCAACACACTAAATTGATGATTTTTTTATTATTTGGGATGGTCTAAAAAAAGATCTTAGATGCATTTCTTATTTGGATCACGGACAAGGATCTAAATCTTAAGTACACACACAGGACAACTATGGAATTCCTTGATGTGCTTGTTGCCTCTTTAGTAATAGCACTTTGGGAAACAGTGTTTTACATGCCCGCAGCCATCACCCCCAATCTTAAGTAGAGAATCCCATAAGGGGAAATGCTAAGGGTGAAGAGAAACAGCAGTACTTCACAGGCATTTAGGATGGAACAGAGCAGAATGATTAAAACAGTCTCAAATGTTAGCAGATAAAGTTTACCTATACCAAAATAGAGGGATTAAAGTTGCGTGTTGAAAAAACACTGGCATTTGTTCAGTCTGCTTAGCCCTCACCCTTTAATGACCTACAGAAAATGTAGATCATTGAGGGACATGTTGGTGCACAGTTACCCCATTAATACGGGAATTCAGTGTCCTGGCTTAGAGAATAACAGGGGTTCTTTAATGCGGGAAATGTAAAGTGTGATCCACAGCAACAATAAGAAAACATTCACATTACCCACAGGCAGAAAGGTTAACATCAAGACATGTATAAACTGCTACTGTGACTTTGTGATCTATGTCCTGATATATCCTTGTGGACTTCAGTACGTGGGAAGCACAATTATTCCAGGTAAAGAAAAGGATTTTGGAGCATTTAAAAAACAAGGATCTCTCGACACCAGGCACATGCATTTAATACTGATGAGATTTCCGTTTTTGGAATTGACAGGGTCATGATGAACATAAGAGCAACTGACAGAGAGCACACTTTGAAGAGAATGGAGTTGAAATATGTCATCATGCTCAATAGTAAACATCCATTGGGCCTCAACCAAGATGAGGACCTTCATGTATACATTGGTTAACATTTTGGACTGTGTATATCCTTTGCCTGCCTTTGGAGATGGATAGAAATAACATGGGATCATGTTATAACCTCCAAGTTTGTTTATGTCAAGAACTATTGAAGGATGTGAGCTTTCTTAGAGGGTTCCTTCAATTACCACCATTTTTAGCCAAATTTGTTTTTAGTGTTTCTGTTATCCACTCTCCTCATGATGTTTTGTTTCTTGATTTTTGATATCATTGTTGTCACATGCATTTGTTTCTTGCTGCATCTGCATATTTGCCTACATTGCGGATAATGACCATACCTAGTATTTTTGGGTTTAATGGTCTTTTTTCCATTTGTTGTATGTGTTCAGCACTTTACTTCAATTGGGAAAATGTTTTGGAGATAATAATTGTTTATTGGTTTAAAATTTGAGCCATAAATCCACTTAACATGATGTGTAATAATATTTGGATACAATAGCTTTGGGCAGACCAGTGGGTTTGAAGCCGCGGGCTGAAGCTGGAGAGTAATGAATGTATGAATGTATTTTTAACCACTCAGCAATGATTTAATCATTTTCAGTTGTAAGACGGAACAACGCAGGGAAATAAATTGCATGCCTAAACCATGCATTTTTACCCAGCAATTTTTTACAATGCTTATGTTTTTAAAACGTATGCCATTACCACGCATTGTTAATATATATAAAACCAATGTATTTGTGGGGGGAGACCTGCACACCGTCCAGTTTACCTTAAATGTATGGTAAAGGCATGATGTTAGGAATGGGGGTATCTAATTGCAATGGTTAGCACCTTTGCCCAAATAGAGACCCTTCCTTCTAGTCAGGATAAGGGGAATACACTACTGAAATAACCCCTGCTCACCCCCTTGGTAGCTTGGCACGAGCAGTCAGTCTTATCTCAGAGGCAGTGTGTAAAGCATTTGCGCATAACCAACAGTAATACAGTGAAAACACTACAAAAGGACACACACCAGTTTGAGAAAAATAAACAATATTTTGACTGTGCAAACAAGACCAAAAATGACAACAATCCACCAAACAGTTCTCAGAAATCTCAAAATTAAAACATAGACTTAAAATACAGTTCCTTGAAGTCAATAGCTTAGTCTGTGGCTATCACGGTGTCATGAACAACAAATCCAAACAGTTCTGGCTGACCGCAGAGTTGTGGGCCAGCTATGGTGTTGGGAAGACCCGCAAAACAGAACCTTTAGAAATGCAGGGCATTTTGTTGAGCTCCGAAGCACCGGCGTCCGCAGGCATCAGTTCCGGAGGTCAGGGCAGGAGTCGTTGCGCTCTTGAAGTCACAAGCTTTGCAGATCGAACTCCTCGCAGTTGAAGCCGGGAGCGCTGGCATCGGCAGGTGTCGGGCTGCGGTGAGAAAGTGCAGAGGTTGGCATGCGGTGCCCTCAGGTCATGTGCAAGCAACGTCTCAGTGACAGGCATCCAGCAGCATCGGTGAGACCAGGGCTGTGGTGCGAAGTGATGCAGTGCTCGTTGCGGTGCTAGCAGATCATGGTGCAAGCAGAGGCAGTATTGTTGTTGAAGCGCTGTTGTCGGCTGAAGAACTGGAGTCGATGGTGCTGGCGTCGGTAGGCCAAGGCTGCGGTGCGGGATGAGGACAGTGCATCGTGTAACTTGCAAGTGGTGCCCTTGCACCACAGTGCAAGCAGCAGTGTCGATGTCAGCATGGAGCGGCATCGTCGGTGATACTAGGGTGGTGGTGTAAAGTGAGGCGGTGGGAAGTGCGGTCCCCACAGGTCATGGTGCAAGCAGCGGCTCGGTGGTGGCGTCATGTGGCGCCATCGGTGAGACCAGGGTTGTGGTGCGGCGGTGCCCTCTGCAGTGCCTTTGAGGCACGTTATAGTTAGAAATGAGCATTTAGAAAACCTTAGAAATTCACTGAAAAAACCATAGGTTTCAGGGACGTTATAGTTAGTTGGACATTTTACTCGTGCAAAACCAGTGAAATTCCGCCGTTATAGTTAGTTCATCTAACTATAACTCGCGCCCCCGCAATGGACTGCTGATGACGTCACATATTACATCATTCATGACATGGTCAGTGACATCACTAATGACATGATGACATCTCAAATGACATCACTGATGACATCAGTGATGACATCATCCACGTGAAAATCTGATGCACCTCCTCACACCCTAATATAACCTTTGATACACCCACTCTAAAATACAGACTACCATTTTCGAAACCATAGACACACCAATACCAGTTACTACATACGCACTCACTGATTCCTAGGTCTACACACACATCCACTCATTCACCCATACAGTCACTCATACATGCAGTCACTCATCAATACAACAGTATCATATGCACTCATACACCTATACAGACACTCACACACCGCCACTCATCCAGAGTTACTCACACACCTAGTCAGTCATGCAAAGAATCAATCACACTTCCATTTACACACCTATACAGTTATACACACACCACCTCACTTATTCATACAGATACTAACGCATACTTACTCTCTTATACAATCACTGATACAAGTACACACTCATCCATACAGCCACTCTCACAATCACTGACTCTCACGTATAGTCATTTATATATTCCAACTTTCACATACACTGCCGTTTATGTTTATGAATTTATAGAGTGCATGACTGCCCGTGGGCTTCCCAGCGCTAGGAGAGAAAGTGATATTCAGGGAGCAAGGGAGTTAAGGGAAGAGCCACGTTTTAAGTTTTTTCCTGAATGCCAGTTCGTTGGTCACCAGGCGCACTTCCCTAGGCAGGGTGTTCCAGAGGTTGAGGGCCAAGTGTGTGAAGGATCTACCTCCCCACCTGGACCTTTTTATCCTAGTCTGTTTCATGAGTAGATCTGCTGAGGATCTTAGGTTTCTGCATGGGATATAGTAAGTGACAAACTTTTTGATTAAGGCTGGGCCTTTATTATTCATAGCTCTATGGGCAATACATAGTGCTTTAAACTTGATCCTGGCCTGGACCGGGAGCCAGTGTAGCGTCTTCAGGGCTGCCCTAGCTTACTGTTGTCTTGGAATTCGGAGCAATATCCTTGCTGCGGCGTTCTGAACCACTTGCAGCCGGTTTATGACGTATTTGGGTACGCCAAGATACAGAGAGTTGCTGTAATCCAGCTGCGACATCACTAAAGCCTGGACCACAGTTCTGTGGGTATATTCAGGTATGAGAGGAAGGATTTTCCGAAGCATACGCAGTAATCCAAAGCATGTACCTGAAAGTTTCCTGGCTTGGGTTTCCATGGTTAAACTTTCGTCTAGCCAGATTCCCAAGTTTTTTATTGCGTTCTTTGGGACTGGGGGTTCTACCAATTCGGGAGGCCAACTGATAATATTTCTTGGGACTGTCTTGTTTCCCAGGAACATAAGCTCTGTTTTACGCCCATTCAGCTTTAGGCTGCATCTATTCATCCAATCTGCTACCTGTGTCATGCATGGTCCCAGATTGTTGTGCATGGATTGGGGGCCTTCCGTCCCTGATAGTATCAGCTGGGTGTCATCAGCATATTATACTATGGATAGTCCAAATTCTTGTACTATCTCTGCCAGTGGTTGCATGTACAAATTAAAAAGTGTTGGGCTTAGTGCGGATCCCTGTGGGACTCCGCACGAGATTTGGAGGGTGTCAGAAAGATACTCCCCTTCCAGTAGTTAGAAAGACCTGTCTTCTAAGAATGAGGTCAGCCATTTTAGCGCAGGGCCTGTGATACCTGCTTCCTTTAGCCTACGGATCATTGTACAGTAATCCACTGTATCAAATGCGGCGCTAAGATCTAGGAGCAGGATAGCTGTTGTGCACCCCTGATCTAGAACTCCCTTTAATTCCTCAGTAACCACCAACAAGGCTGACTCTGTACTATGTTGGGGTCTGAAACCCATTTGTGTGTTATGTATTGTCTTCTAGGTATTGGGACAGGGTTTGAGTCACATGTTTTTCAGCTATTTTGCCTAACAGTGGCAAAAGTGAAATTGGTCGGTAGTTTCCTGGCTCTGCTGGATCTAGCTGGGGTTTTTCAGCTATGGCCGTATTATCGCATGTTTCCATGTTTTGGGGATCAACCCTTGGGTGAGGGAGAGTGATACGAGTGCTGCAGTGGTTCATTTAGTTTTTTTGCCTCCCTGTAGCAAGATATCTGGTAACCCTGGGCGTAGTTCGTGTATTCGCGCTACGCGTGGCTACGCGAAGTGTACTTTACACTAAGCATGCTACACGTAGCTACGCAAACTGCGCAGTGTGGTAGGGAAATGCTGTTCACAATGATTGCACAGTGCCGGATGCTTGTCCGCACTGTGCAATCATTGCGAACGGCATCATGCACAGTGCAAGCGGTCGTTTTCTGCCGTTCGAGTAGATTTGTACTCGAGCAGCAGCTTTCTCAACGCGGACTGGTAGTTTCTCATCGCGAGTGGTCGCGAGCATACGCAACCACTCGCAATGAGAAATCTGACCTCCCCGCGTTGAGAATCTCGCCGGGAGGTTTATTTCCACGCTCGCGATCGGCAACTTGATGTTGCCGATCATGAACGAGGAAAAAGTCTCGCCGGGATGTTGATTTTGCTCGCTCGCGGTTGCCAACTTGACGTTGAGGACCGCGAGCGAGCAAAAATTGCCCGCTACGCATTTTTGTACTGTGCTATGTGCGATTCGCGTAGCTCGTAGTTGCGCAAACTACGCACACTCCGCAAGCGTAGCGTAGGTTTCCACCCAGGCCTAATATCTGGTGGAATCGGATCTTGAGGAGATCCGGATTTGATCTTCTGCAGGATTGAGGTCAGGATGCTTGTTTCCGGTCCAGGAAAGACATGGCTTGGCAGTTCGGGCTGGACTGTTCCCATGAGGCACAGGGTCAGACTGATTTGCATATGGCCATGTCTGAACTGGGATGGCGGAGTGAGCTAAAGAATGATGATGGATTAAACCCAGATCAGTTGACTGGGGGTGAGTGCTTGCAATGTTCAACACTCCGTCCATCATCGCCTTTGGTTTTGCTAGTTTTCCACCCAGGCCTAATATCTGGTGGAATCGGATCTTGAGGAGATCCGGATTTGATCTTCTGCAGTATTGAGGTCAGGTCTTCTTCACTTAAATTTGTGAAGTGATCTAGTCTAACTCCTGTTTTAATTCTCAAATTTTCATTGATGCTTGGGTGAGTCTCAGCATTATTTGAACTGCTATTTTGTTGCAGGTTGCTATATAATATTTCCACCTTATTTTTTAAAAATGTTGCCATCTGATTACATGTTTCTTTGGAGAAGGGATGTTTATTTATTTCTTGATCAGTGGAGGATAAGGAGCGCACTACTTTGAATAACTCTTTTGAGGAGTTACATGCTGAGTTAATTTTTTCTTCAAAGTATTTGGCCTGGGCTTGATTCATCTCACTGTGGTACTGTCTAATAGCCAGCTTTTGATGGAGGGATCGTAATTTTTCCTCCATAGCCTTTCCAATCTTTTACAGGATTTTTTCATCAATATTAATTGATCATTGAACCAGGGCGCTTTTTTCCTAACTGGAAAGTTACTTCACCTGGTTTTCTGAGGGTGCTGTGCTGCTACTTTATTAACCAAGTCTGCCCAACTCTTATCAGCCTCTTCTATATTATCTGTCAGGCATGGGGCTTGAGCTTCCAGTTTGTTCAACATGCTGTCCTGTAAGGTTTTTGGCCATTCATTCCTAGTCCTGGTAGATTTATGACATATATGTAGGGCCTGTGGGTTATCTAATGTGAAACATATGTAGTTACTTGGACATGTACCACTGAAACATCCATTCACTCACCAACACACCCATACACACACTCACCCACCCACCCATACAGCTGTTTCCACATGCACTCTTGAACCCATACACCCAGAGAATCAACCACTCACACATTTATGCACTGAGACACACACCTCCCACCCACCCACACACACACTCAGGCACCCATAAAAATACTCAGGCAACCAATCAATAACCCATATAGACACTCATGTAGCTACTCACCAACCCATGCAGCAGCTTATACAACAACAGACAGACTGATACAGACATTCACCAAGTTTAGTCACTAATCCATGCTTTCAGTAAGGCACATTTAATCACTTACTTATACAGTCAGTCACGCACCTACTAAATCTTCCATCCAGACACTTATACACCCACTCATTCTTCAATACACCTTGGCATACATCTAAAACATATTTAAACTTTATAAAAAAACACAGTCACTGGATGATGTCATCAGTGATGTCATTTGAGATGTCATCAGTGATGACATCAGTGATGTCACTGACCATGTCATGAATGATGTAATATGTGACGTCATCAGCAGTGCATTGCGGGGGCGCGAGTTATAGTTAGCTGAACTAACTATAATGGCGGAATTTCTCTGGTTTTGTACGAGTGAAATGTCCAACTAACTATAACGTCCCTGAAACCTATGGTTTTTTCAGTGAATATATATATATATATATATGTAAAAATTCTCCAAATCTGTAATACTGTGCCTGGAGTGGTAAGAGGCTTTGGGCATTTTACAGCTCAGCATGGATAGCACTGTGCTAATCCTATGCTTAAAGACTTTGCTGTAGAAATGGCAAAAGACTTTGTCCCTTTCTATCTCGGCGTGGATGGCACTGTGCTAATTCTATGCTTAAAGATTTTGATAGAAAAGCAGACATTTGAAGTGATATAGATATATCTATATATCTATATCTATCTATCTATCTATCTATCTATCTATCTATCTATCTATCTCTCTCTCTCTATCTATCTCTCTCTCCATATATATATATATATATATATATATATATGTATATATATATATACATATAATACATATATATATATATCAATCAATCACAATCAATCACAGAATTTGTAAAGCGCACTACTTACCCACGAGGGTCTCAAGGTGCTGGGGAAAAAAAGGGGGGGGTGCTGCTACTGGTCGAACATATATATAACATTTATGTATATAGATAGATTTAGATATATATAATATTCACTGAAAAAACCATAGGTTTTAGGGACAGTTATAGTTAGTTGGACATTGCACTCGTACAAAACCCGTGAAATTCCCCCGTTATAGTTAGTCCAGCTAACTATAACTCGCGCCCCGCAATGCACTGCTGATGACGTCACATATTACATCACTCATGACATGGTCAGTGACATCACTGATGACATCACTGATGACATCTCAAATGACATCACTGATGACATCATCCAGTGACTGTGTGTTTCTGTAAAGTTTAAATATTTTTAATATATATAGGAAAAGACGTATTGAAGAATGAGTGGGTGTGTAAGTGTCTGTATGGATGATTTAGTAGGTGCATGACTGACTGTATAAGTGAGTGAATTAACGTATCTTACTGAATGCATGGGTTAGTGACTAAACTGGGTGAATGTCTGTATCCGTCTGTCTGTTGCTGTGTAAGTGGCTGCATGTGTTTGTGAATAGCTACATGAGTGTCTATATGAGTTATTGAATGCTTGTGTGAGTATCTGTATGGGTGCCTGAGTGTTTGTGTGGGAGGGGTGTGTGCGACTCTGTGCATAGATGTGTGAGTGGGTGATTCACTGGGTGGATGGTTTCAAGAGTGCATCTGCGATAGACTGTATGGGTGGGTAAGTGTGTGTAAGAGTGTGTTAGTGAGTGAATGTATGTCCCAGTGGTACATGTGTGAGTAACTACATATGTGAAAGGCAGTATATATGTGTGTTGGAGTATATAAATAGCTATAAGCGAGAGTGAGTGATTGTGATAGTGGCTGTATGGATGAGTGTGTGCTTGTATCAGTGATTGTATAAGAGCGTAAGAATGTGCTAGTATTTGTATGAGTAAGTGAGCTGGTGTGTGTATAACTGTATAGGTGAGTAAATGGTAGTGTGTTTAATTATTTGCATGACTGACTAGGTGTGTGAGTACCTCTATGGATGAGTGGCGGTGTTTGAGTGTCTATATAGGAGTATGAGTGCATATGATAGTCCTGTACTGAGTGACCATAAGTATGAGTGACTGTACGGGTGAGTGAGTGGATGTGTGTGTGTAGACCTAAGAATCAGTGAGTGGGTATGTAGTTATTGGTGTTGGAGTGTCTATGGTTTTGCGAATGGCAGTCTGTAATTTAGAGTGGGTGTATCAAAGGTTATATTAGGGTGTGAGAAGATGCATGAAATTATCACATGGATGATGTCATCAGTGATGTCATCAGTGATGTCATTTGAGATGTCATCAGTGATGTCATCAGTGATGTCACTGACCATGTCATGAGTGATGTAATATGTGACGTCATCAGCAGTGCATTGCGGGCGCGAGTTATAGTTAGCTGGACTAACTATAACGGGGGAATTTCACGGGTTTTGTACGAGTGCAATGTCCAACTAACTATAACTGTCCCTAAAACCTATGGTTTTTCAGTGAATTTCAAAGGTTTTTTAAATGCTAATTTGTAACTATAACGTCCCTGAAACCTATGGTTTTTTCAGTGAATTTCAAAGGTTTTTAAATGCTAATTTGTAACTATAACATGTCTGAAACCTACGGTTTTTTCAGTGAATTTCAAAGGTTTTGTAAATGACAATTTTTAAATGTATTAATTGTTATATAAAATGTTTTCATACTGATTTACTACATTTTTAGAAACAATTTTTTTACATATTTTATTTTTTAAATTACATTGTAATTACATTATACATTACATTACAAAAAATACTTTCTCAGAATGAATTACTTTAGTTTAAATACTTTGCACATAGGCAATAGACTTTTAAGTACAGTAGTTACAGTTGTTGCAATGGGCAACACATTTTCAAACACAATGCAACATTCAGCTCAATGTGAATTTCTAGTTAAATGCAATTAGTTACTTTATGGATTACTTTTCTAACCACAGGACTGGATCCTAGATTCAGTCCTGGGACATCTCCTGTAAACAGTTGAGTAAAAGCGTTTTGGTTACAGTCGTGATTTTTAAGGAATATTATTGTACTTTAAAAGTTGACACTTAGAAACTTTTTCTCATAGAATCACCAATGTTATCCTAAGGAAGGAAATTCACTTAGAAGGTAAAAACTGTTATCGTTACTTTTTCTTACTCAGTGTTGGATCCTGGATCCAGCACTGGTGCATCTCCTGTAAACAGTTGAAAGAATGCGTTTAAGTCATACAGGCGATTTTTTAGGAATATTTGTAGTTTGTGAAAATCGACACTTTGAAACTTTTCTGCTAAAAACCAGACAATGGATTCCTATGGAAGAAAATATAAGTTACTGGTAAGTACGGTTAAAATTACTTTTCAGGGTCAGTGCTGGGCTAAAAGATGCAGCACTGGGTTCTCTCCTGATAACAGGTGAGTAAATTGGAATTCGTACTTTGGTTGATTTTAGAGGAATAGTATAAAGTTCCAAAACTCCACACTTAGAAGAATTTCCAAGTGAAACCAGTCAATGTTAGCCTATGGAAGGAAATTCAAGTTACTGGTAAGTACGGTTAAAATTACTTTTCAGGACCAGTACTGGGCTGAAAGATGCAGCACTGAGGTCTCTCCTGATAACAGGTGAGTAAATCAGAATTCGGATTTCGGCTGATTTTAGAGGAATATTTGTATGTTTCAAAAATCAACACTTAGAAACTTTTTCAGCAAAAAGCAGGCAATGATATCCTATGGAAGGAAATTCAAGTTACTGGTAAGTACGGTTAAAATTACTTTTGAGGATCAGTACTGGGCTGAAAGATGCAGCACTGAGGTCTCTCCTGATAACAGGTGAGTAAATCGGAATTCGTATTTCGGCTGATTTTAGAGGAATATTTTAAAGTTCCAAAACTCCACACTTAGAAGAATTTCCAAGTGAAACCAGTCAATGTTAGCCTATGAAGGATATTCAAGTTACCGGTAAGTACGGTTAAAATTACTTTTCAGGACCAGTACTGGGCTGAAAGATACAGCACTGAGGTCTCTCCTGATAACAGCTGAGTAAATCAGAATTCGGATATCGGCTGATTTTAGAGGAATATTTGTATGTTTCAAAAATCAACACTTAGAAACTTTTTCAGCAAAAAGCAGGCAATGATATCCTATGGAAGGAAATTCAAGTTACTGGTAAGTACGGTTAAAATTACTTTTCAGGATTAGTACTGGGCTGAAAGATGCAGCACTGAGGTCTCTCCTGATAACAGGTGAGTAAATCGGAATTCGTATTTCGGATGATTTTAGAAGAATATTTGCACAATGGTGAAGGGAGGGGCGGGGCCTGAGGTGACATCTGTGCAAACGTGCCCCGTGGCGCGTTTTAAGTTGGGGATTAAGTCCCCTTGAATCCTGAGGGTCCCTAGGGGCCAACTAGCCCACCAGGAACCTCCAATATGCGCCAGGGGCTGCGTTGCAGAGACGTGTAGAGAGGCCACACCCTTTACACCTCTCTGCAACGCAGCTCTGTGGCGCTTTCTGGATGTACCTGTTGGGCTAGTTGGCCCCCAGGGACCCTCAGGATTGAAGGGGATTTAATCCCCAACTTAAAACGCGCCACGGGCGCGTTTGCACAGATGTCACCTGAAGCCCCGCCCCTCCCTTCACCACTGTGCAAACGCGCCCCGTGGCGCGTTTTAAGTCGGGGGATTAACTCCCCTTGAATCCTGAGGGTCCCTGGGGGCCAACAAGCCCAACAGGTACATCCAGAAAGCGCCACAGAGCTGCGTTGCAGAGAGGTGTAAAAAGGGGCGTGGCCTCTGTACACCTCTCTGCAACGCAGCCCCCTGGCGCATACTGGAGGTTCCTGGTGGGCTAGTTGGCCCCAGGACCCCCAGTATTCAAGGGGAATTAGTTCCCCTCTGCAAACGCGCCAGGGCGCGTTTGCAGAGTGGTGAAGGAAGGGGCGGGGCCTGCGGGCCCGATCGTTTTTTTTTTTTTTTGTCCCCTGAAGGGGGCTGTGTAGCCCCCTTACTTTTTCCTGTTTTTGGGCCCTGGGGACCCCATCCCCCAGGGCCTTACCCCTTTTTTAATTATTTTTTTTTTTTAAACGGGAAGGGGGCCGCGTGGCTCCCTTCCCTGGGCCTGTATTGGCCCCGGGGACCCCATCCCCGGGGCATGGCCTCTATTTTTATTTTTATTCTTTGGAGGGGGCTGCGTGGCCCCCTCCTCTGGCCATTTAAGGCCCCAGGGAGCCCATCCCCGGGGCCGGCCATACCCTTTTTAATTTTTTTTTAAACTTTGGGGAGGGGGCCGCGTGGCCCCCTCCCGAGCCACTACTTGCCCCGGGGACCCCATCCCCCGGGGCTGGCCCTCTCCGTTGGGGACTGTGGGGGTCCCCAAGCCCCCACAGTCCCGCCGGCTCCCGCGTCCCTTGGGAGCCGGCATTGCTTTACACATGGGGAGCTGCTAAGATGCAGCTCCCCATGTGGAAAGCAGTCGGCTTTGGATATTGGAAGAGAGAGCAGGTTTCCCTGCTCTCTCTTCCAATATCCAAAGCAGTTTGCTATGGCAGGACGGGAGCCGCAAGGCTCCCGTCCCTGCTCTGAGGGTCCGTAACGGACCCCCATATTTAAATGTTTAGTGCCCCGGGGAGGTGGCGGTCCTCGGGGCGTGTGGGGGGCTGGAGCCCCCCACACAGGTTTTTCAATTTTTAAAAAAAGCCCCGGGGAGGTGGTGGTCCCCGGGGCTGCGGGAGGGCTCAGAGCCCTCCCGCACAATTTCTAAAAAGCCCCCGGGGGTGGCGGTCCCGGGGCTTGGGGGCCCTTTGAGGCCCCCACACATAAAATTAACCCCCACCATGCCCCCGGGACTTGGGCCACCCGGGGCAAAATACAATCGAGCGCGGGAGACCGCGCTTCGATTTTTCCGGCAGGATTTGTGCACCCTGAGCGCATCCTGCCAATTTTTTAAAAAAATCTTTTTTTTTTTGCCCAGGGGTCCTTGTGGGACCCCTGAGCAAACCTAGGGGTCAGGGTGTTTCTACCCTGCCCCCTTTATGCGCTTTGCGCACTTGTTTCTGTCCCTCGGTTCTACCGAGGGACAAAATGGCTGCCAACATTTCCTGAATCGGAATGTTGACAGCCAGCTGACAGCCAATTAACATGCAGCTCGTGATCGGGAGGGTACGCGGACCCTACTCGGCCATAGATATCACTATCTTTTTACTTTTGATTTTCTCAGCAACTACTGAACGGATTTACACCATTTAACAAAAAGGGTTCTTTCTGAACCAAGAACTACCTCTTTGCCAAATTTGGTGTAATTCCGTTCAGCAGTTCGGGCTGTAGCCGTGTCTAAAGTTTCCTATGGAAAATTGCATGGGGAAAACGCGTTTTGGGACCCCCTTTTTCTCGGCCCCCGCTTGACGAATCCCCCGAGACTTTCAGGGTAGGAGCGGACCGGAGCGGGCCACAAAGTTTGAAAATTTTGCGAAGATACGTCAACCGGCAAGAGAGTTATTTCAAATAGAATGTCACGGATTTCCTATGGATAATAGGTTGTAACTATAACTATCTACTGGCGACCGCCAGTAGATAATATATATATATATATAAATTCACTGAAAAAACCATAGGTTTTAGGGACAGTTATAGTTAGTTGGACATTTCACTCGAACAAAACCATAGAAATTCCCCCGTTAGAGTTAGTTCAGCTAACTATAACTCGCGCCCCCGCAATGCACTGCTGATGACGTCACATATTACATCACTCATGACATGGTCAGTGACATCACTGATGACATCACTGATGACATCTCAAATGACATCACTGATGACATCACTGATGACATCATCCAGTGACTGTGTGTTTCTCTAAAGTTTAAATATGTTTAATATATATAGGGAAAGGCGTATTGAAGAATGAGTGGGTGTATAAGTGTCTGAATGGATGATTTAGTACGTGAGTGACTGACTCTACAAGTGAGTGATTAAATGTATCTTACTGAATGCATGGGTTAGTGACTAAACTGTGTGAATGTCTGTATCCGTCTGTCTGTTGGTTTGTAAGCGGCTGCATGAGCTTTCTGAATAGGTACATGAGTGTCTACATGGGTTATTGATTGATTGTCTGAGTATCTGTATGGGTGCCTGAGTGTTTGTGTGGGTGGGGTGTGTGTGACTCTGTGCATAGATGTGTGAGTTGGTGATTCACTGGGTGCATGGTTTCAAGAGGCATCTGTGATGGACTGTATGGGTGGGTGAGTGTGTGTATGGGTGTGTTAGTTATTGAATGTATATCTCAGTGGTACATGTGTGAGTAACTACATATGTGAAAGGCAGTATATATGTGTGTTGGAGTATATAAATGGCTATAAGTGAGAGTGTGTGATTGTGAGAGTGGCTGTATGGATGAGTGTGTACTTGTATCAGTGATTGTATAAGAGCGTAAGAATGTGCTAGTATTTGTATGAGTAAGTGAGCTGGTGTGTGTATAACTGTATAGGTGAGTAAATGGGTGTGTGATTAAGTTTTTGCATGACTGACTAGGTGTGTGAGTACCTCTATGGATGAGTGGCGGTGTGTGAGTGTTTATATAGGTGTATGAGTGCATATGATAGTCCTGTACTGAGTGACTAAGTATGAGTGACTGTACGGGTGAGTGAGTGGATGTGTGTGTAGACCTAAGAATCAGTGAGTGGGTATGTAGTTTTTGGTGTTGGAGTGTCTATGGTTTTGAGAATGGCAGTCTGTAATTTAGAGTGGGTGTATCAAAAGTTATATTAGGGTGTGAGAAGATGCATCAAATTATCACATGGATGATGTCATCAGTGATGTCATTTGAGATGTCATCAGTGATGTCACTGACCATGTCATGAGTGATGTAATATGTGACGTCATCAGCAGTGCAATGCGGGGCGTGAGTTATAGTTAGCTGAACTAACTATAACGGGGAATTTCTATGGTTTTGTTCGAGTGAAATGTCCAACTAACTATAACTGTCCCTAAAACCTATGGTTTTTTCAGTGAATTTCAAAGGTTTTTAAATGCTAATTTCTAACTATAACGTGTCTGAAACCTATGGTTTTTTCAGTGAATTTCAAAGGTTTTTTAAATGCTAATTTCTAACTATAACGTGCCTGAAACCTATGATTTTTTAAGTGAATTTCAAAGGTTTTTTAAATGCTAGTTTCTAACTATGCCTACAGAGGTAGGACATGTGAAGAAAGAAGAAAAAACGCACAGAAAGAAGCAAAAGATGTGCAGAAAGAACCAACAGAGGAGCAGAAAGAGGCCTTGTTGCAAAATCATCCTGTGCCCACAACTTTTTCAGACGGGTACTGGTGGTAGCTGACTCTGACTAACCAGAGCCAGTGCTATGCTAAAAGACACTTAGAATACAGTGAAAACACCTACATACACTAGGGAACACTATGCGTTGGTGTACCCCTGTGATTAGCATGACCTCCTCTGCAAGTCCCTAGTACATAATAGGGCAGGGGATTAAAACTACCTCTTAAAATGCGCTGCAGGGCGCGTTTGCACAGTGGTGAAGGGAGGGGGGCCTGAGGTGACATGTGTGCAAACGCACCCCGTGGCGCGTTTTAAGTTGTGGGATTAAGTCCCCTTGAATTCTGAGGGTCCCTGGGGCCCAACTAGCCCCCAGGTACCTACAGTTAGGACCACAGAGCTGAGTTGCAGAGAGGCATTCCGAGGCCACGCACCTTTTTCACCTCTCTGCAACGCAACTCTGTTGTGCTTACTGAAGGTACCTGGTGGGCTAGTTGGCCCCAGGGTCCCTCAGGATTCAAAGGGAATTAATTCCCCAACTTAAAACGCACCACAGGGCGTGTTTGCGCACATGTCGCCTGAGGCCCCGCCCCCTCCCTTCACCACTGTGCAAACGCGCCCCGTGGTGCGTTTTAAGTTGGGGGATTAGGTCACCTTGAATCCTGAGGGTCCCTGGGGCCCAAATAGCCCACTAGGTACTTCCAGTAAGCACCACAGGCCTGTGTTGCAATGCCTGTAACAAATTGTGCAGTTGTGTTTAGGTAGTGAAGAGGGTCGTGCTGGGGGTAGTGTTTTAGGGTTTAGGGTAGTGCAGTGGTGTTTGTGTAGTGTAGGGGGTCATGCTGGGGGTAGATTTAGGGTTTAGGGTAGTGCAGTGGTGTTTGGGTAGTGTAGGGAGTCGTGCTGGGGGAGTGTTTTAGGGTTTAGGGTAGTGCAGTGGTGTTTGGATAGTGTAGGGGGTCGTGCTGGGGGTAGTGTTTTAGGGTTTAGGGTAGTGCAGTGGTGTTTGGGTAGTGTAGGGAGTCGTGCTGGGGGTAGTGCTTTAGGGTAGTGCAGTGGTGTTTGGGTAGTGTAGGGGGTACTGCTGGGGGTAGTGTTTTAGGGTTTAGGGTAGTGCAGTGGTGTTTGGGTAGTGTAGGGGTACTGCTGGGGGTAGTTTTTAGGGTTTAGGGTAGTGCAGTGGTGTTTGGGTAGTGTAGTGGTTCGTGCTGGGGTAGTTTTTAGGGTTTAGGGAAGTGCTGTGGTGTTTGTGTAGTGTAGGAGGTCGTGTTTTAGGGTTTAGGGTAGTGCAGTGGTCTTTGGGTAGTGTAGGGAGTCGTGCGGGGTAGTGTTTTAGGGTTTAGGGTAGTGTAGGGGGTCATGCGGGGGTAGTGTTTTAGGGATTAGGGTAGTGCATTGGTGTTTGGGTAGTGTAGGGGGTCATGCGGGGGGTAGTGTTTTAGGGTTTAGGGCAGTGCAGTGATGTTTGGGTAGTATAGGGGGTCGTGCTGGGGGAGTGTTTTAGGGTTTAGGGCAGTGCAGTGGTGTTCGGGTAGTGTAGGGGGTCATGCTGGGGGAGTGTTTTAGGGTTTAGGGCAGTGCAGTGGTGTTCAGGTAGTGCAGGGGTCATGCTGGGGGAGTGTTTGAGGGTTTAGGGCAGTGCAGTTGTGTTCGGGTAGTGTAGGGGGTTGTGCTGGGGGTAGTATTTTAGGGTTTAGGGTAGTGCAGTGGTGTTCGGGTAGTGTAGGGTGTCGTGCTGGGGGTAGTGTTCTAGGGTTTAGGGCAGTGCAGTGGTGTTTGGGCAGTGTAGGGGGTAATGCTGGGGGTGGTGTTTTAGGGTTTAGGTGTGAGAAGTTGGCCTGGTATATGCTGTCCACTAATTATAGTGGGCACCTTGCACCAGTCCAAACAACCCCTTATTGGAGATAGGTTAAAGACAACCTTTATTGAAAGCTATCCTAGTGGTAGCTATGGAGAGCAGCCTTCAGGCTAACTCTTGAAGGAATGTAAAGCAGCTTGTTTTACCAGTCTATAATCTCTTGAGTGACCAAATGAAAGAGGACCACACCAGGTATATATTCAAAGTATATGTATTTATTACTAAATACACCCCTCTAGTCTCTTTATGAGGCTAGAGTTCGAAGTACATAAATTATAAGTCAGTTGTTCACAGTAATAGCACAAATACACGTTTGAGCCCTTGGGGCGTACCAAACCATATACCAATAAAGTGGTATAAGAACCACGACTAAGCTAGACACAAGGCCTAGAGCCTGTAGAAGTGCTTGGATCACAAGGAACCACCCAAGGTAGTGACACAGGTGACCCACGGGGGACGCGTGCAGTGTAGTAACACAGCCGCGAATCGCCGTTAACTTCTATGGGGAAAGTCGCGGTTAGGAATTTAAAGAAAAGGGACACTTAAAAGAGGACTTGGAGCAAACCCTTTGAGAACTAGGTCGTTCTAGAGTCTCTACCCACGGGAGCACCGGAGTACTCGTGTTACCTCACCCAGGGAAGCTGGGTGCATAGGTGCCTTTCGGGGTCGGGTTTCGTCGTCGATTTGAATGGCGATCTGCTGCAAAGTGCTGCTGGCGACCAAGTGAAAAGTGTCCGGGTGGATCCAAGGGTGGATCGGAGATCTGAAGAACCTGTAAGCAGAGGGGACAGAGTCTGGGTCACTAGCCAGTGACCAGGAAGGCGATGAGCAGATGCCCACCGCTGTTGGATGCTTCAGGTAGGTTGACAGTTGTCTTGACTCTTCAGCCACGAGGTCCAGGAGGCGTTGTCGGCAACCAGGAGTGAGATTCGGACTGTACCACGAAGTCTGTCGATTGCTGAGGTGTCGGCGACTGGATTGGACCCAACAGGTCTTGGCAACGGCAAGTCTTGTGGAAAGTGAAGAAGGACGATGGTGCAGACCAGCAAGGTCTGAGGGACTCACCCAGCCCCAATACACACTATCCTGTCTGGGGAGCTGGTTACACCTCCCTGAGACAGGAAACCTATTGTCCAGGCCTCCCCTGCCGGAGTTTCGGTCAGCAGCAGGAGGCCAGACTTGTGTCTGTGGCAGCAGCATCCATTTTGTGATGCCAGGGCTTTGGAAAGAAGTTACCGGGCAAGCCAGTGTTAACATGTCTCTCCCTCTAGAAGGGTGGAATGCTACCCCCGCCGCCAGAATTGGCGGGGGTAGTATTCCAAGATGTTTGACACCAAACACGACATGTTTCTGTGCAGGCATCCCAAAGTTAGCATTTAACGCGAGGTTATAACGCACTTAAGAGTATATGGTCAGGCTGCACTACAAACAGCATCAGAGAAGGGTCTCCGAACGCTGCAGAGGGGCCCTGCTCATGCAGGGGCACCCTCTCACATAGGAACCATGCACTCTGCCTTCAGGATTGACAAGGCCTGCCATAGGAGTGACTTATAGGTTTATATGTGTGTAGGTATGTAGTGATATAGGTAACCTATATCACAGTAAGGAGTGCATGCACCACCTTACCCAGGCTGCAGTAGCAGACCTGTGGTGTCATTTTGGATGGCCTTCCAGGGGTGGCACAATACATGCTGCAGCCCCTGGTAGGCCTCTGAGGTACCTATGCCCTGGGTACATAGTATACCATATACTAGGGACTTATAAGGGTACTCCAGATTCCAATTAGACATGTGCCTAAGGCACATGGAAACCATTTTAGAGAGGAAGCAGCTAGGCTGGGGTTCTGATTAGCAGGGCCCCAGCCAGACTAAAGTCGAAAAACAGTGAAGCATCAGCAAAAAGTGGGGGTACCCATGTGAAGCAGATCCTACTCTCCCTACACAACACCCCCCCAAACGCAGGGACATTAAACTAACCTTGACCAGTTGAGTCTTCATGTTCTAAGTGGAAGTACCTAGAGAGTCCATCTGCATTGGCATGGTTACTCCCAGGTCTATGTTCCACTGTGAAGTCCATCCCCTGTAGGGAAATGGACCACCTAAGCAGTTTGGGGTTTTCACCCTTCATTTGTTTTAGCCATAAGAGGGGCTTATGGTCTGTTTGAACAAGGAAGTGAGTACCAAACAAGTATGGCCTCAACTTCTTCAGAGCCCAGACCACAGCAAAGGCCTCCCTCTCAATGGCTGACCAACGTTTCTCTCTAGGGGTCAGCCTTCTGCTAATAAAAGCTACTGGCTGATCCTGACCTTCATCATTCAATTGTGACAGTACAGCCCCTACCCCCAATTCAGATGCATCTGTTTGGACAATGAACTTCTTGGAGTAATCAGGACTCTGTAGAATGGGAGCAGTGCACATGGCCTGCTTCAGGTCATCAAATGCCTTTTGACAGCTAGCTGTCCACTGAACCTTTTGGGCATTTTCTTGGAAGTTAAGTCATTCAAGGGTGTCACTATTGATCCATACCCTTTGAAAAATCTCCTATAGTACCCAGTCAGGCCTAAAAAGGCTCTCACCTGAGTCTGGGTAGTGGGAGCATCCCAGTCCATGATGGTCTGGATCTTGCTCTGCAGTGGTTGAACCTGGCCTCCACCCACAAGGTGGCCCAGGTACACAACATGACTCTGCCCTATCTGGCACTTGGTGGCCTTGATAGTCAGGCCTGCCTTTTGCAGGGCCTGTAAAACATTTCTGAGGTGGACCAGGTGATCCTCCCAGGTGGAGCTAAAGACAGCAATATCATCTAGATATGCTGCACTATAGGCTACCAGGCCTGAAGGACTGTATTCACCAACCTCTGAAAAGTGGCAGGTGCATTCTTCAGACCAAAGGGCATCACCACAAATTGATAATGCCCACTAGGGGTTGAGAATGCTGTTTTTGGCTTTGCATCATCAGCTAGTCTGATCTGCCAGTAGCCAGCTGTCAGGTCAAATGTGCTTAGATACTTGGCTGATGCCAAAGTGTCTATTAGCTCATCTGCCCTAGGTATTGGATGGGCATCAGTCCTAGTGACTGCATTGAGACCCCTGTAGCGCAGTGCAGTGGTGTTCGGGCAGTGTATTGGGTATTGCTGGGGCTGGTGTTTCAGGGTTTAGGGCAGTGCAGTGGTGTTCGGGCAGTGTTGGGGGTCGTGCTGGGGCTGGTGTTTGAGGGTTTAGGGTAGTGCAGTGGTGTTCGGGCAGTGTAGGGGGTCGTGCTGGGGCTGGTGTTTCAGGGTTTAGGGCAGTGCAGTGGTTTTCGGGCAGTGTAGGCGGTCGTGCTGTGGCTGGTGTTTCAGGGTTTAGGGCAGTGCAGTGGTGTTCGGGCAGTGTACAGGGTTGTGCTGGGGCTGGTGTTTCAGGGTTTAGGGCAGTGCAGTGGTGTTCGGGCAGTGTAGGGGGTCATGCTGGGGGTGGTGTTTCAGGGTTTAGGGCAGTGCAGTGGTGTTCAGGCAGTGTAGGGGGTCGTGCTGGGGCTGGTGTTTCATGGTTTAGGGCAGTGCAGTGGTGTTCGGGCAGTGTAGGGGGTCATGCTGGGGGTGGTGTTTCAGGGTTTAGGGCAGTGCAGTGGTGTTCGGGCAGTGTATGGGGTCATGCTGGGGGTGGTGTTTCAGGGCTTAGGGCAGTGCAGTGGTGTTCGGGCAGTGTAGGGGGTCTTGCTGGGGGTGGTGTTTCAGGGTTTAGGGCAGTGGTGTTCGGGCAGTGTAGGGGGTCTTGCTGGGGGTGATGTTTCAGGGTTTAGGGCAGTGCAGTGGTGTTCGGGCAGTGTAGGGGGTCTTGCTGGGGGTAGTGTTTCGGGGTTTAGGGCAGTGCAGTGGTGTTCGTGCAGTGTAGGGGGTCATGCTGGGGGTGGTGTTTCAGGGTTTAGGGCAGTGCAGTAGTGTTCGGGCAGTGTAGGGGATCGTGCAGGGGTGGTGTTTCAGGGTTTAGGGCAGTGCAGTGGTGTTCGGGCAGTGTAGGGGGTCATGCTGGGGGTGGTGTTTCAGGGTTTAGGGCAGTGCAGTGGTGTTCGGGCAGTGTAGGGGGTCGTGCTGGGGGTGGTGTTTCAGGGTTTAGGGCAGTGGTGTTCGGGCAGTGTAGGGGGTCTTGCTGGGGGTGATGTTTCAGGGTTTAGGGCAGTGCAGTGGTGTTCGGGCAGTGTAGGAGGTCTTGCGGGGGGTAGTGTTTCAGGGTTTAGGGCAGTGCAGTGGTGTTCTGGCAGTGTAGGGGCGTGCTGGGGGTGGTGTTTCAGGGTTTAGGGCAGTGCAGTGGTGTTCAGGCAGTGTAGGGGGTCGTGAAGGGGTGGTGTTTCAGGGTTTAGTGCAGTGGTGTTCGGGCAGTGTAGGTGGTCGTGCTAGGGTTGGTGTTTAAGGGTTTAGGGCAGTGCAGTGGTGTTCGGGCAGTGTAGGGGGTCATGCAGGGGCTGGTGTTTCAGGGTTTAGGGCAGTGCAGTGGTGTTCGGGCAGTGTAGGGGGTCGTGCTGGGGGTAGTGTTTTAGGGTTTAGGGTAGTGCAGTGGTGGTTGTGTAGTGTAGGGGGTCGTGCTGGGGGTAGTGTTTTAGGGTTTAGGGTAGTGAAGTGGTGTTTGTGTAGTGTAGGGGGTCATGTTTTAGGGTAGTGCAGTGGTGTTTGGGTAGTGTAGGGGGTCATGCTGGGGGTAGTGTTTTAGGATTTAGGTTAGTGCAGTGGTGTTTGGGTAGTGTAGGGGGTCGTGCTGGGGGTAGTGTTTTAGGGTTTAAGGTAGTGCAGTGGTGTTTGTGTAGTGTAGGGGGTCATGCTGGGGGTAGTGGTTTAGGGTTTAGGGTAGTGCAGTGGTGCTTGTGTAGTGTAGGGGGTCATGCTGGGGGTAGTGTTTTAGGGTTTAGGGTAGTGCAGTGGTGTTTGTGTAGTGTAAGGGGTCATGTTTTAGGGTAGTGCAGTGGTGTTTGGGTAGTGTAGGGGTCGTGCTTGGGGTAGTGTTTTAGGATTTAGGTTAGTGCAGTGGTGTTGGGGTAGTGTTTTAGGGTTTAGGGTAGTGCAGTGGTGTTTGTGTAGTGTAGGGGGTCATGCTGGGGGTAGTGTTTTATTGTTTAGGATAGTGCAGTGGTGCTTGTGTAGTGTAGGGGGTCGTGCTGGGGGTAGTGTTTTAGGATTTAGGTTAGTGCAGTGGTGTTGGGGTAGTGTTTTAGGGTTTAGGGTAGTGCAGTGGTGTTTTTGTAGTGTAGGGGGGTCATGTTTTAAGATGCAATGCTCCATACCTGACCAGTCTGCACTACATAAAACTGCAAAAAAACTAAAAATAAAAAGTGTTTTGCACACTTTTGTCATTGGGCTATATGTGGGCTGCATCTGGGTAATATTTGTGCTACATTTGGGCTCTTTTTTCACTGGTGGCCATCTTGGAAGACTTCTTTGTTATGAAGTTTCCTAATTTCCTCATTTACTGCAGTCTCCTCAGTAGGAAATGCTTTCAGTTTTTACTTTGATTCCATCAAGAAGGCATTCAGATGTGTCTCACATTTGCCATAAATTCAGAATGTTAGCACTCTAGTTGCTCATTAGATCACTGTAGTAAAGCTACTGCTCACCAGGGAGTTAACTGGAAGTCTGCTGCTGGTATTGAAAGTGATTGTTTCAGTCTGCAAGTCAGAATTTTCTAATGAAATAGAAGAGGATTTGAGATCTCACTTAAAACATGCCCTAATTTTTCTTTCTGCAGCACTAACCATAATTTCTATTGCAAAAAGAACCCCCTCATTTTGTTCCTTTTTAAATTAAATGTGTTAAGTGTTACCGGTTTATTCCAATCAAGATGGCTTCAGGTGTGCCATACTTTTGTCATAAGTAAGGCTGTTAGCGCTCTAGTTGTTCTTTAGAACACTCTGGGAAGCTGCAGTAGAACACAAAGTCATCAACTGGCAGGCTGCTCCTGTTGAAATATAACAGGAAGATATTTGAGATCACACTTGAAACTTGTCCTAATTTTTCTTTCTGCAGCACTAACCATAATTTCTATTTCAAAAAGAACCCCTAATTTTGTTCCTTTTTAAATTAAATGTTTTAAGTGTTACCGGTTTATTCCAATCAAGATGGCTTCAGGTGTGCCATACTTTTGTCATAAGTAAGGCTGTTAGCGCTCTAGTTGTTCTTTAGAACACTCTGGGAAGCTGCAGTAGAACACAAAGGAATCAACTGACAGTCTCTGCCCTTGTTGGATGTACATGTTTTACTGAGAATGTCAGACTTCATTCTCACATGACTGAGAAAGATAATGTGAATTTACAGAAAATATGCTCTCATTTTAGCTTCTGGAGCACCTTCCAAAACTGTATGGGACAAGCATGTGAAAATAGTTTTCTCTCAAACATGATTCATGATATCCCAGCAGAAGGTTTTTCACAGGGTAAAATCACCTTAGAACACACCACAATTCCTGAAATTTGTATGGTACCATCAACAAATGAATTCTAATGTAACTAAAGTCTGTTATCACCCTTTATAGTTCTCCTTTTGGTAACCCTCAAAATCTTCGATTCACTACAATGCATTTCAATGGGGTACTATCATTTATATTGGTCCCAAGATGGCTGCCAGCAATTCCAGGATGAAGTGCTGACAGCCAATCAGATCTCACGATGACATGTGTGGTTAGGCTCCGCCCAGATATATATGTGTTTTTACTTTTGATTTTCTCAGCAACTACTGAACGGATTTACACCATTTAACAAAAGGGTTCTTTTTGAACCAAGAACTACCTCTTTGCCAAATTTGGTGTAATTCCGTTCAGCAGTTCGGGCTGTAGCCTTGCATAAACTTTCCTATGGGAAATTGATTTTTTGACTCTTATTTTTTTAATTTCTCCGCAACTACTGAACGGATTTACACCATTTAACAAAAAGGGTTCTTTCAGAACTAAGAACTACCTCTTTGCCAAATTTTGTGTAATTCCGTTCAGCAGTTCGGGCTGTAGCCGTGTCTAAAGTTTCCTATGGGAAAATGAATGGGGAAAACACGTTTTGGGACCCCCCTTTTTTCTCAGCCCCCGCTTGACGAATCACCCCGAGACTTTCAGGGTAGGAGCGTACCGTAGCGGGCCATAAATTTTGAAAATTTCGCGAAGATTCGTCAACCGGCAAGAGAGTTATTTCAAATAGAATGTCGCGGATTTCCTATGGAAAATAGGTCCTAACTATAACTATCTACTGGCGACTGCCAGTAGATAATATATATATATAGCACTTTATGGGATTGCATAGAAACATGGTCGATGCCCACTTAGGGCTTTATTCAGCTTTCAGCCATACAAGATTCATGTTAATAGATGGCTTATTATGGTCTATAACGGAATCCAGCCTATATTGTAATATAGATGTAGGGTATGGAAGGTTCATGATTAATATCAATTTATTTTAACTTGGTGTTTTTATGACCTTTTTAAATCTTTGCCCGTTATTTATATAATTGTGTATAACAATACTGTGCGATTATAGGTGATGCTTTTAAATGAATTAATTTTAAGTATTCACATTGTGTATATGAAGGTACATATATTTATATAGTGTATATTCTGTGTATTTATATATTTATATATTTATATTTACATATTTCTATGTTGGTATGTTTATTTATATCACCATGTGCAATATTACAAATATACAAATCATTATTAGGGCAGGCTGTAAGAATTTAAATTTGCCAAAAGAAAGACCTGAGATTGAATGTTTCTTCTATGTTTAGCTGTCATGTGACAGGTCACGAGTATTTGCACTAGGCACTTTAAAAGGTATGGCACTACGCAGCGCGTTATGTGAACAAGACCTCTGGTAGGTCGAAACGCGTCGTGGCGGTGGTGCGGGGCATCTACAATAAAATATTTCACCTAGCACCAAGTAAAGGGTCCGGTTTCGTCTTTTCCATGCGGACTGGATGTTATTGGCGAACTCCATTCGATATATATATATATATATATTTATATTCACTGAAAAAACCATAGGTTTCAGGCACGTTATAGTTAGAAATTAGCATTTAAAAAACCTTACAAATTCACTGAAAAAACCATAGGTTTTAGGGACAGTTATAGTTAGTTGGACATTGCACTCGTACAAAACCCGTGAAATTTCCCCGTTATAGTTAGTTCAGCTAACTATAACTCGCGCCCCGCAATGCACTGCTGATGACGTCACATATTACATCACTCATGACATGGTCAGTGACATCACTGATGACATCACTGATGACATCTCAAATGACATCACTGATGACATCATCCAGTGACTGTGTGTTTCTGTAAAGTTTAAATATTTTTAATATATATATAGGGAAAGGCGTATTGAAGAATGAGTGGGTGTATAAGTGTCTGTATGGATGATTTAGTAGGTGCGTGACTAACTCTATAAGTGAGTGATTAAACGTATCTTAGTGAATGCATGGGTTAGTGACTAAACTGGGTGAATGTCTGTATCCGTCTGTCTGTTGCTGTGTAAGTGGCTGCATGGGTTTGTGAATAGCTACATGAGTGTCTATATGAGTTATTGATTGGTTGTCTGAGTATCTGTATGGGTGCCTGAGTGTTTGTGTGGGTGGGGTGTGTGCGACTCTGTGCATAGATGTGTGAGTGGGTGATTCACTGGGTGGATGGTTTCAAGAGTGCATCTGTGACAGACTGTATGGGTGGGTAAGTGTGCGTAAGAGTGTGTTAGTGAGTGAATGTATGTCCCAGTGGTACATGTGTGAGTAACTACATATGTGAAAGGCAGTATATATGTGTGTTGGAGTATATAAATAGCTATAAGCGAGAGTGTGTGATTGTGCGAGTGACTGTATGGATGAGTGTGTGCTTGTATCAGTGATTGTAAAAGAGCGTAAGAATGTGCTAGTACTTGTATGAGTAAGTGAGCTGGTGTGTGTATAACTGTATAGGTGAGTAAATGGCAGTGTGTTTAATTATTTGCATGACTGACTAGGTGTGTGAGTACCTCTATGGATGAGTGGCGGTGTTTGAGTGTCTATATAGGAGTATGAGTGCATATGATAGTCCTGTACTGAGTGACCGTAAGTATGAGTGACTGTACGGGTGAGTGAGTGGATGTGTGTGTGTAGACCTAAGAATCAGTGAGTGGGTATGTAGTTATTGGTGTTGGAGTCCAACTAGCCCATCATGTACGTCCAAAAAGCGCCACAGAGCTGCGTTGCAGAGAGGTGTAAAAAGGGGCATGGCCTCTGTACACCTCTCTGCAATGCAGCCCCCCTGCGCATACTGGAGGTTCCTGGTGGGCTAGTTGGCCCCCAGGGACCCCCAGTATTCAAGGGGAATTCGTTCCCCATCTGCAAACGTGCCAGGGGGCGCGTTTGCAGAGTGCTGCAAGCAGTGGGGCGTGGCCTCCGGCTCGATGCCGGTCTTTTTTTATTTATTTTTTAAGAAGGGGGGCTGTGTGGCCCCCCTTCTTTTTCTAATCTATTGGCCCTGGGGACCACATCCCCCAGGGCCTGCCCCCTAATTATTTATTTATTTATTTTACATTTTGGAAGGGGGCCGCATGGCCCCCCTCCCAAGGCCTTAATCGGCCCCGGGAACCCCATCCCCGGGGCATGGCCTTCTTTTTTTTAAAATAAAACTTATGGAGGGGGGCTGCGTTGCCCCCCTCCTCAGGCCACTTATGGCCCCGGGGACCCCATCCCCCGGGATGCCTTTGTTTAAAAAAAAAAAATTAATACAATTTTGGGGAGGGGGGCCACGTGGCCCCCCTCCCAGGCCACTTGTAGCCCCGGGGACCCCATCCCCCGGTGCTGGCCATCTCCGTTGGGGACCATGGGGGGGTCCCCAATCCCCCCATGGTCCCGCCGGCTCCCCGCGTCCCTCGGGAGCCGGCATTGCTTTTCCACATGGGGAGCTGCTAAGATCAGCTCCCCGTGTGGAAAAGCAATTGTCTTTGGTTTTTGGAAGAGAGAGCAGGTTTCCTGCTCTCTCTTCCAAAAACAAAAGAAGTTTGCTATGACAGGACGGGAGCCGCGAGGCTCCCGTCCTGTCATAGCAAACTACAGTGTCCCGGGGGTAGGCACCCCGGGACACTGCAGGAGCCAGCCCTGGGGGATGGTGGTCCCCAGGGCCATCAAGGGCTACAGGAGGGGGGCCGCGCGGCCCCCCTCCCAACCATTGCAAAGCCCCGGGGAGGTGGTGGTCCCCGGGGCTCGGGGGTCCGTAACGGACCCCCAATCTGCATATTTAGGGCCCCGGGAGGTGGCAGGCCCGGGCGTGTGGGGGGCTCGAGCCCCCCACACAGGTGTTCAAATCTTTTTAAAAAGAAGCCCCGGGGGTGGCGGTCCCCGGGGCTGCAGGGGGGCCATGTGCCCCCGCCACCATTATTTAGTTGAAGCCCCGGGGGGGGGGGTCCCCGGGGCTTGGGGGGGCCTTAGAGGCCCCCCTCATTTAAAATTAACAAACCCCCACATGCCCCCGGGACTTGTCCCACCCGGGGGCTTTTTGAATACAAAGAGCGGGAGACCACGCTTCGTTTTTGTTTTTATTTTCCGCCGAAATTCGCGCTGGGTGCACGAATCTCGCTGATTGTTTTTTTAAAAAAATGCTTTTTTTGGCCCTGGGGGTCCTTGTGGGACCCCCTGAGCAGGCCTAGGGGGTCAGGGTGTTTCTACCCTGCCTCCTTTTCTTGTTTTGCGCCTTAGTTTTTCTCTTTTCTTGTGCCTCGGTAGAAAGGTTCCCATAGTAAACTTTAGACACAGCTACAGCCCGAACTGCTGAACCGAATTACACTAAATTTGGCAAAAAGGTAGTGCTTGGTTCAGAAAGCGTCCTTTTTTTTAAATGGTGTAAATCCGTTCAGTAGTTGCTGAGAAACTGAAAAAATAAAAGTTTTGATATCTAGGGACGAAGTGGATTCACGAACCCTCCCGCCCATGAGCTTCATTGTAATTGGCAACATCACCAGGAAGTGTTGGCAGCCATCTTGTGACCGAGTCACAAGAAAACAGTAAAAACAAAGGTGAAAAACAAGAAAAAGGGGCAGGGTAGAAACACCCTGACCCCCCAGGCCTGCTCAGAGGTCCCACAAGGACCCCCAAGGCCACAAAAAGCATTTTTGTTTAATAATTTCAGTGGAAATCACGTTGGGGTCGCAAATCCCGCCAAAATTATTTTAAAAAAACGAAGCGCGGACTCCCGCGCTTCGTTTTCTATAAGCCCCTGGTGGGCCAGGTCCCGGGGGCATTGTCTAATTTTTAATTTGTTATTGCGGGGCCCGCAGTCCCAGGGACCCGCACCTCCCCGGGGCTATGTTTATAATATGCGGGAGGGCACGCGGCCCTCCCGAAGCCCCGGGGACCGCCACCCCCGGGGCTTGTTCTTTAATTTGTGGGGGGCCTCCAAGGTCCCCCCAAGGCCCGGGTACCACCACCCCCGGGGCTTTTCTAAAATATTCGAGGGGGGGTACACGGCCCCCCCACAGCCCCAGGAACCGCCACCCCCCGGGGCTTGTTTTATTTAAAAAAATTAAACCTGTGTGGGGGGCACAAGCCCCCCCACATGCCCCGGGGACCGCCACCTCCCCGGGGCACAAAAATGCAAATGTGGGGGTCCGTTACGGATCCCCGAGCCCCAGGGACCACCACCTCCCCGGGGCTATGTAAATAAAGGGAGGGGGGCCGTGCAGCCCCCCTCCTGGAGCCCTTGATGGCCCTGGGGACCGCCACCCCCAGGGCCGGCTCCTGCAGTGTCCCGGGGTGCCCACACCCAGGACACTGGTGTATGCTATGACAGGGCGGGAGCATGGCTCTCGCCCTGTCATATCAAACTCTGCTTTGGATTTTGTAAGCGAGAGCAGGTTTCCTGCTCTCGCTTCCAAAATCCAAAGCAGATTGGTTTTCCACACGGGGAGCTGCATGTCAGCAGCTCCCTGTGTGGAAAAGCAATGCCGGCTCCCGCAGGAGATGGGGAGCCGGTGGGACCGTGGGGGATTGGGGCTCACCCCACGGTCCCTAAACATTCGGGCATCCCCCAGGGGATGGGGTCCCTGGGGCGAATGTAAATAAATAAAAGTGGATATTTTTTTTTTTAAACAAATTGGAGTCGCGACCCTAGCGTGGCGCTCAGCGCGGCTGCATGGTGTGAACACGATGGGTGCACGGTGCTCAGCGTGGCCCCTAGTGTGAATGCGATGGGTGCACAGTGCTCAGCGCAGCCCCTAGTGTGAACGCGATGGGTGCGTGGCGCTCAGCGCGGCCCCTAGTGTGAACGCGATGGGTGTGCGGCTCTAAGTCATGCTGGGTGCGCGACTCCAAGTAAAAATAATTAAGATTTTTATTTTTATATAAATCTAGGTTATATGTTGGTTAATTGGGTGGCTCTAAAAAGAGCCCTTGTGTTTATTATGAGTTTCTTGCAGCTACATGTAAGTGCGGATGCAGAGCTTTAGGTTGTTGAGAAACACTCTGTTCCCTTCATCAGTGAAGTGTACTCCGTCACTTCTGTAGATGCTCTCCATATAGAAACGTAGATTGTTGTTTTATATGGAGCCCATTCTATGGTCTCTGAGGTAAGCAGAAACAGCTTTATTGACATTCTTCCTAGCTTTCTCAATCTGAGGACAAAATTGATTGGACCATTTCCATTTCTGTCTTTGGCATATGTTAGAGTATACAAAGACAGTTTGGGGGAAAAGCAACATCAATTCTGCAAAGGTGTCCTTCATTAGCATTTCCAGACCTACCCCAGTCAATGTGCCTTGGTCATTGCCACCACAGTGCACAATCATGAGGTCAGGGGTTGGAGATGCAAAAGGTTTTAACCAAAGGCATCAATTGGTGCCACTTTAATCCTCTCTGTCCAATCCATTTTTTGTCTACATTTTGCAATGCTAGGTCTTTGTCAATACCTCTGTGTTCAGCATACCTTTTGCACCAGAATACATAGCTGTGCCCAACAATCCACACAGAAAGCATCTTGAAGGGATGTCTGTAGATAATCAAAAGATGTCTGTAGCTGAGGTAGTCAGTTGGTAGAATGAGAGATATCTAAAATGGTGGACCAGATTCTGTTTTAAAGAAAGTAGAGATTTGATTGGCTGTTTAAGAACATTGTACATTTCTTATTGGTTAGTAAAAAATGTGTGAAAGGTACAGCAGAAAGGATAAGGTCATGTTTTGCAAACGCCAACCACACCTGCTGTTGTCATTTGCAACATTGTGTGGTGAACTTGTGACCTGGCAGTTAAGTTGAATGTTGCATGACCTGTTGCTATGGAAACTGACATTAAGGAGAAGGGGTGAAGAAGTCAGTTGAAAAAGGGTTATTATCTGTGACCAATGGAAATGTGTTTTACAATTTGAAAATCTCTGGGAAGTAATGTCATTTGTTGCTTATGTGTATTTGTATGGAAAAAGAGAGGGAAACCTTGCCATTACTGGTTTCACCTTGCAGAGTCTAGTGATTTATATTGACTGTGTGTAAAAGAAAATCCTGTCTGAGTGTGTGAGATTTTTCATTCTACAGATTTATTTGCAAGGTGAGTTATATATTTTTGAGGTTTGTTTAAAAAGATTTGACATTATTCTAAAACTGTGTTGTTTGAAATATATTATTAAATGTAGAGATGTATATTGGATTTAGTTTTATTGTACTTGAAGTTTGTTTAAAAAACAGTCTGTACAGTAATATATATATTTTTAAGTCTGTTCAAAGGTATAGCTGAATGATGCCTCATATATTTAGATAGTTGGTTGAACATGCAGTACAAATGTGTATTTTAAAAGATGTTCATATAAGGTATAGTTTATTAGGCATAATTTTTTCTTCTCTCTACAAAGGTATAGTTTAATGATACTGCATAATCATTGATACTTTGGTAAAGATGCAGCACAACTGTGATGTTTGAAAGATGATGATATAAGGTGTTAATAATTAAGTTTCTGTTATTAGTTTGTACAGAAGGTAAAGTTAAATGATGCCATATGTTTTAAGATAGAATGGTGAAATAAGGTGTTGTTAATTATGCTTCTTTTTGTAGTCTGAGCAAAGGTATAGTTGAATGATGCCACATAATTTTAGATACAATGGTGAAGATGTGTAATAAAAGTGTGGTTTTAGAAATGCTCATAAAAGGTGTTGTAAATTAGTCTTCTTTCTTAAGTCTGTTGAGAGGTATAGTTTGATGATGTCGCACATTTCTAGATTTAATAGTCAAGATGTAGCTCAAAAATAAACCACCACATTTGACTATTTCTGGTATGTTGTACTTTTCTACTTAACTAGATAATTTGTAATGACTCATGTATGTGTTCAGATTGTATTTATATAGTTGTATGTATATTTACTGAATTATTAAGAGATGACTGACTGATTACAGGAGTGCAAAGGTAGTGAATATTAGGGGTGGGCGGAATTTGCGGAGTCGCGTTCCGCAAAGTTCTGCGAAACGATAAAAAATCTCTGCGAGCTTTGCAAAGTTCCGCGAGCATGCGGAATTGCTTGGTCCGCCCGTTCGCGATGGGTTTTTCGTGTTTGGGGACGCAGTTTGCGTGCTCGGGAGGAAATATCTGGCGAACTTACCCATCCGGTCGCCAAATGGTGTGGCCATCTTGTTTCACTTGTCCCGCCCGCTCGCGATGCGTGTTTCCTGTTCGCGAACACGGATGTCCGGTGGCGCGTCCGAATGACGTGTTCGCGATCGCACACTCTCGCGGCGCACGCGAACAGATAGGAAAACTCATCGGCGAACGCAGGGATCCCGGTAAGTCGCTACCACGCGCGCAAACACGCATTTTTAAAGCACGAACAAGGAAACAATTCTGCTACGCCGCGGATCGCAGAATTTTCGGTAATTCTGCGTTCTCCGCGGAATGCGGAATTACCAAAATTCTGCAAATTCCGCCAGCGGAACAGAATTTACCGCCCACCCCTAGTGAATATGTGATTTTATAAGTACACGAGAAATGATTTACTGATTCTATACTGTGCAAACACCCAGTTAGTATCCAAGCACTAGCAATGCATTCATGCAATGACTCATGCACTAACTGATGCAGTGATAAAATCTCCAGAGCACTACATATGCAGTCCAGCAATCCCCCTGTCACTCCATGTGGACTCTTTTATTCAGTCTGCCATGTCCTTATCTAATCACTGTGCCAAAATACAGGCACTTATAAATTCATCATGCACTCTCCTTGCAGTACCCTAAGTATTCTGTTGTTATCCATGTACTCATGCAATGACTGAGGGACTAACACATGCAGTGCTACAATCACATGTGCACTATGCATGTAGTCCTGTAACCACCTACACACTACTGATTCACTCCTCCAATTATCCAGGTAGTACCCATGCAGTCCAGCAATCAAATTGTCACCCCGTGCACTCCTCCTATCACCCAGCCAGTACCATGTACTAATCCAATCACTCTGCCACAACCCAAGCACTTATAAATTCACCATGCACTTTCCTTGCAGCACCCTAGGTATTCTGTTGCTATCCATGTACTCATGCAATGACCCAGGGAGTAACACATGCAGTGTTATAATCATATGTGCACTATCAATATAGTCCTGTAGCCACCTATACACTACTGATTCACTCCTCCAGTTATCCAGGTAGTACCCATGCAGTCCAGCAATCACACTGTCACTCCCTGTGTACTCTTCCAATCACCAAGTCAGTACCATGTACTATTCCAATCACTTCGCTAAAGCCCAAGCACTTAGAAATTCACCATGCACTCTCCTTGCAGTCCTCCAATCATCCAGTCAGTACCCATTTACAATCCTTTGAGTGCTATCTATACAGTTTAGTAATCTCCATGTTACTACCTATGCACTCCTCCAATTACCCAGCCAGTCCCATGTCCTTATCCAATCACTCTGCCACAAACCAAGCACTTATAAATTCACTATGCATTCTCCTTGCAGCACTCTAAGTATCCTGTCGCTATCCATGTACTCATGCAATGACCCAGGGACTAACCCATGCACTGCTAGAATTACATGTGCACTATCCATGCAGTCCTGTAACCAACTATTGATTCGCTCCTCCTATTACTCAGAGAGTACACATGCAGTCCAGCAATCACACTGTCACTTCTGTGCACTCCTCCAATCCCCCAGCCACTACCATGTACTAATCCAATCACTCCACCAAAACCCAATCACTTAGAATGTCACCATGCACTCTCCTTGCAGTATTCCAATCATCCAGTCAGTACCCATTTACAATCCTTTCAGTGCTATCTATACAGTTTAGTAATCTGCATGTTACCACCTATGCACTTCTCCAATTACCCAGCAAGTCCCATGTCCTTATCCGATCACTCTGCTACAACCCAAGCAATTATAAATTCACCATGCACTCTCTGTGCAGCACTCTAGGTATTCTGTCGTTATCCATGTACTCATGCAATGACACAGGGACTAACACATGCAGTGCTACAATCACATGTGCACTATCAATGTAGTCTTCTAACCACCTACACACTAGTAATTCACTCCTCCAATTACCCAAGTAGTACCCATGCAGTCCAGCAATCACACTGTCACTCCCCGTGCACTCCTCCAATCACCCAGCCAGTACCATGTACTAATCCAATCACTCCGCCAAAATAAAAGCACTTATAATTCACCTTGCACTCTCCTTGTAATACTCTAAACATGCAGTCAGTACTCATCCACTCATGCAATTGTCCAGGCACTAACTCATGCACTTATACAGTCCTTTGAGTGGTACCTATACAGTGTACTAATCCACCTGATACTACCTATGCACTTCTCCAATTATCCAGCCACTCCCATGTCCTTATCCAATCACTCTGCCACAACCCAAGCACTTATAAATTCACCATACACTCTCCTTGCAGCACTCTAGGTATTCTGTTGTTATCCATGTACTCATGCAATGACACAGGGACTAACACATGCAGTGCTACAATCACATGTGCACTATCAATGCAGTCCTCTAACCACCTACACACTACTAATTCACTCCTCCAATTACCCAAGTAGTACCCATGCAGTCCAGCAATCACACTGTCACTACCCGTGCACTCCTCCAATCACCCAGTCAGTAGCATATACTAATCCAATCACTCCTCCAAAATACAAGCACTTATAATTCACCTTGTACTCTCCTTGCAATACTCTAAACATGCAGTCAGTACTCATGTACTCATGCAATTATCCAGGCACTAACTCATGCACTTCTGCAATACTTTGAGTGCTACCTATACAGTTTACTAATCTCCCTGATACTACCTATGCACTCCTCCAATTATCCAGCCACTCCCATGTCCTTATCCAATCACTCTGTCACAACCCAAGCACTTATAAATTCACCATGCACTCTCCTTTCAGCACTCTAGGTATTCTGTTGTTATCCATGTACTCATGCAATGACTGAGGGACTAACACATGCAGTGCTACAATCACATGTGCACTATCTATGCAGTCCTGTAACCAACTATTGATTCACTCCTCCTATTACCAAGAGAGTACACATGCAGTCCAGCAATCACACTGTCACTTCTGTGCACTCGTCCAATCCCCCAGCCACTACCATGTACTAATCCAATCACTCCGCCAAAACCAAATCACTTAGAATTTCACCATGCATTCTCCTTGCAGTATTCCAATCATCCAGCCAGTACCCATGTACTCATGCAATTACTGAGGCACTAACTCATACACTTCTACAATCCTTTGAGTGCTACCTATACAGTTTAGTAATCTCCATGTTACTACCTATGCACTCCTCGATTTACCTAGCCAGTCCCATGTCCTTATCCAATCACTCTGCGCCAACTCAAGCACTTATAAATTCAGCATGCAGTCTCCTTGCAGCACTCTAGATATTTTGTCGTTATCCATGTACTCATGCAATGACCAAGGGAGTAACACATGCAGTGCTACAATCACATGTGCACTATGCATGCAGCTCTCTAACCACCTATACACTACTGATTCACTCCTCCAATTATCCAGGTAGTACTCATGCAATCCAGCAATCACCCTGTCACTACCCATGGACTCCTCCAATCACCCAGCCAATATTATGTACTAATCCAATCATTCCACCAAAACACAAGCACTTATAAATTCACTATGCAGTCTCCTTGCTGTTTTTTAATCAACCAGTCACTACCCATGTACATATGCAATGACCCAGGTATTAATACATGCACTATTAAAATTCTCTATGCACTGCCCATGCACTCCTCTAAATAGCTAAACCCTTGTCATTCACTACTACAATTATCCAGTTAGTACCTGTGTACTGCAGTAAATGTATTGTGATATCAAAACAAAGTGTTTAAATGGTTATTATGTAGAACGTGTTTGTTTAGTAATAGATTGGTATATTTTATAGATTTATATTAATAATATTACATTTTTATTTTACAGATATTCTTCAGCATCATTAAAAAAGACTTATCATTAACTCTGGGCAAAGCACTACGCTACGCTCGCGTAGTTTGTGAAGTTTGCGCTACTTCGCACAACGCAAATTGCACGTAGCACAGTTCAAACACGCGTAGCATAGCGTAGCGTAGTGCAGCGGTCATTTTTTGCTTGCTCGCGGTCCTCAACGTCAAGTTGGCGACCGCGAGCAAGCAAAATGACATCCCGGCGAGACTTTTTCCTCGTTCGCGATCAGCAACATCAAGTTGCCGATCGCGAGCGTGGAAAATAAACCTCCCGGCGAGATTCTCAACGCAGGAGGTCAGGTTTCTCATTGCGAGTGGTCGCGTATGCTCGCGACCGCTCGCGATGAGAAACTACCAGTCCGCGTTGAGAAGCTGCCGCTCGAGTAAAATCTACTCGAGCGGCAGTAAAGACAGCTCGCACTGTGCAAGATGCCGTTTTCAATGATTGCCCTGTGCGGACCAGCATCCGGCACTGTGCAATCATCGCGAACAGCGCACTACGCAGTTCGCGTAGTGCTACGCGTAGCTCACGTAGTGCGAACTGCACTTTGCGTAGCTTCGCGTAGCGCTACTTCGCGAACTACGCCCAGGGTTACTTATCATGACTAAAAAAACAGTAAAGAGGAAACAACAAAAGAAAGACTATTACTTGAAGAAAAGACAATAGCAAGAATTAGAAGAAGTACAACATGTGGGAAAAAAGAAAAAGTCTTGCGGTAAGAGAACAAAAGAATTTATTAAAAGACTTTCAAAGACAAGAAACAGTTTGCACAATGTAGAAAGTACAAAGAATACCTCAACAACAAAGAAGAATGAAAAAAAGAGAAATTAATGGGAAATCACGTTTTCAAAAAACAATCTATGGTAAAAGGAGAAACAATCAATTTCATGAAATAAGGAAAAAAATGTTTCCCAATAGAGTAGTACTTAATTTATTAAAAGATGCCAAGAAATATAAAAAAATTAGTATTTTATAAAAAGAAGAAACAGATTGAAACTATTGTTGAAAAGGCTTTTCAATTAAAAAGGAAATTATTCATTTTAATTTTAAACAGGATTTGATCATTAGATAAGCCAATACATTTTATGAAGTCCAAAAGTAAAAAGAAGAGAGTAATTAACAGGACTAACTTTTGTGATTTTTTTTGGGGTGAATGGAAGCACAGTTCAAGTTCAAAGCCTTTTTTAATGAAGAGAGCTATTGTCAAACCAATACATTAGTGTACGCAGTTGAAACCAGTGGTCGTGCTTATGAAGTGAAGAACAGTTGTCCAATTGAAAAAGAAAAGATGGTTCCTAGAAATGTAGAAGAAGTGATAGCTGATGAAGTTCTAGGGAGACGTAGTAAAGCCCCAGTGTATACTTGGGATTGTAGTAGTATTTGTAGTATGCCACAGGAGTCTATTGATATTTTAGGCAATTTCTTACGAGAGTATAGTAAAAAAAGTGTTAATCAAAAGATTAAGATGTTGCAAGGATTAGATCCTTGCAAAGTGAGACAAAATACTGGTTTGCAAGGGCATTCTCTGGCTTGTCTTTCTAGAAAAGTGTGTCAAAGTGTTTTTCATCATTTTAGAATGTTAGCAGTACATCTCTCCCAAATGCGGAACTTAGTCAGAAGATTGTATTACGTAAAAAGTCCAGCAATATTTTTAAATGACTTAAACAGTGCTCTTTTGCATGGGTCAGTATCAGATGTAAAAAAGTTTGTGATGAAATAGAGTTTTGTTACTTTGGTCCTGAAGAAGAGTGTAGACAAAGTGATACATTGATAGAAGTAGGTGTTGAAGAAGACGTGGAACATAGTAGTACTGAGAAGTTTGAAGAAGAAATTACAAAGTTTAATGTAATTTCGTGTGAAAGACCAAATTATGCTTGTATTTGTTGTCGACTGAACTCACTATAAAAATCAGACTAGGAATGTTGATCTGTATTTAAAAAGTGAAAGAGAAAATAATGATAAGTGGAAGGAATTTGCAACTTATTTGTTGGTAGAGGATTGCTTTGATTTGGGTACTGATCAACGTATTTGTAAATATTGTTATAACAAATTAGAGGAGATCAAAATGCCAGCTAGAGCTGTCCATAATAATCAAGAGTTGGTAGCTATTCCTCCAGAACTGGTAGATTTAAACACGTATGAGTCTATTCTGATTCAATCTGTGCACCCGTTTCAGGCTATTGTTCGTATGGAGCCTAAAACAGGTAAGTTGCCTCCCACAGATTTACAGAGAGGATTAAAAGGAAGAGTTGTATATTTACCAGATTTAAAGAAAAATATTGAAACTATTGGTGTAGAGAAAGAAGAAACTGAACCAGTAGTTATTCTAGTTAATGGTGTTCCTACAAAGAGTAAGAAAATCTGGCAAGAATTAGTAGATGTCAGCAAAGTGCAAAAGGCAACATTGTATGATATAAAAAACAATGATTACTACAAAAATGTGTATGTGGAAGAAGAAGAAATAGTTTTAGGAGATGATAGTGAAATGTCAAGTGGACAAATTGAAAAAGTGGACATGTGCAAAAGTGAAGAAATTTATGAACATTATAGTGTACATCCTTTACATTCCAAAGAAGTGATGGGAAATACTATTGAATTATTCCAAATGAAGAAAGCGAAGGGGACTCCTATGAGTGTTTGGGAAAAAAGTTTGGAAGCTTGTTGTTTTCCACAGCTCTTCCCCACTGGAAAAGGTGGACGATATGACGAACGACCAGTACAGATTCCCGCATCAGAATATCGGACAACAAGATTGTACACAGAAGATCCAAGATTTCGACAATGTATCCCATATATATTTCATCTTTGGTTTGAAAGTGACTTGTCGAGACTTTCATATGCAGTCAACCACATATTAAAAACAGGAGTTCATCTTCAAAATGTTTCTGCAAAGGAATTCATGGACAAAGTACATGAGAGAGATGATCATTTAGAATCTCAATTGATTAATTTAATGGCATGTCAGCGTGGTACTAATGAGTATTGGTATCGTCATCATGGAGAACTTAAATGCATGCTAAGGAACTTAGGAACTCCTACGTGGTTTGTTACACTAAGCTGTGCTGAATATGCATGGGACGATTTACTTCAATTTCTTCGAGAAGCAAATTCAAATATTAAAAACATTGAATTCAAAACACCTGGAGAACTGTGTTTCTTGGATCCTGTAATTGTGTGCAGATATTTTAATCATAGGTTTCAAGCTATGGTTTCTTTTATCTGCAATAAAATCAATCCTCCTCTTGGAGAAGTTATTGATTTCTTTTGGAGAAAGGAGTATCAAGCTAGAGGTGCTCCTCATATACATATGCTTTTATGGATCAAGGATGCACCCAAATTTGGAACTGATTCAGATGAGACTGGTCTATCTTTTATTGAAAACTATGTTACATGTGGTATACCAAAAACAAGAGAAGAAAACACCTTGAGGCAACAAGTGTTACGGTTTCAAAATCATCGATGTGGGAAATACTGTCGTCGGAAATACAAGTCAAAGGAAAAGTTTTATACCAATTGTCGTTTTGGATTTCCACGTCCAGTAATATCTAAAGGAAGAGTGAACGGTTTCATGTCAGCAGTGAGACATACCATCACTAGAAAATCTCCCAAAAATACTTACAATTTAAAAAGAAATGAAGAATCAAAGTATATTAATGATTATAATCCGGTTATTTTGTCGATGTGGAATGCTAATATGGATATCCAGTATGTTGCGGATAATTCCATTGCTGTTGCTCGGTATGTACCGTCATACATAACAAAATCAGAAAAGACGGAGTTGAAAGAAATGTGGGAAGAAATTTCCCACGAGAAGAGTCTTAGTAAGAAATTGTACATCTTTAGTTTGAAGATGCTGTCCCATCGAGAGATTGGATCCTACGAATGTTCAGATCGCTTGTCCTCTGCAAGTTTATATTCAAAGTCAAGAGGAATAATTTGGGTTAGTCTAGGTCTTGCTGCAACACGAAATCGAGTACTTAAATCTGTACAAGAAATCGAATATTTAGCATTAAATGAACCGGAAAGCACAGATATTGTTAAAACAAACATGTTGGATACATACTATCCAAATAGAAGTCCTCATCTTGAAAACATATGTCTCTATGAAGTGCTGCAATATTATACTTTTAAGAGAAATATCACAGAGAACTTAAATAAAGAAAAATATGCAGTGATTGGTTCAGAAGGATGTTTGGTGAAACATAATGAAATGAAATGAAATGAAATAACCATTTATTAAGCGCACTAGCTACCCTCAGGTGTCCTAGCGCTACGAACAACGCATACAGAAAAAACAATTGAAGATTATTCAGGTTTATTAAAAAGCAGGGTTTTTAAGTGTTTACGGAACAGTAGCTAAGGAAATCTGATTAATCACAGGAAACTGAGTTGCGATACTCCTGATAAAAGGGAATTTTACTAGTTAGCACATCTGCAACTCTTCAAGCCTTAGCGTACGGAACTGGACTTACTTGGAGACTTTCAGTGCTATGAAGATTATTTTAATGCATGTAAAGATAGCGTTGAATGCACAGTTTTTCCAAATTATCTCAAAATGTTGAATGAAGAAATTGATCAAGAATTTGCTAGAGACAGTTCTCAAGATAGTCAAAGTTCTGCTCCACTGAGTCAAGATCCACTAGGACAACCAATTGTGGAAAATGAAGCAGCAATCGCCATGAGTGAAGTGGAAACAGCAATGCATCAAGCTCAACATGATGTTATGGAATTAGGAAACTTGGAAGAACAACTAAATATTGAACAGAAAGAAATATATCAGCAAGTGAGACAACAGATCGACCATGGTTTTCTTCATGAGAAAAAGAATGCACATGCACATCATTTCAACCTATCCGAATGTATGTTAGTGGTCAAGCTGGTACAGGAAAAAGTTTCTTAATTAAAGTTTTGACCAGTTATCTACAGAAAACCACTGACTCACATTTATCTTGTGTTGTAACCGCTCCAACTGGGTTAGCAGCACACAACATTAAAGGAATTACATTACATCGCTTACTAATGCTACCTGTTGAACATGAAAACAAATTGGAATACCACAAGCTATCTGGAGAAACTTGTTATGAAGTTTCAAGAGTGCTAAAGAAAATGAAACTTCTGATTATTGATGAGGTGAGCATGGTCTCAAACTTAATGCTTGCCTTTGTGCATTTAAGAATGCAGAAATTTTTAAAAACAGAATACGATGTCTTATTTGGAGGAAAACATGTGATAGTTTTTGGCGATCTACTGCAACTTACTTCTGTAAAAGGGCAACCAGTATTTAAAACACTTGTGCATGAAGACACCAGAAAGTCTTTGGGAAGTGTTGGAAACGTGAACATTTGGTCATATTTTGAATACAAAGAACTTATTAAAAGTATGCGACAGGCAAGTGCTGAAGATTATGGAACCATTCTTCAAGATATAAGAATTGGAGTATTGACAGAACATGGCAAAAAAGCTTTGCAAAGTCGGCTACTTACAAACTTGTTTCCAAATGAAAATGTAGCTCCAGAAAAAATATACCAAAAAATTGGAGAAAATAAATCTATAATCTGCCTAATGCCAACACTGTCAGAGTGTTCTACATTCAATGAAGAACTTTTAAAGCTGGAAAAACAACAAATAATAAAAATGGAAGCCATTGATAAAATAGAACATGAAGGAATTACTATTATTTTGTTGGAAAAATTAAAAACAAAATTGGATTCTTTGGAAAAATCTATATCTAAAACTTCTGGTTTAGAAAAGAATTTATATGTATGTGAAAACTGTTGGGTAATTTTACGGCGTAATTTGAATGTGGAAAAAGGTTTAGTAAATAGAGCAATGGGAAAAGTTGTTGATTTTGTTAATTATCAAAATAGAGATGAATTGAATTTTTGAAAATCAAATTTGATCAGATTGAAGAAGTAAAACAGATTGCTCGTTGTTCTGTTCGTTTTTTGCTTGTTAAAGATTTGTATGTTCCTAGAAAACAGTTTCTTCTTTCCTTAGCATATGCGGTGATCATTCATAAATCTCAAGGTTTAAGTGTAGACAGTGCTTTGGTAAACATTGGAAGTACTGTGTTTAAAGAGGGTATGGCATATGTTGCATTGTCCCGAGTCAGAACTTTATCTGGATTATATTTGATTGATTTTGATGAGAGAAACATTAGTGTAGATGCAAATTGTGTAAGAGAGTATAATCGGTTAGGAAGACTGTATGCTCCCAACTTAGGTGAATATCCTGTATATGAAAAGCGTGTAGTAGGTCGAAAACGAAGATATGAGAATGTCTGTAGTGAAGTTGAAAACAAGAAAAAAAATCAAGACAATGTTGAGATTCCAAACAAAAAGAAAAAAGACACTGTTGAAGAGATTGTAGGATATCAGTTAGAAAATAGTTCAGGTATCAACGTCATATTTTTTCTAGAAAATCTCCAACAGCAAATTATGGAGAATCGAGAAAAAAGGTTTTGTTCCTTGTTGCATTCTATTTTTGAAAAATTGAGAACTGATAAAACTAAAATCCAAAGTGTTTCTGGTATTCGGAATCTTCTAGATATATGTTCTGGTCCTTCGCAATTTACACAGAATGTGCAACAAGATGCTCAGGAATTTCTTATGTATATGCTTGCAGTATTGGAAGATGAAGGAATCCAAATTGAAAATCTGTTTGGACTTTGTTATACATGGAAACATGAATGTGAAAATTGTACATTTACTTCTACCACTAAGATAGACACTGAAAGATTCATATATTTGACAATACCAGACTGTAAAATAGTGTCTTTAAACAGATTAGTTAAATCAGCTAATCAAAATAGCCACTGCAAATCAGAAATGTTATCAACATTATTTATACAAAGATTTGGAGAATATATAATTTTAATGATACAACGTTGTAGAGCAGATGGAAGAAAATTGTAAAAAAAAAAGAAATGTAAATCCGTATTTGTAAAGCGCGAACTACTCACCCTTACGGGTCTCAAGGAGCTGGGGGCCGTTGTGGAAATTAAGTGAGCTATTGCCCAGAGTCACATGGTGCTGAGCTGAGCTGCCGTTGGAGCCAGGGATCAAACCATGATCCCTGTGCTCCGAAGTCAGCTGCCCTGTCCGCTGCACCACACCTCTCCATTAAAAATTTTGTAGCAAGTCAACTATCAATATCAGGAAGAACTTTCGTAGCAGTAGCAATTATTTTCCACGATGGACCTTCTACGACATCTGGACACTACACTGTCTATTTAAAGTGCAATAAAGGATGGACATATTGTAATGATGCCCATTTGGTTTTCAAATATGGTTTGCCTAACGAATTACCAAATTCATACATAATATTTTAATGCCAAAGTTCTGAGAACATAATTCGGCCTATTGGGAATATGTCAATATGAATTAATGAATTTATTTTGGATAATTTCAATATAAAGGATTTCAGGAATATCATTCGGCCTAGTGGGAAGATATCGATATGAATTAAGAAGTATATTTTGGATATTCTCACTGCAAATGTTTTAAAGAACATCATTTAGTCTATAGGGAAGTTATGAAGAATTGCTGATTCAATTATCGTTTCTGTTATTTGATATTGTATTTAGAAAATTCTCTTAGAAAGAAGCATTTTATATATTTGATATTTGTATTATATGCAATGTTATTGAGGATGTTTATTGTAGGAAATGTGAACAGATAGTTGACTTTGTTGTAAATATTTTGGACACTGATTTGTTTTTTTTTAACAATCTTATTGATTGTATTTTTTTGCCCGCTGTTATATGATCAGCAACATTGAAATCACTATCTATGGTGAAATTCAATAGATTCTGAGAACAGCAAAAAAGGCAAACTGAATATGTTATATAATGGTAAAATTATGTTGTGTTCTTAAAATTATAATATTATATGTTATAACTGTATTTTTTCTTCTCTTTTACAGACCCTAATTCTAAAGTTTGAAAGTTTTTAAAATTTAAATTATAAAAAACAACTGCAAAAATTATTTCAAAAACTTTGATATCTACTATTGTAAAGGTAAGATTAAGTAACCCAAACACTATCCATGCACTACTACATTCACCTCTGCACTATCCATACAGTCCTCTAACCACCTAGACACTGCTCATTAACATCTTAAATTCCCCAGGTACTACCCGTGCAGTCCAGCAATCACCCTGTCACTCCCAATGCACTCCTTGAGTCACCCAGCCAGTACCATGTACTAATCCAATCCCTCTGCCAATACCCAAGCACTTATAAATTCACTCAGGCGCTCTCCTTGCAGTACTCTAATCATCCAGTCACTACCCATGTAGTCATGCAATGACCCAGTCACAAACACATGCACTGCTGCAATCCTTTGAGTGCTACCTATACAGTTTAGTAATCTCCCTGTTACTATGTATGCACTACTCCAATCACCCAGCCAGTCCCATGTCCTTTTCCAATCACTCTGCCAAAACCCAAGCACTTATAAATTCACCATGCACTCTCCTTGCAACACTCTAAGTATCCAGTCACTATCCATGTGCTCATGCAATGACCCAGCCACTAACACATGCAGTGCTACAATCACATGTGCACTATCCATGCAGTCCTCTAACCACCTACACATTGCTCATTCACACCTTCATTTTCCCAGATGCTACCCATGCAGTCCAGCAATCACACTGTCACTCCCCATCCTCTCCTCCAGTCTCCCAGCCTGTACCATATACTAATCCAATCACTCCGCCAATACCCATGCACTTATAAATTCAACATACACTCTCCTTGCAGTACTATAATCATCCAGTCACTACCCATGTACTCATGCAATGACCCAGACACTAACACATGCAGTGCTACAATCACATGTGCACTATCCATGCAGTCCTCTAACCACCTACAGGCTGCTCATTCACACCTTCATTTTCCCAGTTACTACCCATGCAGTCCAGCAATCACACTGTCACTACCCTTGCACTCCTCCAGTCACCCAGCCAGTACCATATACTAATCCAATCACTCCGCCAATACCCAAGCACTTATAAATTCACCATACACTCTCCTTGCAGTACTCTAATCACCCAGTCACTACCCATGTACTCATGTAATGACACAGACACTAACACATGCAGTGCTACAATCACATGTGGACTATCCATGCAGTCCTCTAACCACCTACACGCTGCTCATTCACACCTTCATTTTCCCAGGTACTACCCATGCAGTCCAGCAATCACACTGTCACCCCCCCTACTCCTCCAGTCACCCAGCCAGTACCATATACTAATCCAATCACTCCGCCAATACCCAAGCACTTATACATTCGCCATACACTCTTCTTGCAGTACTCTAATCATCCAGTTAAATAGGCACTACTCATGCAGTCATACAATCATCCATGCACTACCCATGCACTGTTTGAATCAATCAACATCTACAGATATACTCATGCAATCACCCACGCATTAGCATGCAGTTATTTCTCTTTTTTTAACCAGATAAGGTATTTCTGAAAATAACTCTTTTTTTTTTCTTTTTTTGGTTTTATAATTTTTTTGTGTTTTTTAAACAATTTTGTATATTTCTTTGGTGTTTTCTTTAAAAACAGGAAAAACAAAAGAACTAAGTTTGAACTTTGCAATTAAACAGTCATTGCAACCATAAAAAAAAAAAAATAACAGTGGTGGTTTCTTGCCGCAGAAACCACAGCATCTACGGATTGCTCTCCACAGCAAAGGACAGTGTTGCACTACAAGCAAAGTTGTTTTAGATTTCCAAATTCAGGACGAATGTCCGGGCCTCGAGATGAGGAGCTTAAGGCTCCAGAAGTGCTTTGACCAGCTCCCTGGTCATCCTGCTGCCTTTCTTCTTGCGCACATCGCAGTTGTTCCTATGCAAAAGGTCAAGGGTGAATGGTTTGCAGGTGTTTATACATGCTGGATGTTCCGCAGGAGTATTTGTTATCACTCCCCCTCGACAGTACTCTTGGGCATAGAGTACAACTGACCTTTCATGCATTGACTTTCTTTTCTCCAGGTGGAATTGTGAAGAATTTCCAGACAATGCTTTCCTTTCTTTTTTTTAATGGAATGTCCTCTTCTTCTTCTTCTAAAGGAATATCCACCACAGGAGTAGAAGAAGCCATATCAGAACAAAAAGGAAAACGCCAAAGAAATGTACAAACCAGCTCAAAAAACACAGCAGGTGTGTCTCCTGGGATGCTGTAGAAAGAATGAGAAAAATGTGTGGGGTACTTCAAGTTCTAGAATGGAAAACCTTATGAACCAATAAAATGCTTTCTTTTCAGGTCACATGGGAATCGCGCACCCGGCGCGACTTTGTGAAAGTATATTTAACAGTAATATAACTTTATTTCAATTAGAAATATACAATTTTCATAATTAGTTTACATAATCCCTTGGTCTAATATACATATTCAACTAGTATACATATAGTTTTCAACATAAAAATATGTTTTTCGGGAGTCGCACACCCAGGGCGACCGCACATGTTCATTACTTTACGCGGGGCCAGGCAGCGCGCACCCGTCGCACACCAAACACGCACCCGGCGCGACCCCATATGTATAAGAGGTTACGCGGAGCCACGCACGCGCACCCGTTGCTAACCAAACGCGCATCCTTCACGACTTTGCCAATATGGCGGCTCAATCCACGCACCCACCGAGATAGGTACGCAATGGGTGCGCAACTCCACTTTTTCAAAAATATTCATATGTAAGAAAACAGAAGACATTATATAATTTTAATAACAAGAAAAAAAATAACAAAAACTATTTTTAGGATATTAAACTTACAAAATATCACAAAAAACAAAAACAAAATTACTGAACAAACCATAGGTTTAATGAACAATATAGTTAGAGATTAGCATTTAAAAAACCTTTGAAATTCACTGAAAAAACTATAGGTTTCAGGGACGTTATAGTTAGATAATAGCATTTAAAAAACCTTTGAAATACACTGAAAAAACCATAGGTTTCAGGCACGTTATAGTTAGAAATTAGCATTTAAAAAACCTTAGAAATTCACTGAAAAAACCATAGGTTTCAGGAACGTTATAGTTAGTTGGACATTTCACTCGTACAAAACCATAGAAATTCCGGCGTTATAGTTAGTTCACCTAACTATAACTCGCGCACCCATAAAGCACTGCTGATGACGTCACATATTACATCATTCATGACATGGTCAGTGACATCACTGATGACATCACTGATGACATCTCAAATAACATCACTGATGACATCATCCAGTGACTGTGTGTTTCTATAAAATTTAAATATGTTTTATATATATGCCAAGGTGTATTGAAGAATGAATGGGTGTATACGTGTCTGGATGGATGATTTAGTAGGTGTGTGACTGACTGTATAAGTGAGTGATTAATTGTGTCTTACTGAATGCATGTGTTAGTGACTGTGATGTCATCAGTGATGTCACTGACCATGTCATGAATGATGCAATATGTGACATCATCAGCAGTGCATTGCGGGGGCGCGAGTTATAGTTAGCTCAACTAACTATAACGGCCGAATTTCTATGGTTTTGTATGAGTGAAATGTCCAACTACCTATAACGTCCCTGAAACCTATGGTTTTTTCAGTGAATTTCAAAGGCTTTTTTAAATGCTAATTTCTAACTATAACGTCCCTGAAACCTATGATTTTTTCAGTGAATATATATATATATATATATATATATATATATATATATATATATATATATATATATATATATATATTATCTACTGGCGGTCGCCAGTAGATAGTTATAGTTAGGACCTATTTTCCATAGGAAATCCGCAACATTCTATTTGAAATAACTCTTGCGTCGGTTGACGAATCTTCGCGAAATTTTCAAACTTTCTGGCCCGCTCCGGTCTGCTCCTACCCTGAAAGTGTTGGGGTGATTCGTCAAGCGGGGTCCGAGAAAAAAGGGGGGTCCCAAAACGTGTTTTCCCCATTCATTTTCCCGTAGGAAATTTTTGCCACGGCTACAGCCCGAAATGCTGAACGGAATTACACCAAATTTGGCAAAGAGGTAGTTCTTGGTTCAGAAAGAACCCTTTTTGCTAAATGGTGTAAATCCGTTCAGCAGTTCCTGTGAAAATCAAAAGGAAAATCACATATATATCTATGGCCGCGTCGGATTCGCGCACCCTCCCGATCAAGAGCTGCATGCTAATTGGCTGTCAACACTTCAAATCAGGAAGTGTTGGCAGCCATTTTGTCCCTCAGTAGAACCGAGGCAGAGAAACAAGTGCGCAAAACGCACAAAGGGGGCAGGGTAGAAAAACCCTGACCCCCTAGGTCTGCTCAGGGGGTCCCACAAGACCCCCTGGGCAGAAAATAGCATTATTTTTTTTTTTTAAATCGGCGGGATGCGTTTAGGGTGCGCGGATCCCGCCGATAAAAAAAAAAAATTGCAAGTGCGCAAACGCACAAAGGGGGCAGGGTAGAAAAACCCTGACCCCCTAGGTCTGCTCAGGGGGTCCCACAAGGACCCCCTGGGCAGAAAAAAGCATTTTTTTTAAAAAAATATCGGCGGGATGCGCTTAGGGTGCGCGGATCCCGCCGTAAAAAAAAAAAATCTAAGCGCGGTCTCCTGCGCTTCGATGCTATTTTGCCTCCGGGTGGGCCAAGTCCCGGGGGCATGCGGGGGGTTGGTTTATAGTTAATGGGGGGGCCTCTAAGGCCCCCCAAGCCCCGGGGACTGCCACCCCCCGGGGCTTTCTAATAAAAATGGTGCAGGAGGGCACTGTGCCCTCCCGCAGCCCCGGGGACCGCCACCCCCCGGGGCTTCTTTTTTTAAATCTGAAATACCTGTGTGGGGGGGCTCCAGCCCCCCACACGCCCTGGGGACCGCCACCTCCCCGGGGCTTTGCAGAAGTGGGGAGGGGGGCCGCGCGGTCCCCCTCCCGGAGCCTGTGGTGGCCCTGGGGACCGCCACCCCCCAGGGCTGGCTCCTGCAGTGTCCTGGGGTGCCTACCCCCGGAACACTGCTTTTTGCAATGGCAGGACGGGAGCCTCGCGGCTCCCGTCCTGTCATTGCAAACTTGCTTTGCTTCATTGAAGCGAGAACTACGAATTCCGATTTACTCACCTGTTATCAGGAGAGACCTCAGTGCTGCATCTTCGAGGCCAGTACTGATCATGAAAAGTAATTTTAACCGTACTTATCAGTAACTTGAATTTCCTCCCATAGGATATCATTGCCTGCTTTTTGCTGAAAAAGTTTCTAAGTGTCGATTTTTGAAACATACAAATATTCCTCTAAAATCAGCAGAACTACGAATTCCGATTTACTCACCTGTTATCAGGAGAGACTTCAGTGCTGCATCTTCGAGCCCAGTACTGATCCTGAAAAGTAATTTTAACCGTACTTACCAGTAACTTGAATTTCCTTCCATAGGGTAACATTGACTGGTTTCACTTGGAAATTCTTCTAAGTGTGGAGTTTTGGAACTTTATAATATTCCTCTAAAATCAGCCGAAATATTAATTCCAATTTACTCACCTGTTATCAGGAGAGAACCCAGTGTTGCATCTTTTAGCCCAGCACTGACCCTGAAAAGTAATTCTAACCGTACTTACCAGTGACTTGTATTTCCTTCCATAGGAATCCATTGTCTGGTTTTCAGCAGAAAAGTTTCAAAGTGTTGATTTTCACAAACTACAAATATTCCTTAAAAATCGCCTGTATGACTTAAACGCATTCTTTCAACTGTTTAAAGGAGATGCACCAGTGCTGGATCCAGGATCCACCACTGAGTAAGAAAAAGTAACGATAACACTACTTACCTGCTAAGTGAATTTCCTCCCATAGGATAACATTGGTGATTCTATGTGAAAAAGTTTCTGTCAACTTTTAAAATACAATAATATTCCTTAAAAATCACTACTGTAAACAAAACGCTTTTACTCAACTGTTTACAGGAGATGTCCCAGGACTGAATCTAGGATCCAGTCCTGTGGTTAGAAAAAGTAATCCATAAAGTAACTAATTGCATTTAACTAGAAATTCACATTGAGCTCAATGTTGCATTGTGTTTGAAATTGTGTTGCCCATTGCAACAAATGTAACTACTGTACTTAAAAGTCTATTGCATATTTGCAAAGTATTTAAACTAAAGTCATTCATTCTGAGAAAGTATATTTTGTAATGTAATGTATAATGTAATTACAATGTAATTTAAAAAATAAAATATCTAAAAATAAATAGTTTAAAAAAATGTAGTAAATCAGTATCAAAAAAATAAATATAACAATTAATACATTTAAAAATTGTCATTTACAAAACCTTTGAAATTCACTGAAAAAAACCATAGGTTTCTGACATGTTATAGTTAGGAATTAGCATTTAAAAAACCTTTGAAATTCACTGAAAAAACCATAGGTTTCAGGCACGTTATAGTTAGAAATTAGCATTTAAAAAACTTTAGAAATTCACTGAAAAAACCATAGGTTTTAGGAACAGTTATAGTTAGTTGGACATTGCACTCATACAAAACCCGTGAAATTCCCCCGTTATAGTTAGTTCAGCTAACTATAACTCGCGCCTCGCAATGCACTGCTGATGACGTCACATATTACATCACTCATGACATGGTCAGTGACATCACTGATGACATCACTGATGACATCTCAAATGACATCACTGATGACATCATCCATGACATCATCCATGTGATAATTTCATGCATCTTCTCACACCCTAATATAACTTTTGATACACCCACTCTAAATTACAGACTGCCATTCTCAAAACCATAGACACTCCAACACCAATAACTACATACCCACTCACTGATTCTTAGGTCTACACACACATCCACTCACTCACCTGTACAGTCACTCATACTTACTGTCACTCAGTACAGGACTATCATATGCACTCATACACCTACATAGACACTCACACACCGCCACTCATCCATAGAGGTACTCACACACCTAGTCAGTCATGCAAATAATTAATCACACTGCCATTTACTCACCTATACAGTTATACACACACCAGCTCACTTACTCATACAAATACTAGCACATTCTTACGCTCTTATACAATCACTAATACAAGTACACACTCATCCATACAGCCACTCTCACAATCACACACTCTCACTTATACCCATTTATATACTCCAACACACATATATACTGCCTTTCACATATGTAGTTACTCACACATGTACCACTGAGATATACATTCACTCACTAACACACCCATACACACACTCACCAACCCATACAGTCCATCACAGATGCACTCTTGAAACCATGCACCCAGTGAATCACCCACTGATACATCTATGTGCAGTCACACACACCCCATCCACACAAACACTCAGGCACTCATACAGATACTCAGGCAACCAATCAATAACTCATATAGACACTCATGTAGCTATTTACAAACCCATGCAGCCACTTACACACCAACAGACAGACGGAGAAAGACATTCACACAGTTTAGTCACTAACCCATGCATTTAGTAAGATACGTTTAATCACTCACTTATAGAGTCAGTCACGCACCTACTAAATCATCCATCCAGACACTTATACACCCACTCATTATTCAATACACCTTGGCATATATAGTAAACATATTTAAACTTTATAGAAACAAACAGTCACTGCATGATGTCATCATTGATGTCATTTGAAATGTCATCAGTGATGTCATGAGTGATGTCACTGACCATGTCATGAGTGATGTAATATGTGACGTCATCAGCAGTGCATTGCGGGGGAGCGAGTTATAGTTAGCTGAACTAACTATAACGGTGGAATTTCACGGGTTTTGTACGAGTGCAATGTCCAACTAACTATAACTGTTCCTAAAACCTATGTTTTTTTCAGTGAATTTCTAAGGTTTTTTAAATGCTAATTTCTAACTATAACGTGCCTGAAACCTATGGTTTTTTCAGTGAATATATATATATATAACCTACTGGCAGTCGCCAGTAGGTAGTTATAATTAGGACCTAGTTTCAATAGGAAAAGCTATTTTTGTTTTGCCAATATCTTTGGCGCCGTTTGACGAATGTTCGCAAATATTGAAAACTTATGGGGCGCTCCGGTCAGCTTCTGTCTTGAAAGTGTCGGGGTGATTCGTCAAGCGGGGGCCGAGAAAAAGGGGGGCCCCAAAAAGCATTTTCTCCATGTTAATTTCCATAGGAAATTTTGTTGTGGCTACAGTCTGAACTGCTGAACGGAATTACACCAAATTTGGCAGAGTTGTAGCTCTTGGTCCAGAGTGCACTCTTTGCCTTCAATGGTGTAAATCCATTCAGTAATTCCTGAGAAATTTAAAAATAAACAATATTGATATCTGGTGGCCGAGGAGGGTTTTCGTACCCTACTGAGCACAAGCTTCATTTTGATTAGCTGCCAACACTCCAAACCAAGAAGTGTTGGCAGCCATCTTGTGACTTGGTAAAACCCAGTCACAAGAAAACAGTAAAAAAAAGATAAAAAACAAGAAAAGGGGGCAGGGTAGAAACACCCTTACCCCCCTAGGTCTGCTCAGGGGGTCCCACAGGGACCCCCAGGGCCCAAAAAGTATTAATTTTTTAATATTTTTGGCGGGATTCGTGCTGGGTGCCCGAATCCCGCTGAAGAAAAAAAAAACGAAGCGCGGACTCCTGCGCTTCATTTCTTTAAGCCCCTGGGTGGGCCAGGTCCCAGGGGCAATGTTTAATTAGGGTGTGGGGGCCCACAGGGCCCCCACAGCCCCAGGGACTGTCACCTCCCTGGGGCTTTATTTATTATGCGTGGGGGCACATGGCCCTCACCGCAGCTCTGGGGACCGCCACCTCCCTGGGGCTTGAAAAACATAAAGGCGTAAGGGGGCTCCTCCCCCCCACACTGCCCCGGGGATCGCCACCTCCCCGGGGCATTCCTCATTATGGGCAGGGGGCCTCGCAGGCCCCCCCAAGCCCTGGGGACTGCCACCTCCCTGGGGCTTAATTTTAATTATAAAGTTCGGGTGGGCTCCTGCCCCTCCCCACACTGCCCTGGGGACTACCACCTCCCCGGGGCATTTTGTATTATGGGTCTGGGGAGCCAGTGGCTTAGGCAGCTGGGCCTGCAGGGCTCGCGGGAGGACGGGCAGCCTAGAGAGTGGTGAGCCCGCCCCGCGCTTCATAGCGCCTGGATCTGTGCACTGGGAACCTCGAGGCTCTGGTCTGTCCACCAGACTCGGAGATACATGATATTTATTGTTTTTTGTTTTTTGTTGGAAGATCAGAGTGAGGCTTATGTTGTGATCTGCGCTGCAAACAAGGACTCCAGATCCGTACAGGTGCGTGTTTATATCGACAACTCTTGCGTGCACAGTGCGTGGCGCTAAACAAATCTGTTTCATTGCTCCAGGATCACTTAGACTGTTCATTCTCCAAACTAGGGAATATTTTGGGAAGGGATGGGGCCTAATGGCCATAGCTGCCGACTTTAAAAGTGAGAAAAGCACGTTTGACTCCCCGCGCCGGTTCTACTTCCTGTGATTCTGTGCAAATCACTTAATCTTCTCAAGTCTTAAAAAAAGGATATTCTATGCTTGCCTAAAGTAATTTGGTGTCCCTTGGACCAAGTTCATGCTATATAGAACTGCAAACATATATAATAGTAAAAACATGCTTTATATAGCCGAAACCAAACTCCTCTACTTACCTGCCTAAATCTCGATGGGCGTGTTCACTAGTTTACTGAGCCGGTCACTGCGTCCTCCCAAGGAATAGTTCTGAATTCATAGAAGAAAAAAAAAACCTCTGTTGTGTACAGCTTGCTCGCCCAACTTGCCCATTGCCTCACACCCAGGGCAGATTCCTGTTTGCCTGGAAACTACGCAGCACCTTTCACTGTCTAGTACAGCTCACGGGCTCACTGAGCCTTTTCACTACGGAAGACTCGCCAAGCTTGTCACAGTCTCCAGCCCAGTGGATAACCCTGTATGCCGGAAACCATCAGGCGCTACACCCTAAAATAACTCCCTACAGCTACTCACTGCCACCGCGCATGACACTGCCTGCCTCGCACCTAGTGAATCTTTATTTAACTGACACAAACTGGGTCTCCTTCACTGCTTGTGACTCAGTGAGCCTTCTCACTGCCTAAAACCGAGACTATTCCCTTCACACTCTCCCTGAATCTAGCCGCCTAGTTGAGTTCAGGGTGTAAAACTGCGCGATTCAGCTCTTTGAATCTCACTGGGTGTAAGTTATGGCTTGAATCTTACTCAATCGTGTTCACTGTCAGAATGTCACTTATCAGCCCCAGTGACTCAGTGTCACTCAGTCTTTCTTAGTCCAAGGAACTGACTAACTCAATCTCACTGCAATAAACGCAGATGCCTATCCACTGAATCTGCCTCACTGGATATTTCTGATGGCTGACATCAACTTTAATTCGGTTACTGCCCAAGGCTGATTAATCTATTCTCTGTCTGAAACCGGTTTGCTAAAAATGCAGCTGTGTGACAGCGTATCTAAAGGCAGCTGTGACAGACACAGTAACAGCCCTCTCCAGGTACCAGTGTGCGCTGCACAAACCAACCTTCACCCGTATATAGGACTGTGCTGGAAAACATGGAAAGGGAATATCAACTCCTGGAGTGTAGGGGTGGGGGCATTGTGGATGGGGGGAGTATTGAATCCTAGGGGGTAAGGAACAGAGCCAAACAGATAGCATGATAGGATGAGGTGAGGGCTAGGTCCATGGCAAGATTCGTTTTATGGGTTTTCTCTGAGGGGAGGGGCGTAGCTATTTTTTCACAGTACATACACGAAATGGCATCACAGAAGGTCCGATAGTATGTCAGACAGGTGTACGGTGGCTTTAGTGAGTACATGACATCGCAGTCTGCACAAGCGGATGCCACATCTATCACACAGTATCTCTCCCTTCTCTCCTGCCACCCTCGGAGCCCTGCACCTCTTTCCACAGTGCGCACACAAATTGACGTGCCCCCGCGCAGATGTTAATAAGCCCCCCTCGAGTCTCCCATATCTTATGTACATGCTTTGGTCTTGGGCTGAATGGGGTCCCTCTGAAGTGTTGAGGGCCAACCTGCGCCGCAGGGACCTGCATTACACCCCTGTCTCTTAATGTATCCCTGTCTGGCCACATCGCTCTAAGTCACTGTCCCTCTCCCAGCCCCTCCTACACTTCTCTCTCTCTCTTTCAACCGCCCTCTGATGTTCTCTCTTCACCCCCTCACTTTTTTTCCTCTTCCCGCTCTCTGCACCCTCCTCTCTAACAGCTCTCCCGCCCGTCCTCTCATCTCTTGTCTCACCCTCCACCACCCACAAAAGCTTTATTTTAGAATATTCGCCAGCGAGGCTCCATCCGGCCATGAGCACAGGGTGGCAAGAGAATAAAGTGCGCCATTACGTCTTAAGTGTTGTCAACTACACCTCTTAATATCCATTGAAAATATTATAAACAAGCAATAAACGTCCTTGATAAATTGAATTAGAGATGTCAGAATTCCCTTTCTGCTCTTTAAATGTGATTGAATCTGCCACAAATCTGCTGGCAGCCTGTTATTAGCTCCGGCTGCTGCTTTTTCACTGTATCCAAATCCCAAACTTTGCTCTAGCAAGCATGTGGTGAGGCAGAGGAAAGGGGGGTTATATCTGTAATAAGAATAAGACATTCAATCCCAGCGTCAGACCCCACCCATGAATGATTACACCCCGACACCTCTCACGTCCTGGGAGAAGATCCGGTCTGCTGAGGGCCGGCTCGCCCAGTCTGCAGTGCAGCCTGAGAGATGTCACTTCCAGCCGGACCATCTTCTGGTCACAGACCACCCCCCTCATCCTCCAAGGATGCTGCATGCAAGCCAGAACAGGGGCCAAGAGGTGGGGAACAGTGAACATATGTAATGGGGGGCTTCGGTGAAGCGAACAGTGAACTTGTCCCAACTGTAATGCGGAATCCGGGTTAGGGTGCAGGACTCCTTTCCTCCCTGTAATCCAGCATGAGGAGCCGGGGAGGGGGTCAGGAGCTCCGGTGAAGGGCTCAGTTAACATGTCCCCGCTGTAATCCGGTGTAGGGGCCCATAATCCTAGATAGGCGTTCGAGGAGAGAAACAGGCACACAGATGCTCTGTAATTATGGATAGGGACTCTGTGTGGGGAGAAGGGCAAACACCCATGCTGCAACCGGTGTAGGGGGCCCACGGTGCGGAGATGTGAGTATATATATTCTGTAATCGTGGATGACGGCCAGCGGAGGGCAGAAGTGATAATATCCTTGCTGTAATCCGGGATAGGGCACCTGGGAGAGAATTAGGGACCATATACCCCTGTAATCCAGAATAGGGAGTTCAAGGTGGACTGCAGGTCACATATCCTGGCTGTAAACCGGGAGTGGGACCCGGGGCAGGTAGCAGGGCAGAGATTCGACTAGAGTCCTGTATAAGGGTTTGAGGTGGGAAACAAGACATGTAAATGTGCTGTAATCATGGACTGGGACTCTGTGTGGGGAGCAGGGACACATCTGCGTTGCATAGGGGGCCTAGGAGCCGAGCAGTGAATGCATACCCCTTTAAATGCTGGATAAGGGGCAGCAGAGGGCAGCAGTGAAATTGTCCTTGCTAAATTCTGCTAAAGGGATTTTTATTAGGGGAACAACGTCATATTCCTCTATAATCTGGGACAGAATATACAAGGTGTGTGCGAGGTCACATATCCTGTCTGTAGAACGGGAATGGGATGTGGGGCAGGTAGCAGGGCAGAAATCCTGCCTAGGGTCCTGGATAGGGGCCCAAAGTTCTCTGCTACAATCCAGGATAGGGGCCCTAGGCGGAGCGCACTCAACACATTCGTGCTGTAATCTGGCATAGGGTCCCGCGGTAGGGAGCAAGGGGGACATTTTGGCAGTAATCTGGGTCAGGTCCCTGCTGGGTGGGTAAAAGTCTCCTACCGTCGCCTTGATGCGGGGTAGGTGTCCCTGAAGGGGTCAGTGTACCGAAGTGTAATCCATGACAGGCATCCAGAGAGGGGGGCAGGCACCGACCCCCACTGTAATCTGATCCTGGTGCCTCTGGGTGGGTTAAGGACCCTGACTCTAAACAATCAGGGATTTGGGGGTGGTGAACTTGGGAGCGATGTGCCGGTATTTCTGGTAATGCAGGACAGCGGCTGAGAACAGTGAACCATAGACCTTCGCTGTATTCCAGGAAAGAGCCCTGGGGGATACAGCACCGCACAGGTAAGAAGTGCAGCTACAATTAGGTGCAGTGATACCGAGGCCTGTGGGTTATGAGGGATCCCCTACTCTCCAATTTATTTTTTGCCATCAAAACTTTAGACCACAGAGAATTGTCCTCGCTCGTTTTGGGGTTTATGGAGCCTTTGCTGGGCCTTCAGCCCCGCCAGCCTATTAGCGCATTTGGCCCTGTGCCCCCTTCATACCCCAGTGATCAACAACCGGTCTGCGTCAATAAATACAAATGTGTGTCTGATAGGACTCTGTTGTGGTGGTGGTGGGTGGGGGGAGGAGGGGCTCGGCTGGCGTCTGCATGTCACATTTGACAGCTGGGACGGCTCTTCTAATGCTGCAGAGACAGTACCTGCAGATCTGTGGAAAAGATGTAGCCTAACGGCTAGGTCGGTCAAATCCAAATCTGGGGAACCGGGTTCGAATCTTGGCAATGACGCTCAACATCCTGTGATTCTGGGCAAATCACTTGCCTAACAAAAAACATGAATGTGTCCTTGTGTAACACAACTGGTGCTCGTGTAAAGCGCTCTGATACCTGAGTCAAGTTTGCGCTATATGAAACTACAACAAAAATAAATAAATCTGCCAATGGAGTATATGGCAGGGGGGTTGGGGGGCTTAGAGAGGAGCGCAGTGTTCCGAGGGTCTCAAGGATTCACGGACACAGTCTTGTACTGAACAATTAGCCAAGCTCCTTAACCCTTTGACAGCCTTGTCCCTTCAGGGTGATTTTCTCCCCATTTTGGGGCTGGTAGGTGGTGCACCCCAGGCTCACTATACTCCTAAACCAAGACTGATGGTGCAAACTTCGCAATATAAAAGCAAGGTTTCACCTCCCTAGCTTGGAATATGCTTCCAGCGTAGATATGGGTTCTGAGGCTGCAGGCATGGGTCCCCCAGCCGAAGCTTGCGGGCCGTGACTGCCGAGGGTCAGGTCGGCAATGAGGCAGTGGGTTCCGCTTTCCTGTCAAAGGACACATGCGTGGCTGTGCCGGGGAGAGGAGAACGGCGATAATTCATCAGGCGGCCACCAATGCACCCTGAAAGGAGGCCGCGCTGGGCACCAGGAGGACATATTATGGGGCAACAGAAAACACCACCGGCCTGAGAACAAACTGCAAAACTGTGCTGATCGCAACTCTATTTACATTCTCACAAAACCTGACACACACACACAACACACACAATCCTGCACGCCTATAGAAGTGAACACTGTCAAACACATAGACGTACACAGGGGCGGAAACGCAACACAGACATGAGCACAAACAAACAGAAAGAGACTTGGACACTTCCAGTCACATACAAGCACACACACGTGCCTCATATAGTATAAAACAGACACAAGCACACTAATTGCATATAGAGACACGGCCACTCTTAGCCAGACACACTAAACCCACACAAAGACACAAACACACTGAGGCACACACAGACACACAAACAGCACAGAACAAATATCCGCTCCACGCATAGCCACATGCAGCCCCACCTACAACACCCATATAGGCACAGAGACACAGAAGCAAAAAACAGACAAGCCCACACATCAGCAATCATACCCATGTACATTACAGACACATGCTAACAGGCACACAGGTGGTCATGCAGGCGCACAAACACACACATACATACATTCACATAGTTACCCTCACACACACATAAAACACATTCTAACCCAAATACACACAAACAAGCAGACACACTAGAAAACAAGCACACACACGGTGGCATATGAAACGTCTCTCTCATGCACCCACGTGCACACACATACACTACTGTACCCAGGGTATCATAGATACAGGTGTCTGCAATGTCAAGATGTACATTTTCTTCCTGTTAAAGAATGCGCAGCACCGAGCACCTGCCTGGTTGCGTTGAAAAGCAATGTGGGGGTGAGGCGTTATATGTTTAATGCCCTTTGAGTGCCATTTTGAGTGGTCACAACTTGCAGCTGAAATCCACTGATACTGGTAGCTGCAGCGATCGTTTGTTTTAGTGTGTCACCCAAATGTATCACATGACAGTATCATGTGACAGCTGTTTATCCGAAAAATCTCGACTCGGCAAAACCTGACAGCGAATTGATGTGGATATTGGGTTTTGGGGTACTCTGGAACCATAAATACAATCTGACCCATTTTCGCGTTTTGCCTTACAAGACATGAGCACAGTCCCCCGGGATCAAACCTCACCACTCCAGACTCGGCGCATCAGTGACCCCTGCCTGCCAGCCCAGCGCAGATACCACTTCACTGCCCTCCACACTGCACTGAGAGACCAAGGCCTCACTGCCTTCAGCTGCTGAGGGTCACGTATGTCATGAACACCCACAGTACTCTGGAAGATGTCCGGTCCACAATGTGGGACAACAGCGGGGACACAGCAGTGGTGCCACGGGCCCTGGTGCAAGCCACCTGGGGGGAATTGGTTCCCTAACAACCACGTGCCACTGAACCTGCTGCACTATTAATAGCTACACCCTAGAGCGCGCGCTCATCGAGCAGAAGCATAGACTGAGAAAGCTGCTTCCGCACACAGTCAAGTGTCTCTTACACACACCTCGGCACGCCTCCATCTCACCTTACACTGTGCGAGAAAAGCAGGTCCCTCTTTTAGCTGGACTGTGTTAATTTATGATTTGCCTCTAGTACAGGCATTTCTGTGTAAGTACCAGATCTCAGAAGTCTGAAAATGCGATAGGAATATTGAAGGTATCCTGAGAATACTGCAGTGGGGAGATTTGTGCATCACTTTCGTATTCTAGTTAGCACCCCAGAAATCCCCATATGAAAGTTATGCCATCAGCAATACGTAAAATACAAAAGTCATAATAATGTTAATTTTGTCTGAATTGATGCTGGTAGACAGCTATTACAGTTCCAAATCCTAGAGCCACCCACACATCTTTTAGCGTACAATGGATGTGTGCATTTTATACATGCACTATTTCGGATTACCAAATACCTTATCCTTTGTCACCAACACGTCACAAAAGTAAACTCATGTGAAATAACAAATTCAGACCAGATTTCCTGTCACCATAGCCACTTGACACTAGTGACTGTTCATTACAAAGCTCACAGAGGCAGCTTCTAACTACAGCTCAACTTTGGCATGTTCTCTCGAGGTGTCCCCAGTAACAAAGTGCTTGTGTGTAAAATGGGTGACAGATCCATGGAGCGGAGCAATGAAGATAACCTTGGAGCGCCAAACCTTGCGTTTTGTCTCACCGTCAGAACTTGAACAAAAACCGTGTAAACCCAGTCAAACTTTCTACATGTGTTCTGGTTAAGCTGCCTTTCTGGCAAAGTGTGACAGGTTGATAGTATATAATCACGCTATGTAAACTCATGTTGAGTGCTTAGGCATGCTAGAAGTGCTTCAGTTTAAGGTGGTGTGTTAAACACTTCTCCTTGCTTACCTGTGGAGCAAATGGTGAGGCCTGAGTGATATGGAGGGCCTCAAAGACTTCTAGGAAAAACAGTCACAAACATATGGTTCTTGGCCTATCTTTAAGTAGATGTCAGTAAAGATTGCTGACAACTAGAGGCCAGTACAGAAACACCACGATGGTCTGTGCGGCCCAATCCACTCTTTTAATGAGACAACAAGCGCATTATATAGTACTGTACCATCATTGGCTTATATCTGCCTGAGAAGGAGACAATTGTACAATAATTGACAGTTTCAACCAGAACAGTAACTTATGCATCACATCAACACATATCCGTACTCTGGGTTTATATATTTTTTTAAATCACATTTGAAGATAAGTGCTACTGTGAACCCTGTTCCTGGGCAGGGAAGTGTACATACTATATTGATGACAATTTTTGTTGTTGTTGTTGTTGTTGTTGTAAGCCTGTCCTGCTATTATATCCACCTCCTCGATGAATGATAGTGTGAAGGACTAAGGCGTGGAGCGTAATTTCATTGTGGTAAATTAGTCCATTGTGAGATTCTTTTAGTTTCGTATGCACACAGTGAGGAGCATGTGCTACATTTTTAGGGGTGCAGCACAATTACCTTAAGGGTCCTTTCCATGCATGGTTTCTAAAACTGGTGATCAAAGTGACCCACTGCTCATGACTACCATGTCATGACTCCACTGCTTAAAATGTTAACAATCCGAAGTCGGTTATAGCCAGACGGCACCATTGCAGTCTTCTGCCAAGTATGACCTAAGTGGCACCAAAGCCCCACTTGGCTCGTGCCCCATAGGGTTCAAAAGTCCTGATGTTAGGGCATATGACGTAAAGACAGTAGATATCATATATAGGATAAATGCTTGACCGCCACTCAACGCTTTAGGGCTCCAGATATTAAAAATCTTTAAAAAAACAATATACCAGTCTGAGATGGAAACAGGATCTCATGTATATGTATATATCTATCTATATATAAATTCATTGAAAAAACCATAGGTTTCAGGGACGTTATAGTTAGAAATTAGCATTTAAAAAACCTTTGAAATTCACTGAAAAAACCACAGGTTTCAAGGACGTTATAGTTAGTAATTAGTATTTAAAAAACCTTAGAAACTCACTGAATAAACCATAGGTTACAGGGATGTTATAGTTAGTTGGACATTTCACTCGTACAAAACCAGAGAAATTCAGCCGTTATAGTTAGTTGAGCTAACTGTAACTCGCGCCCTCGCAATGCACTGCTGATGACGTCACATATTACATCACTCATGACATGGTCAGTGACATCACTGATGACATCACTGATGACATCTCAAATGACATCACTGATGACATCATCCGCTTAATATCTGATGCACCTCCTCATACCCTAATATAACCTTTCATACATCCACTCTAAAATACAGACTACCATTCTCGAAACCATAGACACACCAATACCAGTTAGTACATACTCACTCACTGATTCATAGGTCTACACATATCCACTCACTCACCAATACAGCCACTGATATATGCACGCATTCACCTATACAGATACTCACACACCACCACTCACCCATAGAGTTACCCACACAGCAAGTCAGTCATCCAAAGACTCAATCACACTGCCATTTACTACCCAATACAGTTATACACACACCACCTCACTTATTCATAGAGATACTAACACATACTTACTCTCTTAGACTATCACTGACACAAGCACACACTCTTCCATACAGCCACTCTCACAATCACTCACTCTCACATATAGTCAGTTATATACTCCAACACTCACATATACTGCCTTTCACATATGTAGTTACTCACACATATACCTCTGAGACATCCCTTCACTCACCAGCACAGCCATACACCTACTCACTCACCAATACAGCCCCTCTCAGACACACTCATGAACCCATACACCCACTGAATCACCCACTCACACATCCATGCAGGTAGTCACACACACCCCAACCCTCCCTCACAGACACTCAGGCACCCATACAGGTACTCAGACAACCAATCATTAACCCATATAGATACTCATGTAGCTACTCATCAACCCATGCAGCCACTTACACATCAACTGATAGACTGATAGAGACATTCACATAGATTAGCAGTCACTAAGACACGTTTAATCACTCACTTATACAGTCAGTCACGCACCCAGTAAATCATCCATTCAGACACTCATACACCCACTCATTCTTCAATACACATTGGCGTATATATATAACATTCGTAAACTTTTTAGAAACACTTAGTCGCTGGATGATGTCATCAGTGATGTCATCAATCAATCAATCACAGAATTTGTAGAGTGCGCTACTTACCCGCGAGGGTCTCAAGGCGCTGGGGAGAGGGAAGGGGGGGGTGCTGCTACTGGTCGAACAGCCAGGTCTTGAGTAGCCTCCTGAAGGTCAGCAGGTCTTGGGTCTGTCGTAGGCTTAGTGGAAGGGTGTTCCAGGTCTTGGCGGCGAGGTGTGAGAAGGATCTGCCGCCGGTGGTTGTTCTTCGAATGTGAGGGACGGTGGCGAGGGAGAGGTCGGCGGAGCGGAGCTGGCGGTTGGGGACGTAGAAGAAGAGTCGTCTGTTGAGGTAGGCTGGGCCAGTTTTGTGGAGTGCCTTGTGTGCGTGGATGAGGAGTTTGAAGGTGATCCTCCTGTCGACGGGGAGCCAGTGCAGGTTCCTCAGGTGGGGGGTGATGTGGCTGTGGCGTGGTATGTCGAGGATCAGGCGTGCGGAGGCGTTTTGTATGCGTTGTAGTCGCTTGATGAGCTTGGCCGGGGCTCCCGCGTAGAGGGCGTTCCCATAGTCGAGTCTACTACTGATGAGGGCCTGGGTGACTGTTCTTCTTGTGTCTGTCGGGATCCACCTGTAGATCTTGCGAAGCATGCGGAGGGTGTTGAAGCAGGAGGAGGAGACTGCGTTGACTTGCTTGGCCATGGAGAGCGTTGAGTCAAGGATGACTCCCAGGTTGCGTGCGTGGTCGGTGGGTGTCGGGGCTGCTCCCAGCGTCGTTGGCCACCAGGAGTCGTCCCAGGCTGAGGGGTTGGAGCCGAGGATGAGGACCTCCGTCTTGTCCGTGTTCAGCTTTAGTCGGCTGATCTTCATCCGGCCTTCATTCCTTCATGGAGATTGGCTTTGGCGGCGAGGGGGTCCTTGGTGAGGGAGAGGATCAGTTGAGTGTCGTCGGCATAGGAGATAATGTTGAGGTCGTGCTGTCTGGCGATGCGTGCGAGCGGGCCATGTAGATGTTGAACAGTGTTGGGCTGAGGGAAGATCCCTGGGGTACGCCGCAGATGATCTCGGAGGCTTCGGATCGGAAAGGTGGGAGGCGGACTCTCTGGGTTCTGCCGTCGAGGAAGGAGGTGGTCCATTCCAGGGCCTTGTCTCAGATCCCTGCGTCGTGGAGGCGTGCGCGTAGAGTGCAGTGGCAGACAGTGTCGAAGGCGGCGGAGAGGTCCAGCAGGATGAGGGCTGCAGTCTCACCATTGTCCAGCAGGGTCCTGATGTCGTCGGTGGTGGCGATGAGGGCAGTCTCAGTGCTGTGGTTGCTGCGGAACCCCGATTGGGATGGGTCCAGGATGCTGTTTTCTTCTAGGTATCGGGTTAGCTGTTTGTTGACGATCTTCTCGATGACCTTGGCTGAGAACGGAAGCAGGGAGATGGGCCGGAAGTTCTTGAGGTCTCTTGGGTCCGCCTTGGGTTTTTTGAGTAGGGCGTTGATCTCTGCGTGTTTCCAGCTCTCTGGGAAGGTCGCGGTCTCGAAGGAGAGATTGATAACGTTGCACAGGTGGGGTGCGATGGAGCTGCTGGCTTTGTTGACGATGTGGTGCGGGAAAGGGTCTGACGGGGAGCCGGAGTGAATTGTGCCCATGGTCTTGATGGTGTCATCGATGTTCACGCCGGCCCAGGCTGGCAAGGGGTCATGGTCGATGGTGTGCGGTGGGTCTGGAGTATCTATCTTGGTGGGGGCTGTCTGGGTGTTGAAGCTGTCGTGGATGTCGGCGATCTTGCGATGGAAGAAGGTGGCGAGGGAATCGCACAGGGCTTGCGACGGCGGGATGTCGTTGGTGTTGGAGCTGGGGTTGGAGAGTTCCTTCACGATGTTGAAGAGCTCCTTGCTGTTGTGTGCATTGTTGTCGAGGCTTTCTTTGAAGGAGATTCTCTTGGCGGACCTGATGAGGTGGTGGTGGTTACGGATGGCGTCTTTATGGGCTGCGTGGCTGTCCGGTGTCTTATCACTGTGCCATTTCTTCTCAAGTTTCCGGCAGGTACGCTTGGAAGCTAGGAGTTCCGGGGTGAACCAGCTGGCTCTTATGGTGGTGTCGCTGTAGGTGAGTTTTTCAGCGGGCGAGGGTGTTGGCACAGTCGTCTATCCATCGTCTGAGGTTGCAGGCAGCGTCGTCGGTGTTGGATGGGTCGGAGGGAGGGCTGAGAGCGAGGTTTGCCCGTAGTTGGTCTTCGGTGACTTTGCTCCAGCAGCGGCGTGGGATCTGTTGGGTGCAGTGGTGTGTGGTGGGTTTCTGGAAGGTGAAGTGGATGCAGCGGTGGTCGGTCCAGAGGAGTTCCGTGGTGTGGGTGAAGGAGACGTGGGAGCTTGAGGAGAAGACGGGGTTGAGCGTGTGGCCGGCGGAATGTGTTGGTGTTGTGACGAGCTGTCTCAGTCCGAGGTTGGCGAGGTTGTCGATCAGGGTGATGGAGTTGCTGTTGTTGTTGTTCTCCAGGTGAAAGTTCAGGTCTCCGAGGAGGATGTAGTCGGTAGAAGTCAGGGCGTGCGTGCTGATGAAGTCGGCGATGGAGTCGCTGAACTGGGGTCGGGGCCCAGGGGGTCTGTAGACAAGGGTGCCTCTGAGGGTGGTGTTGGGGTCCGTGTGGATCTGGAAGTGCATGTGTTCGGCGGTGCAGAGAACGTCGTCGGTGCTGGTCGAGACCCTGATGGAGTTCTTGTGGACGATGGCGATTCCTCCTCCTACTCCGTTGATGTGGTCTCTGCGGGTGGTCTTATAGCCGTCTGGGATGGCTATGGCGTTGTCGGGTGCGGAGGAGTCGTTGATCCAGGTCTCTGTCAGGAAGGCGACGTCTGGTGATGATGAGTCGAGCAGGTCCCAGAGCTCGACGGCGTGTTTGCGTGCGGAGCGGGTGTCATCAGTAATGTTATTTGAGATGTCATCAGTGATATCATCAGTGATGTCACTGACCATGTCATGAGTGATGTAATATGTGACGTCATCAGCAGTGCATTGCGGGGGCGCGAGTTATAGTTAGCTCAACTAACTATAACGGCTGAATTTCTCTGGTTTTGTACGAGTTAAATGTCCAACTAACTATAACGTACCTGAATCCTGTGGTTTTTTTCAGTGAATTTCTAAGTTTTTTAAATCCTAATTACTATCTATAACGTCCCTGAAACCTGTTGTTTTTTCAATAAATATATATGTATATATATATATATATATCCAGGTAATATATATTACCTATTGGCAGTCGCCAGTAGGTAGTTATAGTTAGGACCTAGTTTCCATAGGAATAGCGTTTTTTGATTTGCCAATTTTCAAAACTAGTGGGGCGCTCCAGTCAGCTCCTCTCTTGAAAGTTTCGGGGTGATTCGTCATGCTGTGGCCGAGAAAAAAGGGGGGGTCCCAAAACGCGTTTTCCCCATGTTAATTTCCATAGGAAACTTTAGACAAAGCTACAGCCCGAACTGCTGAACGGAATTACACCAAATTTGGCAAAAAGGTAGCACTTGGTTCAGAAAGCGACCTTTTTTTAAATGGTGTCAATCAGTTCAGTAGTTCCTGAGAAATTAAAAAAAATAAAACTTTCGATATCTGGGCAGAGCCTAACCACACAAGCACAAGCTTGCCTCTGGCTGCCAACACTTCAAACCAGGAAGTGTTGGCAGCCATCTTGTGCCTCGGACGAGGGAGCAAGAAAAAGGTAAAAGAAAGATAATAAAACAAGAAACGGGGGCAGGGTAAAAAGACCCTGACCCCCCAGGCCTGCTCAGGGGGTCCCACAGGGGCCCGCAGGCCCATAAAAGCTTTTTTTTTTTTTTTTGGTCGGGGTCGCGCCGGCTGCGCGAATCCGTCCGAAAATTTTAAAAAACTAAGCGCGGTCTCCCGCGCTTTGTTTTTGAAGCCCCCGGATGGGCCAAATCCTGGGGGCAATTTATTTATGTAGCGGGGGCCGCCACCTCCCCGGGGCTTTATTGATTATAGAGTCTACCCACCCACTTCCTTTGTTTTGTGTTCCCGACCTGCAGTTCCCTCATCGCCGGAGTTCTAAGCACACCGGCTTTTTCGCTTAAGCTGGAGGCACTGCCTGACCGGCTCCCTCCATCCCTGCAGTCGCCATGGGTAAATCGGAGAAGCCCCGGGCGCGCATGTCCCCCTTTTCCTTCTTTGTGCAGGCCTGCAGGGTGGAGATCCGCAGGAGACACCCGGATGCGCGGGTGAGCGTAGCCGTGCTCTCCCGGGCCTTCAGCGAGCGGTGGCATAGCACCACAGCCCGGGAGAGGGCGATGTTCGGGCACCTGGCCCAGGGTGACAAGCAGCGCTGGGAGCGAGAATGAGGGGGTGCGGTGCCCGCCCGTGTCTGGCCCCGCAAGGACCCCCACACCCCCAAGAAGCCGCTTACTGCCTTCTTCCTCTTTGCCTCCTCGTACCAGCCTCAGCTCAGGGCAGAGTGTCCCGGGTTGTCCGTCCCTGAGCAGGCCAAGAGACTGGGCCAGAAGTGGTCTGAGCAAAGTCCAGAGGCACGGCGGCCGTTCGAGCTCAGAGCCGCCGTCCTGAAGGAAAAATACGAGGCTGAGGTTGCGGCCTATCAGAGCAGGGTCCTGGGCCAAGGGGAGTCACTTAAAAAGGGCAGCCCTGGGGAGGGCACCAAGGGTGCGGATTTGGGTGTCTGCTTAATTTGTGCCGGTGCTTAGCACCGGCACTTTTATTTTAGGGCCGTGTCTACACGTGCTATCAGCTCACTATGTGCACACAGTCTCCCTGGTGAAGAGCTGATAGAGCACGGTAAATCCATACCTGGGTTTCAGTGTTGCCTGGATTTGTGTGTAAAATATGTAAATATATATATATATATATATATATATATATATATATCCAGGTGGGCAATAGATGAGATTATATATTGTGCGGTGGTGCAGGAGAGGTTCAGACAGGCAAAATGTGTTCAAAGGAGAAGGAGTATTAAGAGAGACTTATGATCTAGAGTGAGATTCACTGGATGACTGCAAGTTTACGACTGGGTGAGTGTGCGTTGTATAGCTTCAAGAATGAATTCATAAAATGGTGGGAGCTGACGTGAGTGTAAGTATGAGGTAGGTCTTTTACTTGGAATGTGCATACTGTAAAGAGGATGGTGCAGCATGGATCCTACGGTGTTGAAAAGACGCTATTAGGCTGAATTGGGAATGTGACACTGCAGGATGAAAGACATGGGTGTTAACTCTTGCAGTGCATGTTGGTACTTGTAGTACCCAAAAAGATGGAATCACGTGGCAGCCTGACTGCATTTATACGCAGCCACTAACTGAGGCAAACTATTTTCACCTGTGAGCAAGGCTTGTAACGGAGCCGAAACGGGTAAGGAAATGAATGAATTCTGGAACAAGGATCTCGGAAATAAAGCTTCCCTGTTACCTGGAACTGGGCTTCCTTCTTTGCGCTTTTTGTGCTGTGTTATGATATATATCTATCTCCAGGTGGGCAATAGATGAGATGATATATTGTACGGTGGTGCATGAGAGGTTCAATCTGGCAAAAATGTGTTAAAATGATAAGGAGTATTAAGAGAGACTTATGATCTAGACCGAGATCCAGTGGATGATGCCAGTTTACGACTGGGTGAGTGCGCTTTGTATAGCTTCAAGAATGAATTCATAAAATGGTGGGAGCTGATGTGAGTGTAAGTGCGAGGTAGGTGTATGGGATAAAGAGAATATCAAGATTTGTATGAGTGTGCAAGTCGTCACATCAGCTGATGACCCGTTGCTGAGTGACTAATGGGGGTTGAGGTGTGGTTGGAGAGTTAAGAACATTTTGCAGTATACATGTATATAGTTAAGCTTGCTATGAGATATTAGGTGAGTATGGGAGTGTTAAAAATGAGGTGTGTGCATTGAGTGGAGGATAAGAAATGATGGAAGGCAATGGATTTATGTTATGGCTTACCACCTTTTTAAATTAGTGTGAAGGGGAGTATGGCCTACAGCCGGACCAGCCCTGATAAAGCTAAATAAGGAAGTTCCTACACGAGTTACCCTTTGCCTTTTTGACTCTCAGCTGCAACTGATGGGCTAGGCGTCATGAAAATGTAGTTGTGCAGGAAAAGGAAAAACAAGCTTATCAGGATACTGCAGGTGCGGTGACAGGAAAAATTAAAGCCTATAACAAAATAGCACATGATCACAATAACAAACACACCATCCTATGAATACACACATCAGACCACCAATACACATATGACCCACACCAACACAGCCCTTCATTCCAAAACATTATGATCACAACAAACACTAATGAATCCTATGACATCATCTGACACCATCCCCAGACACAGCACTCCACAGCAATTACTCCACACACACATGCACACACACACACACACGCACACACGCACACACGCCCACACACACACACACACACACACACGAAGCCTGAACATGGAGTTTTTGCTGCATGTGCATGAAAAAGCATGCATTATGTATGACTCTGTGTTCTAGTACTGTTATGTATTTATAAGAGAAAGGGAAGCACGCACTACTCCTATCCATCCAGCTCCTGTGTTAAGTATTAGTTAAGGTTTGTTAAAAACTTTGCTTTTCTAAATGCTTATTTCTCCCAGTCGGAGAGGACTTGGGCCATCCCTTGACCAGGTGCTATGGTGTGCAAGAAAGGCAGCTTATAGCAGTAGCATTTTCTTTTTGACTGGCCAATAAGCAATGCATAATTATTTGCCTAGTTTTTAGGCTGTAAAATTGCACCACACTAAGTTCAGGGAATATCCCTCATTGAGGCTCTACTGTTCAAAAGTTAGTTCCCACTCATCTGGTTCTAACTCCTCTTCAGCAGGCTCCACCCTCACAGGTTCTCCTGCTGAATCAGAGCGCCATTCATAAGCCATAAGTTGGAACTCATGCTGAAAAGGGGCCATCTTAGCTTTAGCTGCCACAAAACCACCAAATTGTTTTGAGCAGCTTGAGGTTTAAAAATTAGAACAAATCGCCCTTTGAGTCCAGAGAGGCCCAGTTAGAGGAACAAGCACCGAGTTTGAAGGGCACAGTCAGATCCTAGGGCCCTGCCAGAATTTGCTGGTTTTTGGAATGCTCAATTTGCCACTGCCTCAGATGCTGGCTCCTCTCACCCCCAACCAATTGTTGGCCAGTTACAAATTGCCTATAAAAATGTTGTTAAAGGCGGTTTCCTGCCTTCTGTCATCATCAACCACGGGGACCAATATGGAATTACCCTATCATAGTATTTTTAGGAATGTGATGTCCCTGGGGTTCAGGATTCTATCCTTGGACATATAGGGCCATATTCACGATGGTAAACATGCATGCAAGTAACTCTACGTGCTTAAATCTACTCTTATACTTTGTAGTAAATTTGTTCCCTTTGGCTAGTCACCATTTCCAAGTATTAATCTCCTGCAAAGTGTAGACTTACAGTTTTCCACACACTAAAGCAGAAGCTGGAGCCAAATTTACAAATATAAAGTTACTACTAGTACTATTACCCACATAGGCAGACCTTTCTACCACCCTGGGCAGAGACATCCATGCATGAAAGATAGGGGGAGCATAGAGGAAGCCTCAACATGAGTGAATAGCATTTTTTAGTATGTTTAGTATTGTTATTTTAGTACTACTAAATATACCACAAATTGCGGCTTGTGAAAAGGCCCCAAAGTACCTGAAGGGCTGTGACTGTATAACAGGATTAAAATGCCTCAGGCAAGAATCACATAAGTCCTATTCACTGGGAAAAATAACTGCTTAGATGTGGAAACAATTCTACCATCCTCATTAGGGAACAACAATACGAACTGGAAAAACACTCCAGTGCTGAATTGCAGCAAAAAAGGAATCTGTTATTATAGGTACTCTAACTTTGGGGCTGTAGCTAGAATTAATGCATCAGTTGCGGTAGTACTGCGGCACAGGTTTTTGACTGTTCCCCTGCACCCCAATTATGGCTTTTATCACTACCAAAGCAGAAGTTAGGGGGGGCAATTTTCCATGCGTGCTTTTGGTCCCATGAAGCCCTTGCTCCGCTGCTGCCCAGCGCCCATCTGCCAGAGAGCATCTCAGCACTCAGACGTGAGAGCCAATTCAGTGCTTGTTTACAGACTGTTGCCTGGTAGCACAAAAACGACTACTCTAGTAATAACCTATTGAGGCAGCTTTTTCATTCAGTTTCACAAGCACTTCAGTCTTCCCCTACGGAACAAATCCACTTCACTAAAGTAAGTTTTTACCTACCTTCAGAAAGTACCACTTAGCGGATAGATGAATGACACAGCCAAGCATTATGACAATGTGTCTGATATTAAAGAGACAACGTCTACCATCCACCATACAATAATTTGATTTATAACAGAGGAGTAAACTACACAAAACCTTGGGCGAAGCATTCCAGTGAAATGAGAAATTCAAAAATCCTTTTGTGGAGCATTTCAAATGCGGCATGAATGCATCTTTTTTTTAGCGAATGTATTCTACTAGGTGTAGAATGTTTGCCCTTCCCACTCCCAAGTAAACCACCAATCAGCAGGAATACATTGTATTTAAGGTAATACGGCACATTCCTGCCTTTTCCCTTGCACTGGCGCCCTTTTGGCAGCCTAGCACCAACGTGGGCATGCTTGCACCATGGAGCAAGGGTGGCTGAATTGCATACAAGATTGTTTTTGTGCAGCACGCATAGAAAGAGGAAGTAATGAGGAGAAATAAATAAAGATATTTCTCCTCGTGATGCCTCGCCTGAGAAGGCATACCTATTTGGCACATTCCCAGGTCTACGAGTTCTGGTGAGTCTGGGAATGCCTGAAAAACCATGGTAGTTGTGCGGAAACACCCATGCAACGCCCATGGAATGCCTTTCCAGGGCAGAGTAAGGCAACTCAGCGATTAGTGCTGCGTTGCCTTACTCCAGATTTATGGAGCTAATAAGGGCCACTCAAAGTGGCCTTCGTGGCTTCATAAATCACATGGAAGGTTTTTGACACTCTTGCACCTGGTTGTGTGGTGTAAAAGCGACACAAACTGAGTCATAAATAGGCCCCTGAGTGCTGGGGCCAAAGCTTTCCTTAGGAGACTGATGCTGGTGCTGCTGAATGGTGGGGTTTCAGAATGCCAAGGCTGCTGAGTCTTGGTGCTAGCTCTTTCTTCCACCAGTCTGCATGTCTTGTCTCCTTATCTCAGTCTTGCATGTCCTTCTCCATCCCTGATTTGTCTATTTCTTACCATTCTCATACCTTTCTCCTTCTTTCACCCTTTCCTGCCTTTTACTCTCTTGCACTGGGCCAAAGTCTGATGACGAAAGTCCTGGTCACCAAAATTGAGTGCAAATTCCTGCCACCTGCAACTACTTGCACAAAGACCATGCTAAAATATTTTCAGACTATGTAATTTAATAGAACCTGTAACTTTTATGCATATTAATTTCATTCCTTATACAGACAGCTTTATCTCTGTTGTTGAAGACCGATTATCTACAATACAATATACAAAAAGTGGACTTTGGGTCAGCCCCTGGCTCCTGGGTGGATGGCCTTATTGTCTATGATAAAGAACTCTGTGCACTCCAAAATAAATCAATGTTGCATTCCGTTGTGTGTTATCACCAACAGCCTTTATTCCTCTCAATAGCTAGATTATTGGCTAATACTTTCATCTTTCTTATACTGTACCTATAACCTTTTACTGCCCTAGAAAGAAAAAGATTAGGTTTGAGGTGTTTTGTATTTGATTGGACAATGGAAATGTTTATCGCTGCAAATTGTAGACTTAAATATACTCCATGTTATATATTGTTGTGGACATGAGAACTTAAATCAACTGTAATGACCGCAGTGTTATTTTTCACCATATTGTACTCATATTGTACTTGTTTACTACACAACAAACTCTGTAACTTTTACCAACAGGGGCTAATTCCACTTTCCGATATGGCGACCAAAGTGACATCCTCACTTACGAGTCTGTCTTTGAAACTCTGGCGTGGCGTACTTGGTTACCGGTATAAATACTAACACCAAGATGGCAGCCACACTGCACACCAGTGAAAACCCTGTAGCACTCCATGACGGACATGCATACCTGGAGCACTCTTCCCAGGAATGGGGCTGCACTGCTTTATTTATTTTACTTTACTGTGCACTTTGCACAACGTTAATGTATATTGTAATGTTTCATGTACCAAGGTTGAGCACTTACAGGGCTGGACTGGGATCCAAAACAGGCCCTGGCAAAGTGCTCGGCTGGCCCCCCAGGGGGTTGGGGGTGCGGCCGAGCTGTTTGAAAGGGCCGATTTCAGCCGATTTTGTTACAGGGGCCGATATTGAAGCTATGCTGCAAAAACAACCCTGTAACAGAAATTGCCCCCAGGGGCCCAAAACTGGCCCCCACCCTGGTGGCCCACCGGGGAAATGCCCGGTGCCCGCTACGGCCAGTCCGGCCCTGCTTACACTTGTGAAGTGAGGTACGCATATATAGAAAGTACTTATCCGGGTAAGGGGCAGTACAACCTGGCCTAATATATATAAGTAAAACATACCACAAACACTTGTTAACATGTACGAGATGTCTAAATGGATATTCCACTGCTGCATGCACCGTGGTTGGGCACGTCAATTGAGCATAGTTATAGCATTTGGAAAAGGGACAAACACGTTGGAAGAATTTTCCTTGAGAAGGGTCTGCACTACCTTGCCTAATTGCCTAATTGATATAATGAAGACATATGGTTCACTAATGATGTATGTGCTGTGCTTAAGAATACCGCACATGTGTACACTGTGTGCTTATGACCTAGGCACTTATGATTGGGCATGTGCAACACATGCACGATCGGTACACATTTGGGCACTGTAATTGAGAAGCACACTGTGGGTGATGTATATGCAAAATATTCAGGGATATAATATCTCACTTTTCTAGTATGTATACATACCATTGAAATGTAAATGATGAAGTGACTTACACAGATGTGTTATTTGTAGTGACTGGACATGTGATTATAGAAGAGCCCCCTTGCGAATACACACATTGCAGGTGTTAAAAGTTAAGCAGACACAGATGTGTAGGATGATGTTTGTTGGTTACCTCCCTGTCCCACATTAGGAATGAAGGTAGAATATAATTTGTAGGAATTAACTACCATATATTTGAAGATTTGGATAGCTGACATCAGACTAGGTGAGCTGCTTTTTTGCGATAGTTAGCTGTTCACCGGTAACAGATCTTTACTTCTGTTCATGTAATTTTCAACCTTTAACACTTCTTGGGTGTACTGAAGCTTCTAATCTCTGGGATAATTGATTTGTGCCTAGACCTGTTTAAGCATAAGGAATAAAAAGTATTATCTGTCTTGATAGCTCATGTCAATAATTTTTGCACATGTGGTGAAAGTGTCAGTGTGACCCAGGTGCAGACTCTCTGACTACATCTCATCTGGGGATTATGTTTATCATTGTAGCCCAACCAAAGGTGAAACACGTGTTGGCTGAGAATTGAAAGACTCTTTGAGAGGAATAAAGGCTGTTGGTGATAACAAACAACGTAACTTAATGTTGATTTATTTTAGAGTGCTCAGAGTTCTTTATCTTATGACTTGGACCTGATCCAACAGCAGAAGAAGTTGTGGCTCTTCTCCCTTATTGAGCACCAGTCACTTCATGCTATGTGTTGGTTAGGAGATTTGTATTTTTGAGTGTGTGTATCAAAGGTTATATTAGGGTGAGAGGAGGTCTGCCACTCTATCACAAGGATGATGTCATCAGTGATGTCATTTGAGATGTCATCAGTGATGTCATGAGTGATGTCACTGACCATGTCATGAGTGGTGTAATATGTGACGTCATCAGCAGTGCATTGCGGGCGCGCGAGTTATAGTTAGCTGAACTAACTATAACGGGGAATTTCTATGGTTTTGTACGAGTGAAATGTCCAACTAACTATAACGCCCCTGAAACCTATGGTTTTTTCAGTGAATTTCTAAGGTTTTTTAAATGCTAATTTCTAACTATAACGTGCCTGAAACCTATGGTTTTTTCAGTGAATTTCTAAGGTTTTTTAAATGCTAATTTATAATTATAACGTGCCTGAAACCTATGGTTTTTTCAGTGAATATATATATATTTATTATACTATGTATACATGTGAAAATGTATCGGTCCCCTGTTTGCCTCAGTGGCACGGAAAAAATGGGTGGAACTAACGTCAGCACGCCGACGAGGTCCTCTTATGGCTCCGATGACGTCATACGGTGTCGCGAGCTGAGCCGTGCTGGTTGACGTGGGAGAGATAGGAAAGAATTTCCGTGGAATGCTGGTGAAGGGGATATTCACCTAAGTGTTCAGGCTAGTCCTTTGGGAGCAACTGTTTATGTTGCCACTCCAGAAACCGAAACCAGTGATCCGAGGGCAGAGGTCCTGCAGATGGCACACGTGGTGGGGTGCCCAGTCATGTGCACCAGCGGGGCAGCGAAGTGACAAGCACCACAACCCACAAAAAAGGTAACGAGGGCACTGAATAACACAGGATCTTCTCTTTGTATCTGGCAGGAACAACAAAGTTAAAATGCCCTTGTACCAAAATGTAGAATTAGTGCTACAACGGTCTTCAAGAGGACCTGCGATGCCGCTTCTGCCTCCCGTACCCTGGAGGCGGCACATGGGTCACGCGGTACGGTCATACTGCGGTGCGACGCACACTCGTTGACCTCTCATGGCACTGCTCCACACTTCAGGGAGGATGCTTTCCATTAGCTATGTTTTCTGATGAAATGTCGCGCCGGCCCCGTCCAACAACAGAACTCCTTTAGATCCAAACAGACTCTTCCACTCTCTCACCGGAAGTGAAACCAGGCCACGCGGACACTTTCACAATACAACAGCCGGGAATGCACTTTTTGGTAAAAAACACATTCCTTCCTCCTAATTAATCAAATAAACGTCTCACTGAAGAACAGGGGCCAGCTGCGATCGGTAAACAGCCGTTACAACAACTTTTTTACTTTGCGATACCATTACAACGAATGCATTACCACGCATGCGTTGTACATCACAAAGTCATTACTACGCATTTTTTTAGAATGCATGGTCATTTACCACGTATGCCTTTACAACGAATTTTGTTGTAAAGGTATGTATGGTAAATGACCATGCGTTCTAAAAACATGTAGACGATCCATGTCGTTGTAAGGAAACAGAGGCTGTTCCGTTTCCTCACAACGACGTGCACCGCCCCTCAGAGATGACATGAAGCAGGAACCACGAGGAGAGAGGAACCATGAGGAGTGAGAGGTAAGGGGGATTGGGCATGGGGTGGGGGTTTCTTTTCTAGGGTTTAGGGTAGTGCAGTGGTGTTTGGGTGGTGTAGGGGGTCGTGCTGGGGGTAGTGTTTTAGGGTTTAGGGTAGTGCAGTAGTGTAGGGGGTCATGCTGGGGGTAGTGTTTTAGGGTTTTGGGTAGTGGAGTGGTGTATGGGTAGTGTAGGGGTCGTGCTGGGGGTAGATTTAGGGTTTAGGGTAGTGCAGTGGTGTTTGGGTAGTGTAGGGAGTCGTGCTGGGGGTAGTGTTTTAGGGTTTAGGGTAGTGCAGTGGTGTTTGTGTAGTGTAGGGGGTTGTGCTGGGGTAGTGTTTAGGGTTTATGTTAGTGCAGTGGTGTTTGGGTAGTGTAGGGGGTAGTGATGGGGTAGTGTTTTAGGGTTTAGGGCAATGCAGTGGTGTTTGTGTAGTGAAGGGGGTCATGCTGTGGGTAGTGTGTGTTTTAGGGTTTAGGGTAGTGCAGTTGTGTTTGTGTAGTGTAGGGGGTCGTGTTTTAGGGTATAGGGTAGTGCAGTGGTGTTTGGGTAGTGTAGGAGGTCATGCTGGGGTTAGTGTTTTAGGGTTTAGGGTAGTGCAGTGGTGTTTGGGTAGTGTAGGGGGTCGTGCTGGGGTAGTGTTTTAGGGTTTAGGGTAGTGCAGTGGTGTTTGTGTAGTGTGGGAGGCCATGCTGGGGGTATATTTAGGGTTTAGTGTAGTGCAGTGGTGTTTGGGTAGTGTAGGGAGTCATGCTGGGGGTAGTGTTTTAGGGTTTAGGGTAGTGCAGTGGTTTTTGGGTAGTGTAGGGAGTCGTGCTGGTGGTAGTGTTTTAGGGTAGTGCAGTTATGTTTGGGTAGTGTAGGGTGTCGTGCTGGGGGTAGTGTTTTAGGGTTTAGGGTAGTGCAGTGGTGTTTGGGTAGTGGAGGAGGTAGTGTTTTAGGGTTTAGGGTAGTGCACCCAACCAGCCACAATATCCATGGACAAAGGGGATCCTGACTCTTTGGAACGCTCCGTCAATTGAATAATTTGGGTCAAGGGCCCTACCACGTCCAAGACCTATCAATTCCTTTCTTGGGATCCCTCATATACTTGGAGAAAAAGGTACATAGTTTCTCATCAATTTCAGGCGTGTGTGCCACCTTCCCCTTCAGTGAGGGACTGGGGCATTCTCCCCTCATCCTATTCCTGACCTCCCTTTCAAGGGGTGGATGGATTTTCCCCACCACATACTCTGCCACTTTGGGGTCAGGTGTCCACTCTGCCGACCTAGGATGGTAAATTTGGGTAGGCTCGAACATGTCCGAGTGGACCCCGTCCCCAACCGGGGACTGAGAGGAGTGGGACTCTGGACGCCAGGGACGCCCCGAGTCCTTATCCTCATCGGAGGAGAAATCGTCCTCCGATACACCCTCTCCCTCTGAGGGAAACCCGCCGTCGGGGTCTACAATAGTGGTGACAGTGTCGCAATTTTTTCCGGGCTGCTCCTCCTCCCGGCAGGGTGCATGTTTTAGCGTTCGCGCACTCTTGAGGAAGGTCTCCGTAAGTTTATCAAATCCTTCCAAGTGCCCGGCGTTATGCTTAACGGCCCTTTTATTCATCATCTGGGAGCTACTTGGACCCGCCACCACCAGATCTGGGTCACTGAACACCCCAGGGATGCTTTTTGCCAGCTTATCAACCTGATCCCTAAGAGGAGCCAGCGCCCTAGAAATAGCCAGAGAGAGGGCTTGGTCCACTGCTGGAGGGAGAAGTTGGGGGGCCATTCATCCTCCACTTCCTGGTAGGAGGAGTAAAAATGGTCTTCTGGAGAAGACATGATAGCAGAGGGTGTGAGCACAGAACAAATGCCCTTAAAATCCTTAAGACAGCCCCCTCGCCGGTGCTCCAACAGGGAATATGAAACAATACCAAGGCAATAATGCTAATAACGTGCACAAGAAACCGCTATACAAACAGCAACAACGTCAGATTAAGCCAAGAATGTAAGGAATGCACTTAACTGATGAGCAGTGAAGAAAGAGGAAGCGGAAGGGACGTCACAATATTATATACGATGGACTGTGATATGATTGGACTATAGTTGCCTTGGAGACTACCCCCTAATGGTTCATGGGTTGTGTAGTCTTTTGTTTAATGATTGTTGTGTTACGTTTTCTTTGAACTGCTATGCAAATAAAGTGAGGAAAGATATGCATAATCCTCGCCTCCGTCCTGCCATAGAATTCATTAAACTTTATTTGATCTTATTTAGAAACATAGATCATAAAAGTGTACATAAAAACAGTAAATCCTCTTTCCTAATACAATACAGTGAGAATTAATTAAAACCAGTAGGTAAAAACGGGTGTTACAAAGCCCGGTTCAGAGCAACTTCAGGTTAACAGAATCGTAAAGTTCAATGTTTCGCAAGATCAATCTCATGTACTTCGTGCAAAATACGCAATAAGGGGTCCAAGTAAGATGTAACGCTCCAATACCTGACCAGTTTGCACTATATAAAACTGCAGAAAAACTAAAAATAAAAAGTGTTTTGCACACTTCTGTCATTGGGCTATATGTGGGCTACATCTGGGTGATATTTGTGCTACATTTGGGCTCTTTTTTCTCTGGTGGCCATCTTGGGAGACTTATTTGTTATGAAGTTTCCTAATTTCGTCATTTACTGCAGTCTCCTCAGTAGGAAATGCTTTCAGTTTTTTACTTTGATTCCATCAAGAAGGCATTCAGATGTGTCACACATTTGCCATACATTCAGAATGTTAGCACTCTAGTTGTTCATTAGATCACTGTACTAAAGCTACTGCTCACCAGGGAGTTAACTGGAAGTCTACTGCTGGTATTGAAAGTGATTGTTTCAGTCTGCATGTCAGAATTTTCTAATGAAATAGAAGAGGATTTGAGATCTCACTTAAAACATGCTCTAAATTTTCTTTCTGCAGCACTAACCATAATTTCTAAGGCAAAATGAACCCCCTCATTTTGTTCCTTTTTAAATTAAATGTTTTAAGTGTTACCAGTTTATTCCAATTAAGATGGCTTCAGGTGTGCCATACTTTTGTCATAAGTAAGGCTGTTAGCACTCTAGTTGTTCTTTAGAACACTCTGGGAAGCTGCAGTAGAACACAAAGGCATCAACTGACAGGCTGCTCCTGTTGAAATATAACAGGAAGATATTTGAGATCACACTTGAAACATGTCCTAATTTTTCTTTCTACAGCACTAACCATAATTTTTATGACAAAATGAACCCCATCATTTTGTTCCTTTTTAAATTAAATGTTTTAAGTGTTACCAGTTTATTCCAATCAAGATGGCTTCAGGTGTGCCATACTTTTGTCATAAGTAAGTCTGTTAGCACTCTAGTTGTTCTTTAGAACACTCTGGGAAGCTGCAGTGGAACACAAAGGAATCAACTGACAGTCTCTGCCCTTGTTGGATGTACATGTTTTACTGAGAATGTCAGACTTCATTCTCACATGACTGAGAAAGATAATGTGAATTTACAGAAAATATGCTCTCATTTTAGCTTCTGGAGCACCTTCCAAAACTGTATGGGACAAGCATGTGAAAATAGTTTTCTCTCAAACATAATTCATGATATCCCAGCAGAAGGTTTTTCACAGGGTAAAATCACCTTAGAACACACCACAATTCCTGAAATTAGTATGGTACCATCAACAAATGAATTCTAATGTAACTAAAGTCTGTTATCACCCTTTATAGTTCTCCTTATGGTAACCCTCAAAATCTTCGATTCACTACAATGCATTTCAATGGGGTACTATCATTTATATTGGTCCCAAGATGGCTGCCAGCAATTCCAGGATGAAGTGCTGACAGCCAATCAGATCTCACGATGACATGTGTGGTTAGGCTCCGCCCAGATATATGTGTTTTCTTTTTCACATTTCTGAGGAACTACTGAACGGATTTACACCATTTAACCAAAAGGCATAACTCTGAACCAAGGGCTACCTTTTTGCCAAATTTGGTGTAATTCCGTTCGGCAGTTCGGGCTGTAGCTGCGATGAAAGGTTCCTATGGAAAATTGCATGGGGAAAACACGTTTTGGGACCCCCCTTTTTGTCTCGGCCCCCACTTGATGAATCACCCCTAGACTTTCAGGATAGGAGCGGACCGGAGCGCCCCACGAGTCTTGAAAATTTCGCGAAGATTCGTCAACTGGCGCCAAAGTTATTTCAAATAGAATGTTGCGGATTTCCTATGGAAAATAGGTCCTAACTATAACTATCTACTGGCGACCGCCAGTAGATTATATATATATATATATATATATATATATATATATATATATATATATATATATTCACTGAAAAAACCATAGGATTTAGGGACAGTTATAGTTAGTTGGACATTGCACTCGTACAAAACCCGTGAAATTCCCCGTTATAGTTAGTTCAGCTAACTATAACTCGCGCCCGCATAATGCACTGCTGATGACGTCACATATTACATCACTCATGACACGGTCAGTGACATCACTGATGACATCACTGATGACATCTCAAATGACATCACTGATGACATCATCCAGTGACTGTGTGTTTCTGTAAAGTTTAATTTTGTTTTATATATATGCCAAGCTGTATTGAGGAATGAGTGGGTGTATAAGTGTCTGTATGGAGGATTTAGTAGGTACGTGACTGACTGTATAAGTGAGTGATTAAACGTATCTTACTGAATGCATGGGTTAGTGACTAAACTGGGTGAATGTCTGAATCTGTCTGTCTGTTGCTGTGTAAGTGGCTGCATGGGTTTGTGAATAGCTACATGAGTGTCTATATGAGTTATTGATTGGTTGTCTGAGTATCTGTATGGGTGCCTGAGTGTTTGTGTGGGTGGGGTGTGTGCGACTCTGTGCATAGATGTGTGAGTGGGTGATTCACTGGGTGGATGGTTTCAAGAGTGCATCTGTGATAGACTGTATGGGTGGGTAAGTGTGTGTAAGAGTGTGTTAGTGAGTGAATGTATGTCCCAGTGGTACATGTGTGAGTAACTACATATGTGAAAGGCAGTATATATGTGTGTTGGAGTATATAAATGGCTATAAGTGAGAGTGTGTGATTGTGAGAGTGGCTGTATGGATGAGTGTGTGCTTGTATCAGTGATTGTATAAGAGCGTAAAAATGTGCTAGTATTTGTATGAGTAAGTGAGCTGGTGTGTGTATGACTGTATAGGTGAGTAAATGGCAGTGTGAATAATTATTTGCATGACTGACTAGGTGTGTGAGTACCTCTATGGATGAGTGGCGGTGTGTGAGTGTCTATATAGGAGTATGAGTGCATATGATAGTCCTGTACTGAGTGACCGTAAGTTTGAGTGACTGTACAGGTGAGTTAGTGGATGTGTGTGTAGACCTAAGAATCAGTGAGTGGGTATGTAGTTATTGGTGTTGGAGTGTCTATGGTTTTGCGAATGGCAGTCTGTTATTTAGAGTGGGTGTATCAAAGGTTATATTAGGGTGTGAGGAGGTGCATCAGATTATCACGTGGATGATGTCATCAGTGATGTCATCAGTGATGTCATTTGAGATGTCATCAGTGATGTCATCAGTGATGTCACTGACCATGTCATGAGTGATGTAATATGTGACGTCATCAGCAGTGCATTGCGGGGCGCGAGTTATAGTTAGCTGAACTAACTATAACGGGGGAATTTCACGGGTTTTGTACGAGTGCAATGTCCAACTAACTATAACTGTCCCTAAATCCTATGGTTTTTTCAGTGAATTTCAAAGGTTTTTTAAATGCTAATTTGTAACTATAACGTCCATGAAACCTATGGTTTTTTCAGTGAATTTCAAAGGTTTTTTAAATGCTAATTTGTAACTATAACATGTCTGAAACCTACGGTTTTTTCAGTGAATTTCAAAGGTTTTGTAAATGTCAATTTTTAAATGTATTAATTGTTATATAAAATTTTTTCATACTGATTTACTACATTTTTAGAAACAATTTTTTTTACATATTTTATTTTTTAAATTACATTGTAATTACATTATACATTACATTACAAAAAATACTTTCTCAGAATGAATTACTTTAGTTTAAATACTTTGCACATAGGCAATAGACTTTTAAGTACAGTAGTTACAGTTGTTGCAATGGGCAACACATTTTCAAACACAATGCAACATTCAGCTCAATGTGAATTTCTAGTTAAATGCAATTAGTTACTTTATGGATTACTTTTCTAACCACAGGACTGGATCCTAGATTCAGTCCTGGGACATCTCCTGTAAACAGTTGAGTAAAAGCGTTTTGGTTACAGTCGTGATTTTTAAGGAATATTACTGTACTTTAAAAGTTCACACTTAGAAACTTTTTCTCATAGAATCACCAATGTTATCCTATGGAAGGAAATTCACTTAGAAGTTAAAAACTGTTATCGTTACTTTTTCTTACTCAGTGTTGGATCCTGGATCCAGCACTGGTGCATCTCCTGTAAACAGTTGAAAGAATGCGTTTAAGTCATACAGGCGATTTTTAGGAATATTTGTAGTTTGTGAAAATCGACACTTTGAAACTTTTCTGCTGAAAACCAGACAATGGATTCCTATGGAAGAAAATATAAGTTACTGGTAAGTACGGTTAAAATTACTTTTCAGGGTCAGTGCTGGGCTAAAAGATGCAGCACTGGGTTCTCTCCTGATAACAGGTGAGTAAATTGGAATTCGTACTTTGGTTGATTTTAGAGGAATATTATAAAGTTCCAAAACTCCACACTTAGAAGAATTTCCAAGTGAAACCAGTCAATGTTAGCCTATGAAGGAAATTCAAGTTACTGGTAAGTACGGTTAAAATTACTTTTCAGGATTAGTACTGGGCTGAAAGATGCAGCACTGAGGTCTCTCCTGTTAACAGGTGAGTAAATCGGAATTCGTATTTTGGCTGATTTTAGATGAATATTTTAAAGTTCCAAAACTCCACACTTAGAAGAATTTCCAAGTGAAACCAGTCAATGTTAGCCTATGGAAGGAAATTCAAGTTACTGGTAAGTACGGTTAAAATTACTTTTCAGGACCAGTACTGGGCTAAAAGATGCAGCACTGAGGTCTCTCCTTATAACAGGTGAGTAAATCGGAATTCGGATTACGGCTGATTTTAGAGGAATATTTGTATGTTTCAAAAATCAAGACAGAAACTTTTTCAGCAAAAAGCAGGCAATGATATCCTATGGAAGGAAATTCAAGTTACTGGTAAGTACGGTTAAAATTACTTTTCAGGATTAGTACTGGGCTGAAAGATGCAACACTGAGGTCTCTCCTGATAACAGGTGAGTAAATCGGAATTCGTATTTCGGCTGATTTTAGAGGAAAATTTTAAAGTTCCAAAACTCCACACTTAGAAGAATTTCCAAGTGAAACCAGTCAATGATATCCTATGGAAGGAAATTCAAGTTACTGGTAAGTACGGTTAAAATTACTTTTCAGGATTAGTACTGGGCTGAAAGATGCAGCACTGAGGTCTCTCCTGATAACAGGTGAGTAAATCGGAATTCGTATTTTTGCTGATTTTAGATGAATATTTTAAAGTTCCAAAACTCCACACTTAGAAGAATTTCCAAGTGAAACCAGTCAATGTTAGCCTATGGAAGGAAATTCAAGTTACTGGTAAGTACGGTTAAAATTACTTTTCAGGACCAGTACTGGGCTAAAAGATGCAGCACTGAGGTCTCTCCTTATAACAGGTGAGTAAATCAGAATTTGGATTACGGCTGATTTTAGAGGAATATTTGTATGTTTCAAAAATCAAGACTTAGAAACTTTTTCAGCAAAAAGCAGGCAATGATATCCTATGGAAGGAAATTCAAGTTACTGGTAAGTACGGTTAAAATTACTTTTCAGGATTAGTACTGGGCTGAAAGATGCAGCACTGAGGTCTCTCCTGATAACAGGTGAGTAAATCGGAATTCGTATTTCGGCTGATTTTAGAGGAATATTTTAAAGTTCCAAAACTCCACACACAGAAGAATTTCCAAGTGAAACCAGTCAATGATATCCTATGGAAGGAAATTCAAGTTACTGGTAAGTACGGTTAAAATTACTTTTCAGGATTAGTACTGGGCTGAAAGATACAGCACTGAGGTCTCTCCTTATAACAGGTGAGTAAATCGGAATTCGTATTTCGGATGATTTTAGAAGAATATTTGCACAATGGTGAAGGGAGGGGCGGGGCCTGAGGTGACATCTGTGCAAACGCGCCCCGTGGCGCGTTTTAAGTTGGGGGATTAAGTCCCCTTGAATCATGTGGGTCCCTACGGGCCAACTAGCCCACCAGGAACCTCCAGTATGCGCCAGGGGCTGCGTTGCAGAGACGTGTAGAGAGGCCACACCCCTTTACACCTCTCTGCAACGCAGCTCTGTGGCGCTTTCTGGATGTACCTGTTGGGCTAGTTGGCCCCCAGAGACCCTCAGGATTGAAGGGGATTTAATTCCCCATCTTAAAACGCGCCACGGGGCCTGTTTGCACACATGTCACCTGAAGCCCCGCCCCTCCCTTCACCACTGTGCAAACGCGCCCCGTGGCGCGTTTTAAGTCGAGGGATTAAGTCCCCTTAAATCCTGAGGGTCCCTGGGGTGCAACTAGCCCACCAGCTACCTCCATTAAGCGCCACAGAGCTGCGTTGCAGAGAGGTGTAAAAGGGGCGTGGCCTCTGTACACCTCTATGCAAGGCAGCCCTGGCGAATACTGGAGGTTCCTGGTGGGCTAGTTGGCCCCAGGGTCCCCCAGTATTGAACGGGAATTACTTCCCCATCTGCAAACGCGCCAGGGGCGCGTTTGCAGAGTGGTGAAGGAAGGGGAGGGGCCTGCGGGCCCGATCGTTTAAAAAAAAAAAAAAATTTGTCCCCTGAAGGGGAGCTCTGTGGCCCCCTTCCTTTTTCCAGTTTTTATGCCCTGGGGACCCCATCCCCCAGGGCCTTACCCCTTTTTTTAATTAAATATTTAAAAAAACGGGAAGGGGGCCGCATGGCCCCCTTCCCTGGGCCTGTATTGGCCCCGGGGACCCCATCCCCGGAGCATGGCCTCGTTTTTTTTTTTCTTTGGAGGGGGCTGCGTGGCCCCCTCCTCAGGCCATTTATGGCCCCGGGGACCCCATCCCCGGGGCCGGCCTTTCCGTTTTTTTTAAATTTATTTATTTGTATTTTTTGGGGAGGGGGCCGCGTGGCCCCCTCCCGAGCCACTACTTGCCCCGGGGACCCCGTCCCCCGGGGCTGGCCCTCTCCGTTGGGGACTGTGGGGGTCCCCAATCCCCCCACAGTCCCGCCGGCTCCCCGCGTCCCTTGGGAGCCGGCATTGCTTACACATGGGGAGCAGCTAACATGCTGCTCCCCATGTGGAAAAGCAATCGGCTTTGGATATTGGAAGAGAGCAGGTTTCCTGCTCTCTCTTCCAATATCCAAAGCAGTTTGCTATGGCAGGACGGGAGCCGCGAGGCTCCTGTCCTGCCATAGCAAACTACAGTGTCCCGGGGTAGGCACCCCGGGACACTGCAGGAGCCGGCCCTGGGGGTGGCGGTCCTCAGGGCCATCAAGGGCTCCAGGAGGGGGCCGCGCGGCCCCCTCCCTACATCAGCACAGCCCCGGGGAGGTGGTGGACCCCGGGTCTTCGGGGGTCCAAAACGGACCCCCATTTAAATTTGTTAGTGCCCCGGGGAGGTGGCGGTCCCCGGGGCGTGTGGGGGGGCTGGAGCCCCCCCACACAGGTTTTTAAATGGCAAAAATAGAAGCCCCGGGGAGGTGGTGGTCCCCGGGGCTGCGGGAGGCTCAGAGCCCTCCTGCACCATTTTCAAAAGAAAG